>JZKD02S2150364.1:293845-327202 GCA_000966675.3 Picea glauca
CGTATGGAGAAGATATCGCGTTTTGTCCGAAAAGTCAAACAGGCAAAAAAAGGGGATGACTGTATAGTCCGTACAGTCCACGTGGCAGGGCCGTACAACTAACATGGCAGCTTCAAAAGGAAACACGTGGCAAATCCGTACGGAGGACACGTGGCATCACCAGGACGCAACACGTTTCAAGTGGATTTGGCATTTTCGGCATACAGTTGGACCAGTATTGAGGTGACACGTGTCACCACTCATAGGGTGATACGTGGCAGGGTGACGTCATCCAGTGACATGACAGGCTGACAGAGCGTACGGCAGGCTGATGCAGCAGGACAAGTGGCAGTACGGCAGAATCGACGTGGCAATTACGTGGACCAATCAGGGGTTGACGCATGTCATCATTTGGTTGGTTGGTAAGGGTGCCACGTGGCCCAATCAAGCGCTGCCACGTGGCACCCCATCATTGGTTCATTGGTTGTGTGTTAAAATTTTTGTATGGTGGCGTCGGGGGTCGAACCTGTGACCTTCGGTGGGCGAACGACCTAACGCTACAGGCTAACCGTATGGGCAACCGGTGGAACTTGTTTTGTAAATGGAATAAAATGCATTTGTTTTTGGTTTAAGTTTCGAGCCGCGGGAAAACGGGTCGGGGCTTGGCCCCAACCCTCTACGGAACAACACTCATATGACCAAACGACGGAACCCGGGGCCTACTCTACAGCGCGAGCGATTGTAACGTATTGGCCCATGGCCATATGTGCGCCAATAGAACCGGAGCCGTTACCCTTGTTTAGCATGGGCGGTTATAACTAACCCGTGGTCCTATTCATATGCCGAAAAACCGAGGGCTAGCGCCGAAAAGGAGGGGCCACGCGTGGGCGCGTGGCCACATGGCCGGTTATATGAACAGGGGCGCGCGCCAAAAAGGGGCTGCGCCCGATTTTTGGCCAATAACCATAGAAAAGTGGGTTTTTGTTATCAGAATTGGTTTTTTTTAATTAATTATGCCTATATTAAGCTGATTTCTTCAATTTTTGGGGGATATTGGGCATTTTTGGAGGCCAGATTCTTGGAGGAAGTTGGGGATGTGAAACCAACTCCAAGGCTATAAAAACCAGGCCTGTTTGAGGCCAAAGACAGTCAGTCAGAGCAGAGTTATGCTGAAGGAAAGCTAAGCCAAAGTCAGTTTGATGCAGGGAAGCCTTTGAGGTGGAGACGCTGTCGGATCGTTTCTGGGAGCTTGGAGCATCAGTTTTGCATGTCGTTTCTTTTGCAGGGTTCTTGAGATCTGGGAAAACAAGACCAGATCAGTCTTGTAGCCATTTGGCATTGCTAAGATGTAATTTTGAGCACTTGAGCAGAAATAAAGAAGCCTCCCCCACAAAGAAAAAGCCCGGAGACGTAGGCAAAAGTTGTGCCAAACTCCGTTATCAACCTGCGTTCTTATGGTTTGCTGTTTATTATTCTTTTCAGATCTGCATATGTGTATTTGACTATGATAAATCCTCTTCTCTTCTCATTCTTTCAATAAATTCTCAAAATGGTTAATTAATTCATGCAAGTAAAACTCAACCATAATCAGTTAAAAGATCCTACGGATCACTCGGGGTGTCATTTGAGAAGAAAATCAAGAGAATAAGAAAATCCTACCAAAATCCCTTCCCCTTCTTAGCCCAAGTTTTGCATCGTATTCTGAGTTTAGGCCTCAACATTCCCCTCTAGCCCTTTCTCCTTCCCTAAGTGATAAGTTGGTTTTCAGAAGCAAGCATGGGATTGATGCACTTGGAGCCACCGTAGAGGATCTCAGACCTAGTTTGTGGAGTGATTGCCAACAAAGGTTGTAATCATTTTCATCTTGAAACTTAATAAAATAGTTCATTCTTGTCCCAAAACATTATGTCTATATGCTTTTATTGATTTATGCATTTATTTCTATATCTGAACATTGAAAGTGATAAGTAGAGATTTTATGTGTTGTAGCATTGTTTTTTTAAGCTTTTGCAAGTCAACTTTGGGAGGAGACCAACAATCTAGGAAGATGCAAAGGCGAAAGAGGTCTACACCCACTGCAAGGACTAAAGGTGCACCCATTGACCTTCTTTCCCCTCTCTTTTCATGCAGTTTAGATAGTTTTTGGGTAGCTTAAGAGTAGAATACACCTAGTATTGGGGGATTTTCCCCATAGCACTCCCCCTATTCTAGACCTCACAACTTTATCATTCATAGCAGGTGCCATCAACGTGTTTTGATCTATTTTTTGATCTGTGTTTATTGCATTTGAAGGAAGCGTTTGTAATTGGTATGATACACATTCCATGCCTCCCTCTATACCTAAAGTTTCAGTGATAATTGTAGCTATTGGTATTTTTTGGGGAATGGATTTCTTGCATTTTTAGATAATTGTAGCTATTGGTATTTCTTTGGGAATGGATTGCTTGCATTTTTATTTGAATTGGAAGGATAAAGTAAAAAATCCAAAAATGGTTCGTCCCATAAAGTCAGTTTGTGCAATTATGGTTCTAGAGATAATGTGCATTGCGTCAGGCAGCATAGCAGCATGAGATTTTGGTATAAATCCCTTTAAGAAATGGGTTTATAGTGTTCAAGCCCTCGTTTGGGTGAAGTGGGGAATTGGCAGCTATCTTCTTGGTGAATTACATTGAGACACTAATTTCGAATATAATTGGAAGAGTGCAATTCTGGTGTATTCTTCATCATTCTTCCTCAATTTTATCTTAGCTACAGTTCGGTTCAAGTCGAAATACTTGCCATAATAACAATGAGTCCGTGAGATTTGTATTTAGCATTGAGAAGAATAAGTCTTGTGATATTTTTTTTTAACATTAAGCAGATGCTTACTATGTACACTCGTACTGATTGGCTTTGAAAGGATTATCACATTTTTTTTATTTTTTTTATTTTTTCATCAAGATAGATATGTTTTTTTATTGTCTTTCATATGAATCTATCTCGTTTTCTTAATGTTATAAATTGTCTTTCATAATGAATCAAACTAACGTGAAATTAGTTACAATTATAAATTCATGGGGCTCTTTGAAAGATGGAAACACATTAATCTACAAGAAAAAGGATCTGAAGAGTTATTAGTATGGAATTCAAAAATATCTATAAACACTTAAATTGTGGCAATAATGATTCTTAGTGATATGTATTAAATTATTCGATTTCTTCTACTATTCTTATAGGAGCTGAATAATAAATGAGGAATCTGTGATGCTATATAGGCACACCAAGTATGGAGAAATCACTCATACTTCTATTCGACAAACCTTTTCCTTGTAGGAGGCGATGAATATCTAAACAATTATCAACTAGAGGAACCAGAGGTGTTTTATTTCACCCAAAAATTCAAACTTTATAGGTCCATGTGGAGACCACCTACCAAAACAGCCCTATATATAGGTCCATATCTTCCTTCTTGTCAATAGTGTTTATTTATTTAAATGAGAAGTCTCATTCAAAAAATCAACAAAAGTCATATTCAAAAGGGGTTTCTTAAACATCACCACTCTAACTGAGTTAGTAAGCTTAGCATATACAATCCATGTAAATGAACCTGTCCCAAATGAAAAAGGACCAGACATATGTTCTCCTTCTCTGACTTTTTATTAAATACAAATCATTTTTCTTTTCTTATGCATGCAAATGCTATAACAATCAAACTCGCTAGAAGACATCCTAAGTCAATCCCTAGTGCCAAGCCGACATGGACTTTACTGTGTTGTTTTCCTTCAACAACGTGTGGATTTACAGGTTATAGAGCATGAATATGTTGCACCTCTAAATGCTATTGGAAATCTCGTGAGATCATTGTACATGCATATTGTTAGATTGTTGTAAGAAAAATTAAAATATTTCATGGTCTCAGTGATTCCATGGAGATATCACCAATCTTATTGTTTACTGGGAGATCCAAGTAAGTATCATATCGCTATGGATATGCGACATTCAAACTGTAATTATCAGCTATGCTTTCATGCTAGTATGATTTGCACGCGAAGTATAACACGCCCCCAACAACGTAACCAAGCACAACAATCCAACAAGAACTATCCCTTGCACCGCTCTAGCCACTATCCCATCAACGATTGCATACAGAAATTAAGTCCTCCAATGCCTTGGCTAACTATGAAGAAAACGCTAAGTATAAATACAGAAATTAAGTCCTTCAATGCCTTGGATAAATATGAAGAAAAGTATAACAATTGTCATCATGGCTGCCATGCCGTCACATTTCTCCTGCAGCACGGATATAACGCTTTCGAGGCACCATACCATTTTATATACACACGAACACATATAAAAGCTACGACTATGGCGACTATAAGAATAGAACTAAAAACAACGAACTCAATTTATAACCTGTTTCCAGGGAGACTAATGTTTTTGTACATTGCAAAGTATTTTGATGTCTGATGAATGTATTCTAATTTACGTTTCTCTCTCATATGGTTGTTTAAATTGTTAACATGTAATTGTAATTAGCTAGCATAATTTTCTTGATTTTATATTTGGTTATTAGTATTTTTACTTTTATTGTTTAGTGAGTTTTTTTGCTCAAGGTAATTATGTTCATAGAAGTATTGGAAATAGGCACAATTATTGATCTTTTAATTTAAAATCTTAATATGATGGCTACCAATTAAAGATGTGCATATTTTTAGTCGTCCTCCCAAATCAATGAATGAGATTTATTGTTCATAACTTCCTTGCATTTATAAATACATCCCTTAACATGCTTACTTTTTCACATTTACTTACTATAAGACCATATGATTATTATATTTAGATGATTAACAAAGATTAATATATGTGCCACTTTTAAATGATTCACCATTAATTGGAGTGTTGGAATGTGAACCACCTCCATGTTTGGAGTTTTGGAGTGTGAACCGCTTTCATTTTTTTTAGTGTTGGAGTGTGAAGTGCCTGATGTCGTTCAATATTGAACGGATTGGTAAGGTTAATAGATATATCTACTTGGAGTAAGTCATGTCGTTCGAATTTATCTTTCAACGACCTATTTTGAGCATGTTTCGACATTTAACTTTGGCGGATTTGGTAACGCTAACCCTAATTTGGGTGGTCAAGGTACGAGTAGTACTTATATCCTTTAAAGTAAGAAAAAAAAACAGTCTTGGTGAGACACTATCCATACTATTATTATGTATTGCATGGATCGCTTTCATGGACGAGATGATACTTTATAAATATTTATCGACATTATACCATATGAATATATTGGAGGTAATGCTTTGGAAAATAAACGCTAACCATCCTCATCCCCACACAAAAATAATCAAAACGCACGATTGTGTGATCCTCCCCCTCCGTTATTGATAGAGGAAAATGCACAAATTCGGCGTTGCAGTGGGATTTTAATAATCTGCAGATGATCTGATTCTATGCTTCATTGAAATACTTGTGAACTAGACACAAACTATGAGTAATGATAATCATATCTCATGTCATCCAGGTCAATGATCTCATTCTATCTTGATGGATGTACGCATGTATTAAAAATCGATAGCAGTCGAGGACTTGATCAAGCGTTTTCGAGAATTTATCTCGGCTCAGAATACATGGAATCATTTATGTCGAAACATCATCGAAAGTGCAAAAATTTTGACAAACGATATGGATATGATTGTGATGGACAATGTGTCATGCCACATATTCATCTTATTGATGTGCAAAGAGGAAATCGTCATAAGTATGGAACCTAGTGGAGAATATGAAAAGGATAAGAACTGAAGCTTTTAAACTTTTCTAGCAGGACCACAAGTATGATGAACGCCGATAGGGATATTTAATTTACAAACACCAATTCTAGCATAAATCCTAATTAGGGTTTGTAAATTAAATATGTCTATCAGTGTTCATCAACCACAATTATGTGGTTGTGCTAGTTACGCCGAAAGGTGTATATCTATTGGAGATGGGCACAATTAATCACCTTTTAATCTAAAATTCTAATATGATGGCTAACAATTGAAAATGTTGGAATATTCTTAGTCGTCCTCCCAAATCAATGAATGTGATTTACTCTTCATAACTTCCTTGTATTTTTGAATGCATCAGTTAACTTGTTTACTTTTTAACATTTACCTAATCATAGTAAGAAATTATTGTACCACCATATGATTGCCACGTTTAACTGATTAACCGTTGGAATTACCACATTTAAGATTAACTTTTGGATTTCCTCAGCTCTATGTGCGTTTCAGTTGTCTGTGTGTTTCAATTCACCAGAGTGTTGTCCATCCAGATAACTTTCAACATTCACCAGCCGCAACACCAGCCACTTTGCGGTTGTGCTAGTAGTAGTACATTTGGTCATATGTCCATTTATTTTAGTTCGATTTTCACTTTACATGTAGAGTAGAACTACATCTGCATTTACATTCCACATTTTAGGTTTCAAACCAATGCTTAAAACCCAGTAATGATTGTTGTGCATGAATCCAAATGGGTTACCTATTCCAAATGAGTTGAGGTCTAATTGGGACTTCTTCTTATGGTGAACCCCTACTATTGACATAGAACATTTTTCTTTGTCAATAGAATTGGTGCTAGAAGGAGGGTCAACCTTGTATGGTTGTGTTGATGGCTAAAATTAACCATGTTCAACATTAAGGAAATCACCGTCAGGGCCCCAATTAGACCCTTATCCGTTTGGTTTGGTGATCTCGACTCATTAAGAGGGTCCAATTACCCTTTACCTAAAACTAATTTAAACTAAATGTTAATATAATCTAAAATAATATAACATACCTCTATGCGTGGTGATATATAATAACACTAGCTTCTACCAACCAACAAAAAATAACAGTTTCCTTTTGCAACTGCTTGAAAAGGAAAGTCTTTGGGATTAGCTGAAATGTGGGCTCATCCAGGCCACATAAAAAATTTCTCCTACGAAAGGAGACTTTAAAAAATGCAATGAATTAAACTAAATGCAACATGCAATCTGATCTAACAACAAAAGGAAATCTAATCTATCATAACTTAGCACATAGGAAGTAGTTCCTAGATACCAAGTGCAAAGGTATTGTGAAAATAATGAGGATTAACATGAAATTTATGATTAATATCAAGTTATAGAAGTAGTTATGACTGATACTATTTTATCTAATTCATGCTCTGTTTGGAGAATTGATAAGGCCTAAAAATGATAAAGGACAAGACACTATATCATGGAAATAGTTCACATGATTTAATGACTATTAAACCAAATGCAAATTAGCAAATACTCCAGCAAATAGTTACTAGGATCTTTGCCAACATACATGAGCATATTCAGGACATATGACGAATCTATTCAATCACATAAACAAGTTGCTGAATACATGAAAAAAACATAAACAACATTAGTGCCATAGTATACAAATTTTGGAATAAATTTGACAAATCTGAAAATTAATTTTGCATTTAAATTGATGATAACATACAAACTTAAATACAAGCAAAACCTCAGAGTCCAATACTTCTTCAAGCTGAAAAATTTTCCAACAGTTTTTCTAAACCCAATAGCTCCATCATCAAAAGACCAATATACAATAGTGCACAATCTTCCTTCTAATACACAAAATAAAAGACTAGAAAGAAATCCTCACAACTCAGATCTGAACCTAAGAAATATTCTACAGAAGAAATCTCCCCCTACAATAATGCAAAGAGTTTTCTCTTTTGTAGAATAAAATCTCCCTCCATCATGCTTGTGTTCATGTTATTTTAATAAGCCCTTTGAGTTTGTTTGAGTTCCTTGATATTTAGCTTCAAATCTTCTATTATCTTGATATAATCCAAACAAATCCTTATGTTAAATTTAAATCAAATCTAAAATTGAAATCTAACTAAACTACGTTAAAAACTAATTAAAACTTAAAATAAACCAACAAAAACTAAATAAGGCTAGCCTAATCCTAAACTAAAATAAAAACATAAAATAAACTGGATAATGAAAATATAGAATCAGACTAAACTAAGAACAAACTAAAATAAAACTAAATTACAGTAAAATTAAAACTCAATCAAAAGCTTTCCTTTATGAGAGGCAATAAATTTTATTCCCGTAACTAGGTGGATTATATCGAACCTGTATTACGAGAACTTCATTTTACAAACCATTTTTATTGCTGCTAGATAAATCACGCCCAGCAAAGATGACTTAACCAGAGATAATAATTCGGTAACAAAATAACTCGTCCAACCATGTAAAGTTTGCCTAGTCATAAACAATTTCACCTAGCGAAGATGATTTGCCCAGTCATAAACATTTTGACACCTGTACATAGAAAACCAAAACAAATTAATAAGTTAAGTATTTAAGGAGTGACTACATAATATAGATTCTGTAGTTACTCTAAACTAAGATATTTTGGTATTAATTTAAAAACAAATGAAACAATAAAATCAAATAAAAACAAACTCAAATTCATGCTTATTAAAAATATCTTATCAGTAATCGAATAGGTACACAAAGAAATTACAAATATATATATTTGTACAAAAAAAATACAAATATATATATTTGCACAAAAAAAATTGATGAGTCAATAGACATTGATGATTTCGATTGGGGAATCGGGATTTGAAAATTTCTTTGAAGTAATAGGACCATTTGAAAGAGGTGGTAGTAATGGCCTTTACAATGTCATAAATAACAAAGAGATTCAAATACATGGAAACCATTCAAACAATGATCATAACATCATGAAATGGTAAAGACTATCACTATAATCATAGGAAGATTAGGTTTAATATCAAAAGAAACCATATCTTTAGCTTATCATGAAAATCCACTTTTGAAGCTAAGTCTTAATGATATGATCAAGGTGTTTTTTAAATCAAAAAGCAAGAATGAGCATGAGATATGAAAATAGAAAGCTAAAACTTATGTTAGAACAAAATGAAGATTTAAGCACTTAAGCTTGAAAAATGAACACCTTGATTATAATGTTGATTGCAACTAAGAGATATGACTAGATCTCATGATGGATAAAAACATATAAGCATAAAAAGTGTGATGAAAACTTCCAATAGTGCTGAAAGACATGAACATTCCTCATAAATGTGTTTTGAATTTCATGCTAACAATCATGAAATTCAAAACAAAGAAAAACAAATAATCAAAATTATAATAAATACGAGGAATTGACATAAAGAGTATTTTTAGTGATTAACCCATTTGTCATGATATCAGAGTGTCTAGTGAAAAAAAATCCAATCATCTATATTAAAATCACTAACGGTAAAATATTTATAAAAAATGCCAGACCAATTAAATAAAAGAAAATCAATCAAATACAAAGGGAAAATCCATATTAAAAGCAAAAAGTGACCCTAATTCTTTCTTCGACATTAGAAGAAAATAAGGGGGGTTGTTGTTTACCACAACAGTTTGATAGAGATAACTTTCAATCATGTGATTTTTTATTTTTTTTCAAATCGTGACTTGTATTAGAGCCACACCTCCACCCAAGGTGAAGACTTAAACCTTGAAAAAATTAAAAGATAGTATTGTTGATTTTGGAAATATTGATTTCCCAAAGATTGAGCCTCAATATGCTATCCTCAATCAATAAGTTAATGTTTTTCATCATATTACCCAATGATTCTCTCAACAAATTAGCCAGTTGTCCATCGCTCAATCACTTCCTAGACATAGAAGGGCCAATAGGAACATCATCCAAAACGGAGAAGAAACCTTAGTTGAAACTGTAGACAATGTAGTATAGCTTACCCTTGATGAAATCCCATATCCCTTGAGTGCAATTCCATCAACCCCTCAGCTTGCTCCACCTTATCTCTCTTCAAGTTCGTTAACCTATGGTTCAAAATTGAATTTAATAGATGAGCTTGTGAGATCTTGTGACAACTACTTACCACCCAAATGGTAGTCAATCAAGTTATCCCAACTACCTATCGAGAGACTGAAGAGCTCAGGATTCCTTGGCTCTGATAGGATAGCTCCATGATTTTCCTAAATATCGTGAGCACATACTCCTAAAGTTTGATATAGGTAATTCAAATCTCCAAGAAGATCACATTAAAATATTCTACTTGGCCATGTAGTTAATGAATGTAGAACTTGAAGATGTGGTGTGTAGGTTGTTCCCTTAAAATTTCAAGAATAAAGTATCCACATGGTATTTTAATATACATGTAGGATCTATCAAAAATAGGGATGACTTTGAAAAGGAATTCATCGGTAAATTTGGTAACAAATCAAACCCTCTTTCACTCTTCAAAGAATTAATGGCTATTAAAATGGATAAAAGTGAACAAATAAAATATTGTAACCATTGGTTCACCATTATCCTTAATAAGTTTCTAGCAAATTTTGTACCAGATCAAGAAGTGGTAGTTGAATATTATACATCTTCTCTACATGTATCCATTGCTATGTTTGTTAAAAGGGTTGGTAAGGACACTATAGCTAAAAGAATAGAGAAAGCTAAAAAGTAGAAAAAGAGATGATGAGTTAGACAGGGAACCTTGGGGCTGAGGATGCCATGGTTACAAACACCCCCAAGAAGCTTCTTTATTTTCCCAATCCACTTGTGAAATCAAGCTAAGATCCATAAGAAAGGGAAGCCACAAGTCTAGAAAGTGTGCTTTGTCTATTAGGAATTTATCCAATGAGGTGGTTGATCTAAAAATAACTCTAGAGAAGGTACAAATACCTTTGAGACCATTCTACAGAAAATATATTACACCCCTAAAACCTCTAGAATCTACCAATCTTAACCTGAATTTGAATGTAAGAATGGATAACTACTACACTTTTCACCAAGCAGACCATTTTGAAAAAAACATTTCCTCAATAGATCAAAATCCATGACTCTGGTAGAAAATCAATTTCATAAAAAATAAAAACAATATGAAAATCCTTCCCAAGATGTTGAAGATTAGAAAATAGTGGAAGAGGAAGAATAAATTAGTGAAGCAACCATGATTTTTTGGAAACTTTCCCATGGAATTAAAGATGAGGAAGAAGAGAAAGTGGTAGTATAGGAATTGCATGTCACTCAAACAATTCAAAAAGATTATAATATAAGAAGTAAAGAGCACATTCCTTCAACTTGTTTCCCCACACAACCCACTATAGTACACAAGAAACCCACAGTTTCTACGCACCAAAGAAAACAATTGTTACAACTTCACCCTTTTTTTCTATTGAATATATTATTATTGAGGATATGAAGAAAACAAAAAAGAATGTGCCTGTGTATGATATCTACAACATTCTGCAATGGAGAGAACTTATCTTGAAGAATTTCAAAACATCATCTGAATCACTTCAAAATATAGTAGCTAAATTTGAATAAAAACTAAATCATGTCAAAACAAAATAGAAGTATGAAAGAAAATAGAAATTTGTAGTGAACACTGTACTATAATAGAAAAACAATCGAAGTCACAATCACCTCCTTTTCTACTGACCTTTGAAATATTTAATTATAATGTGCATAAAGTTTTGGTAGGATTAGGAGCATCATCTAATGTAATGCTCTACTTTGTTTGCAAAAATATTAATGCTAACCCCATCAAATATTCTACCCGCATCATTCAATTAAAGAAAAGTAAGATATAAAGGTCACATATGAACTTAAGGATGTTTAGATTAGAGTGTATTCTAATCCAAAAGTATATCAAGTTATAGATATCATTGTTGTTGGCATTAATTAGGCTTATGGTTTATTTTTTAGTAGGGATTGGTCTCAAAAGTTGCAGGGATACTTTTCCACAAGGTAGTCTCATTTGTGGTTTCCATTGAAGGGACAATCAAATCAAATTAGGGTCAATAGAGAATCACATTTGAAACACACTATCATTGAAATTGACGGACCAAATGATCCCATACAATTTGCGTAGTCAATTCAAGGGAATTATTTTCTTGAGAATGATTTTGGGAATTATACAACAACATAATCAACTTTAGAATCAGATTCACATTCTCAACTCCTTCATTGCTCTTAGAATGATTGTACTATAGTATATCTATGTAATGCTAGTTCTTCCAATGCAAATTTAGAAAGTGACATCTGGACAGTGTCTTTTTTTATTTCTCTAAGTCACAGGAGGGTGCAAGGGGTATGTTGCATATTGATTGATGCACATAATAAGTTCACCCTTATTTATTGTAGCCTTGAGTTTGAAAGCACCAATAACATAGCTTAGTATGAGGCCCTAATTCGAGACCTTAAAAAATCTCTTGTTTTGAAGGTAAAATATTTAAAGATTTTTGGTGGTTAAAAAATAATAGTGAGGTAGGTAAAGAAATCTATCTATCATCTTTCACCTCATTTGAAAAATTAACAAAGTTACCAACTTAATGGGAACTCTCTAGAGTTCTCATTTTTTAGAGGTCGCATTTAGTGCTTATTTTTACCCCTGTTTCAAAAAGTGGTGCTACTGGTAGCACCCTTTTTTTTGGAGGTGGTTAAAATTGTGACTTGCTTAAAATCACAGCCTTGAGATTGTAGACATAACCCTGAAATTGATCCTCGAATCAAAAAGTGATGTTATTTGTAGCACCATTTTTTTTTTCTGAGTTAAAACTATGAATTGAAACTGTGGCATTGACCATTGACACCACCACAAATACAACATTAAAAATCAACTCCTAAATTTAAAAGTGTCATTACTTGATAATTTTTTTACTAATTAATTTTTTTTAACAATTTATGTTTAAAAACTAATTAAATTGGAAAAAAAACACCCCTAAACAAATTCTTTTTTTTTTAAAGAAAAATACAAAAAAAAAATTATAAACAAAGAAAAAAAACATTTTTTGTTGAAAAAAAATGCAAATCACAAGTTTTTAGTCAAAAAATTCAAAAAATGAATTAAAAAAGAGTAAAATCTAATTTGTTTTTTTCAAAAAAAAAATTAAAGAATGACCATTAAAACACTAAATTTAAAACACAAAAATTGAAAAAAAAAAGTGAAAACACAATTTTTTTTTATTAAAAAAACAACATAAAATGTGTATTTCATAGATAGTTTTTTGATGCCACGATGATAATCAAGTCTTAAACATTAAAAATGTTTATTATTTTTTATTAGTCCATGCCTTTATGCTAGGGATTATAGTAAACGGTTTTTGTCCATGCATTATTTTCAGCACTCAGTCCAAGACACTTTTTAGCTTACTATCCTAAGTTATGGACTTAAAAAACTTTACATCTCCCAATTAAAAACTTGGATACTTTATATCCTCCAATACAAAACATTTACCTCTTATTTGGCCTCATACCGAGGCAATGAACAATTTTAATGGAATTTTTGATTTCAAGAGTTAGGGAAATATAAGAGATATCCTATTACATCACTTGAGGTGGATTAATGCTAGCTCTAATGCTAGCATTAGTTCATAAACATTTAATGTTTATGTCCTATGTTTATCCTTATCCCATGGTAAGTTTCATTCGATGCATCTTGTTATAGCCCTAAAATTTCCTACTCATGCATAAATGGCATTGGCCCTCTTACTTGCATATTTTTCCAAAGCACTGTTGAGGAGCTCTTCTTAAAAAACCATTTTTTAGAGCATGTATGTGTCCTCCACCATTACATCCCGCGTATATATGCTTGATGCACCACTACAACCCATGTACATATGCTTGATGCACATTAAACAACCCACGTATGCCTGCAAAAGTTGCAAAAATTAAAAAGTTGTAAGGAATTCGATGAAATTGACAAGCTATTGGAGGTTTCCCAACCAATTCACCTGCTATAGCCTATCACCCAACTGAATAACCATCCTTTTGTCATATAAAAGGAGTTGTTAGGGTCTCATTGCACATCCAAGCATAAGAACAGTGAAACTCTTCCCAATTTCACTTCCCCTCCTTGCTCAAGCATTTGCTACCTTTTGTGAGATATTACCTCAGCATTCCCTCTTCAGCCCCTTCTCCTTCCATTCAATCCATTCCCTTCCCTTGAGGTGATCAGAAGATTGAGAGAAGAGGCCTATTGAAGGTGCACTTGGAGCATTGTATAGAGGAGCCTGGACCAGGTTCACGAAATGGTGGTCGACATGGATTGTAAGTTTCAGTCTTTGTTTGATGAATAAAATAATCTCTTTTCCCCATCCCAAATGATGATGTTTTGTGTATTTTATTTGATTTATACATAGCATTTGATATCTAACTCTAACTCATGAATAGAAGTAGCATGCCTGTAGTCCTTGTTTTCCTAGTTTTGGATGCAGGTTAGCCTTGGGAGAAGACTTGCAGTGTTTGGAACTATAGAGCTTGAGGAGATCATCACCAGACGTGGGATAAAAGGTACAATTACCGATCTTCTCTCTTATTTATTTCTTTTCATATGTTTTGGTATGTTTGGGGTAGAGTAGAAAATAGATTGACTTTTAGACGATCATTTGTTTTGTCTATATCTTAAACCCTGGTATAGTTAAAGGGGGGATTTTCCCGCTAGAAGAACTAAAGACCATACTGGGGATCTCTCTAGGTTTTTTAGGGGGTTTTGGGTTTATTGATTGGTTTTTGTTTTCCTTTCGAGTTTCAGTCAAGTTTGTTTAGTCTGTCAAGGGGTTCTGGTCACCTCCAAGGTGCATACCATTTTTCCCTGCCCTGTAAGACTGCCTAGTCTTTTTTATTTTTGAAAAGACACAGAGGTGTATGTGCCCTTTTTTGGGTCAGCCCACGTACATACACGCTCTGCACAGTAAACAACTCGTGCACATATGCAGGTTGTTGATGCAACAACCCGCATCTCTGTTTCATGAAAGATTTTTAATAAAGAGGGAGTTTGCCTCTTTCCTGATTGAATTTCTCACTTCTCAGGGTTTTCCTGAATCAGCCAGAGTCTCTGTATGTGGCCATAGCTTAGGTATAGGTTCCAGTTTACTTGTTTCCTTAGTCTTCTTGTGTTTACCCTAAAAAGGTTTTCAACAAGTTTTTGAGTCTTAGATACACCTTTTTGGTTTCTTGGTTGAATCCCTGCGATCTGCAGTGGGCTGAAGGTCTTTTCCAGTCTTGTTCCAGTTTTTTTTTTGTCCTTTTTTTACTTACTTTAAAAAAAGAAAAAGTTTTCTTCAGTTTTTTCTATTTAAAGCGGTTCAAAAAAAAAAATCATTTTCTTGCATTTCAGTTTGGTAAAGTAGTTAAAGTTGTTATTTGCAAAAAGGAAAAAGAGTCTTAATTTTCAAGTTCTTTTCGATTTCCTGAAACTTAAGTAGTTTGTAGTCAAGCGAAAGCAAGTTCTTAGGAGTTATTCATTTTATAAGATCTTGAAATATCATTTAGAATAGTTGAGTTTACAAAGAGTTAGTTACAAGATTTGCTTTTCAATTCGAAGTAATTTTTCTTTCAAGTCCTTTAATTCTCTCCTCTTTATTCATCTCTTTATAACACCAGTAGTTTCACTACCATACCTTGTGAGTAAATCAAGCCTTAAAAATAATGCTTAATCTAAAATACATTATACCTTTCTGTTTGTAGGGTTCACAAACTAGTTTATGGTTTTATGGCCTTGAATTAGGTTTAGAGAGGAAACTCTTCAAGGCCACTTTAAATCAAACATTCGAGTCTGAGTTAGGGAGTGATTTAAATCCAGTGTTGTAAGAGTTGTCTAGAACCACCCTCTAACACAGGGGATAAAAACGAGGTCGTGTGAGGAAAGGCAGGGGAGATAACCCCTCCAAAACTGGAGTGAACGTAGTGGGGATTATTTATTGAGGGTATTTCTCAGGAATAATATTGACTGCATTTTCTTATGGAGATTCATTGACCTCAAATCCATTCGAGATCATCTGTTGTCTTCTAGACCATTTTCTTTCGACACCCTTGAAGGGCTTCAGACTTGTTATCCTACTCATTACGATCTGCCCGACTGTCGACTGTACCCGCCTGGTAACTGACTACGATTTGGCAACCTAGTTGCCCATATTTTAGGGACTTACATAGGTGATTGCAGGGGTATAGCGCGGTACCTGGGGAAGACATCAGATCATGCTTTGTAGAGTATACCCATAGGGTGCTTCTGTGTTCAAGTTGCACTTACACCGGTTATTTTCTCTAGTGTCAATAGGCATAACTATCCTTCCTACTAGATAGTCGACTGCTTGATTTGTCTTTAGGAAACCTTTTAGTTTGTGCTTGGTGTTCAATGCTAGTCAATCCTTACTATGTCATTTGATCATTTCACAAAGTGGAATATCAACAACTCCATCGGTCGCGAATGCTTCAGGGCCTGTCGTCATTTACATTGGAGCCACCTCCACCACTGTTGAGGCGAATAATTGACCAAGAAGGGTTGTTCGAATTGACCGAGCCACAGGAAACTGTGCCCGAGCCTACTCTGTGAGGAGACTTTCAGAGTCATGACGAACCTACCAATTCTGACCTTGGGGTAGAGGCTCTTAGGCTAGCTAACCCCTTGATTACTAACTTATTGACATCGATCTTGATTTAGATTGTCCCTCCCGAGGTGGCACCTTCTGAGTGCAAGCTAGTCCTACTAGCGTCAATGGAAGCAAATGTTGCAACTTCGTCCGGGAGTCCTCATACTCCCGTTACTACTACTACTTTAGGGGGCATTTTACCTCCTCTCCCACCTTCGCCAGTCAGTACCATAGTGGTCTCGACTCCCTCAACTTCAGGCAGTGGTCCGATATCGGTATCGGCTTCAACCAATGTTTCATTTACTCAGAGTGTCAAGGGCCCTCCCTTCTCATATGGGATGCCCGAGTTTAATTCAAACTCAGTTCTTACTTATTCTACCTTACAGACCATGGGTCTGGGGGCAGGGATCTCGAACGCTCTCGTGCAAGGGTCAATCGGGGGTACTTTTGTCCCTTTCAATGCTATCCCTTATGGTGGGGGTCATATACCTCCTCCGTCCCCTTCGCTCGGTGGTGTTTTTCAGCAACCAATCAAGCCAAACGCTAATTATAGCTTGTTTGGTGGAGGAAGTCTAGGACCTTCATATTATACAACACCGATGGGATCTATGTCATTCTCTTTGTTCGGTGCGTTTGGAAACAATGAATTTTCTTCGGCTGTTGTCTCGGTTGGAGGAAACCCCAGTTTTGGTCAACAGAACCCGGTGCAAGGTACTATTCCTTCACAAGGAGCAACGACTGGAGTTTTCTCCACACAGGGTCTTTGGAATCCTTGGTAGGGATCAGTTCCCTCGCAAGGGATGTCGGTCGGGGGAAACCCCTTCTATACTCAATGGAACCCCGATTAGGGCTTCGTTCCCATGCCCATGAGATCGGTTAGGGGCATCCCCTTCCAAGGTATTTGGAACACAATGCAGGGAGCAATCCATGCACAAGCTATGCCATTCAATTTCGGGAGTCAGTCAATGATACCCAACAAACACAATTTCCCTATGTTGGTCAAGGCCATGGTTTTAACCAAAACCCTGTCTAGCAGTCCAACTTTTCCTGGCAACCTGGTTCCATTCAAACGCCAAGACCCTCTTTTCCTGTAAACAGTACACAACAGAAACTACCATTTCTGGAAATGCTACATTTGCCATACTTGTCAATATTATTGAATGACCCAATTTGTCACGATCCGCGTTTCCCCCCCATGTCGACTAAGTTTCCCTCGGATATTTCGAAATTTTAAGGCAAGCCTGGCGAAGATCCAGATGATCATGTGACAAATTTTCATTTATGGTGCTTATCAAACTCACTGAAGGATGACTCTGTCCAATTGTGCCTCTTTCAATGCACTCTTATAGGGGGTGCTGCAAAATGGTATATTGAGCTCGACCAATCAAGGAACTCTTACTTCAATGACTTGGCAATGGTCTTTTTGAACCATTTCCAGTTACCTATGAGATACGATGCCGACACCAAATTGTTGGCCAACTTTGAGCAAACCAAGGTTGACAACATCTCTAATCATATCCAAGAATGGAGGCATAGAAAGAGCTTAATTAAGGTCAAGGTCCCTCCTGCTTTCTTGCTTGAGTGGTTCTTGAAGTCTTTGGTTCCTTGCATATCCAAAGACGTAGTGACTTCCAGAGTGTTTTCATAGGAGGAGGTGATTATGAGAGCTCAACAGCTCGAACTGATCTACTCTCAGTTTGGCATGCTCTACGATATTTTTCCAAATGCACCATGGTCTACTCTTAATAAGGCCAAGAAAAATGTTGCACCCCATGCTGACGGTATTGTGGGCTTAGCGCAAAGTGATTCCATAGATCTATTGTCGAATCAGTTGCAACAATTGTCGATACAATAGACTATGGCCAGCCAGACATAGAGTTCAGCTATTCCACCTACCCAGACGTCGGATCTACACAGTGTGCAGCTGAAAAATCCCAAGGCCAACCAAAAACCCAAGTGAAAGAAGAAACAACGAAATAAGAAGGGTAAAGGGGATAAAAAGGTTACCAATAATGTTGGTTGGGGAAAAACTGAGAAGAAGAAGTCGAAGTATCCATGTAATCTTTTCATGAAAGACCACCTGACTCACCTGTTCCCTTAGCTTGCAGAAGTTCAAAAGATATTAGCACAACAACAACCTCATGTACTGATAAACCCTTTCCCATAAGGGAAAAACATGGTTCAGGCTTCCTCATCCATGAGAAGGGAAGGGGAGAGTAAGGGACCCCCCGCGCCTACCAATAACAACTTGGTTGTGAATATTTCCATGATGAATGTTGAAGCTAATATAGCGACCAGGGATCAAGATTACAGAATGTTAGAATCTGTCGAGAAGGGAAAGGAATCCACTAACCCACCGACTCCTCTCCAAATTTAGAAGGAGGTGGGAGAAACAATGACTCGCATCCCTAAATGTGTGTTTAAGAAGGCTTCTCATAATCCAAACTCGAGGGCTACCCAAAAATACTCTGTTGTAGAAGATTTGGCACAAACCCCTTTCATGATGTCTACTTTGGAAGTCCTCTAGAGTTTCCCCTCACAGAGAAAATATCTATTATCCTCCTTGGGATCGACAAAGACTTGTAACCCAGGAGTGATCGTTTTTTATCCAACCGACTTAAAACCCCGTCTTCCTTACCATGTTTCCTTTCAGATAGTAGTGGCTTACACCATAAAATATTTTACGCGGAACATTTTATGTACAGTGGTTGACGAGGGTGCCTCGACTTACGTGATTTCGTTGGCATGTTGGAAGGCCATTGGCCATCCTGGGTTGTCTCCATCGCCTACATTTCTTACAATGTTTGACGGTCGGTCGTTTAGACCACACAAAATTATTCCTTCCTTCCTCGTGTAGTTGGGAGGTAAAACTGTGTGTGACGAAGTAGAATTGGTCGATGCGCCTCTCGACTACAAACTTTTGTTATGAAGGAGTTGGACTTATGCGATGCATGCGGTGGTTGCTACGATTTTTTGGGTCCTGTGTTTTCTGCATGAGGTCAAGCTTGTGACCATTGACCAGTTGTCCTTCTCTTGTCCTGACCCTTCATCGGGAGCTTCCAAGATCCAGATGATTGATATTTCGCAGCCCGAAACTATCAACTTAGGTGATGGTTTGTTTCCATCGTTGATGGGAACATTTGATTACCCGTCGCCTTCGGTAAATCAGTTGTTCCCAACTAGCCGAGGGATGCAATTCTACAAGTGTCTTCGTTTCAAACGAACTACTTTAAAGATCCATGGACTTTACCTTCCCCATCAGCCTCGATGGAAGGGACATGGCCTACTAGCATGTCCATGCCCTTTTCCATGGATGAGGTTGCATACAACATTGTCCAGCAGACTTCAGCCAACCCCGATCCGATTCCCGCACAGGATTTAGATCCAGTTCTTGAGCATATTTGGGCTCAAGGTTCTCTTTCCACTCAAAATCCTTTAGACTTGGTCTTTCCCTCTAATGAGGTGTTTCTCGAGGCAATGACTGGTTTCGATAGAACTTGGGATGATCTACATCATAGATCTTACTTCCTTCCTGAGTTAAGGAGAATAGAGGCATGAGAATTCGTTTTGACCATGAATGGAAATAATGCTTGTCCTATCAATCCTCTAGCTACACACAAAGTTTACATCGATGGTAACATGGAAAGCATTGCTACAATGATTCCAATCGATATCTCCAAAAACCCTAGCATTGTGGATAATTTTTTCTTCAGAGTGGATTTCTCCCCCGAAGATATTCTAACTTACACTGAGTTATTCAAGGAATTCTGTGACATTTTTGCCTGGTCTTACGAGGAAATGCCAGGCATTGAACCAGGAATTTTCAAGCATGAAATTATGACTTATCCTGATGCCAAGCCCATCCAACAGAAGCTTCGTCTGGTAAATCCTCGAAAAGAGGCAACAATTAAGGCAGAAGTAGAAAAACTGCTCAAAGTCTATTTTATCTACCATGTACAGTTGACAGAATGGGTGTCAAACCTGGTTCCAGTTAACAAGAAACAAAGAACGATTCACATGTGCATGGACTTCAATGATTTGAATAAGACCTATCTGACAGATAATTTTCCCACCCCATTCATCGATTAGATTGTTAATGAATGCACAAGCTTCGAGGTTTTTTCGTTCATGGATGGTTTCTCAGAATACAATCAGAATCAAATCAAGCCTGAGGACCAACATAAAACAACTTTTGTCTGTCTGTGGGGGACATTCGCGTATCGTAAGATGCCTTTTGGCCTGAAGAATGTTGGAGCTACCTTTCAGTAGGCCATGTCATTTTATTTTCATGACCTTAGACACATATTCAAGGCGTATCTTGATGATCTAGCATCATTCTCTCGCAAGAGATCTAATCATCCCACCCATCTTCGACTGATCTTTGAACAATGTTGCTACTATCAGATTCACTTGAATCCTAACAAGTGTAGTTTCTTCATGACATCAGGTCATCTTTTAGGTTTTATTGTATCGACAACAGGGATCATGGTCAATCCTCTCAAGGTTGAGGTGATAGTTCAATTGCCTCCCCCGTGTACGATACCCCAGCTTCAAAGCTTACAGGGGAAAGTGAATTTTCTTCAGCGTTTTGTTGCGAATTACGTCGAGATCATGAAAGGGTTTATGTGTCTCTTGAAAAAAGGGGTCCCATTTTGTCAGGATGAATCTACTCAATGCTCCTTTGAAGCATTTAAATGCGCCCTGACGTCTATCCCTCTGCTCCGGCCTCCTGATTATAATAAAGATTTCTTGTTGTATTTGGCTGCTGTAGAGTTGACTGTCAGCATTGTATTGGTTCAAGAAGATGATCTTCTTGAAGATATCGTTATATATTACCTTAGCTAAGGCCTAGTTGGGCTAGAACTCAACTATTCTCACATTGAGAAACTTGCTTTGGTAGCCGTACATGCTGTCCAACAGTTTCATCACTACATTCTGCTTTGCAATACCATTATCATTGTCGTCGTCAACCTTTTCCAATACGTGTTAACACGATGGGTCATTGGCGGAAATATTAGTAGATGGATAGTCATCTTACAGGAACTTGACTTGGATTTTGTTTCTGTGAAATCAAAAAAGTCATTGGTGTTTGCCGGACTCATTTCAGAACTTCCGATTGAGTCTAGTGATATCACTCCCGAAGAGTCACCTATTAATGGAGATCTTTTTCTAATTTCATATTCGTACCCCTGGCATCAAGATATACTAATCTATATCTAGACTTTGAAGTGCCCCTCTTCTGCTTCCCGCGATGAGCGTCAACGAATTCAAAATCATGCTCGAAACTATCTTATACTCGATGACACTTTGTATCATCAAGGCGTGGATTTCATTCTTCGTCGATGCCTTATCCATGAAGAAGCAGAGCTTGTTTTGAACGACTGTCACACTGGAGCATGTGGTGGTCATTTGTTTGGGTTGGAAACAACCCAAAATATTCTACGTCCAGGTTACTTCTGGCCCTTGTTAATCAAGGATTGTGTTGAGGCAGTCAAGAAGTGCCACCCATGCCAGATCTTTTGTCAGTGGATGCAGGTACATCCTACTCCTATGTTTTATATCTTTGTTGTTGGTCCTTTCACCAAGTGGGGGATTGATTTCACTACATGTCACTGGGCCTCTGCCAGAGGGAATTGTTACATCATCGCAGTAGTAGACTACTTCAAAAAGTGGGTCGAAGCTATGCCAACATTTAGTAATGATGGAGAAACTATGGCTCTTTTCATATTTAATCAGATAGTATAAAGGTTCGGTATCTTGAAGGATATTGTCACTAACCATGGCAGTCACTTCCAAAACAAAATGATGACTGAGCTAAGGTCAAATCTAAGGTTCAAACAAGAACATTTGTCACCTTATTACCCACATGTGAATGGTTAGGTTGAAGTTGTGAATAAGTCTCTCAAGACTATTCTTCAGCAGACGATCAATTCTACCAATTCAAATTGGCATTTGATGTTGTACTCAGTGTTGTGGGCCTACCGAACATCTGTGAATACTGCCACCATTTTTTCACCTTTTCAACTTGTATACGGACTAGAAGCAGTGTTACCTATTGAATATCAGATTCCTTATTTAAAGTTGGCAGTGGAATTATTGTCGGACACTTCACCACTTGAGGAACGCCTACTATATATCAAGCATCTCGATGAGAAACATCATGATACAGCCTTAGCCAGTGAGGCTCATAAGAAACAATTCAAGTGTCAGTACAATCAATCTGTTCATCCTCAGATTTTCTCCAAAGGTGATATTGTCCTGGTCTATGATCAAGACAAACATCCTCTGGGGGCAAGCAATTTCAAACCCATGTGGTTCAAACCATTCATTGTGGAAGAGATCTTGAAGAAGGGCGCTTACCGTATGGTTGATTTTGAAGGAAATTCCTAAGAAGATCCTGGAAATGTGCTCTATCTCAAAAAGTACTACTCTTAGGTTGGTCACTTGGGTGACTTCTTGTACATATGTATAGCTTCTTATACATTCTTTGTATTTTTTGTTTTGTGGACGTGTAGTTATTTATGTCTTCTTTTTCACTGTGGCAGATGTCAAGTGAATCAGAGGTGTATTTTGTGTTCGTGGATGACACTAGCCGACACACTCAGATTCTTTCTTCCGCAGCTTGGGTGATTTTCACACCTAGAGGCCAGTTGCTATCTTCCAGAGGTATTTTTCTAGGTGACACTACAAACAATGTTGTCGAATACAATGCAATGATAGAATTGCTTCATGACACTTTGTCACATGGAATTTCTCACCTATAGGTCTACTTAGATGCCTAACTGGTTGTGTCCTAGTTAAATGGGGTTTACTGCATTTATGATCCCACTCTGCACCGACGATTCCTTAGGGTACGTCTCTTAGAAAGTTCTTTTGATTACATTACATATATCCATGTTCCTAGGATATTTAATCATCTAACATATACTCTAACTAATCAAATTTTAGATTGGCATGTTGCACACACATAAAAAGAAAACCACACACATACACATGTAAATGCATTTGTAAAAAATGTCATCCATAAGACAGAAAATATGTATATATATATATATATATATATATATATATATATATCCAAAAAGTTTCATGAGTACATAGGTGGGCGCGACTGCCCCAAAAGTGTTCAGTATACATCGTTGGGCTTATGCCCTAAAAAATACATATACAAAAAGTTCCCTCGGCACATCAATGGTCTATACTATGTAAGCATGGGGTCTATTGGCCCTTCCATAATGTACAACGACGTTGGCCAAACATTGGAATAGTTGGACCTAAGTCTGAGGCACCCCTACTACATGAGGTTGCATAGAAGGTGGGGGATCCTCGATCTCAGTCATAGGTACAACATGAGTGAGCGTAGTGAGGTTGCACTCCACTCGTCTCAAAACTCTGTCAACCTCTTTGGCTGGGGGTCCCCCTGCAGTTGTTGGTCCTTTGGCTATTGTTGGTCCTGCCTTTGGTCGAGGACGTCGTCGAGTCCTAGCAAAGTACACTGGTCGCACATGCCCCACATATGTACATAACAATACACAAGTCAGTACTCTATACACACATAAAAAGGATATATATAAAAAAGCAATTAAAAATTAAATAACTCTAAAAAATATGTCACCTATCTCGCCTCGCTCCTCGTCATGAGGCACAGGCATGTCCGGATCTTTGATGAAGTTGATCCCGACATAAGGGTAATCCTCGATCACCAGAATCTATCATGCACACCAGTCAAAGAACTTATCATTGAAGGCCTTTATGGTCCTCCCTCCACCCTTTCGAGGCAACAATGCTTCCCACTTGCATACTGCTGGGAAGGAGGCTACATGCCCCCGTATCGTCTCTCTTGGACTAAGACTGGATACCCTCTCGAAGTAGAAGGAGCACAAAATGGTACCGAACCTGAAGTTTTTTTTGGTATGCCGCCGAAACTCTATAAGATGTCTCTTCATGCATATCAGCATGGTCGTACTCCAGTCAAAAATATTGGCCTCCAAGCACTGAATGGCACAATGCATGTGTGCCCAAGAGGCCTAGTGAAGGGTTGCGCATCCAGTAAGACCACACACAAAGATAGGTTGGTGATATTGTGGATTGACACCTGAGAACCTACCTTGTCAGTGTTGGCCTCATAGTACATGCAAATGTAATCCTCGATGTTAAAGGGTCCCAAAGGAAACGTCCTTAAGTTAACTGGTTCCCCTCTCCTCAAGAGGCCAGTCAAGAAGTATATATCCTCTATATTTGGGATCAATGATTGACCTTCTAGCATAAAGGCCTCTACATCAGGATGCTAATACTCCACAAGAGAATTGAGCAACCTAGGTTGTTTCCTGATGAATGGACACTGGAAGAACTTCCATACCCCACACTGATTTAGTGTGGCGATGGCTATATGGTCCTATTCGACCAAAATATCAATGTCCTCATTCTCCCTCTCCCTCTAGTGAACATACATCCTGTTTCATAGCAAAGTGGAGGAGAGTCAGTACTTGCATTTAATTTTTTCAAAGTCTTTTAAGGTGTACGCGGGATATTTCGTACACAGTCGCGTATGTACATGGGTTGGTGGTTTCCTGCCCTAGTACATATGCGATCTGGCCTTAGACAACCCACGTACACACAGGGCCACTCGTTTTACAAGAACGTGCCCCCTCAAAACCTAAAACTAATGCATAAAGGATGAATTGAATTGCAAGAGGGAGTAGTTTGTACTTACTTGGTCCAAGCAGAAGGTCGTTTCGCCCATTGAAGCTCCCAAAATCTACTCTTTTAGCAAAGGAGTCTTTTCACCTTTTAGTCGATTTTCAAATTGCAATGGTAAAAATGAGTTGCCAGCTTCTATTTATAGACTTTTTGGGCCCTTCTTACCCCTTTTTTGACCCCCTTTGTCATTTTTCCTGGCTTGATAATCACTTGATTCCACTTCTGAGTTTCTTATTGGTCGTTCCGTTACTCTTTTTCTTTTGGTTTGGTAATTTTTGGGATGGGTCACTTTTTGGGTATCCTTTTGTAAAAGTCATTTTTTCAACTTTTTGCATATAAGTTAGGATTTCATTTCGAATTTCTGCATCTTGTTGTCTTTTTTTCTTTTCCATAGGATCAACCCCACCGAAGTGCGACACGAAACCTTCATTGCTTCTCTATAAGTGTGGTAATTAGGTGGTAGAGCCTGCCTTTACATGGATGCCCTAGGTAGATCCTTGTTGCATTTTGGAGTCCATGCTGTCAGTAATGACTATAGGCTTGGGAGTCCTTGTTAGTCCTGTCATGATTATGAGATAAAGCCTCATTCGTTTGATGCACCCTCATTCTAGGCCTTACCCTCGGGACTCCCACATGAGAACTCTTTGTTGTGTTTCAAGCTCGCTTTGAAATTCAAAAGCAACATCCAACGAGACTGTATTTATTATTTTCGATCTCGTCTAGATTAACTAAGAAAAGTAGCCCTCTGGAGTCTTCTTTAAGCCCTTTTCAGACTCTCTAAAAATGAAAATATTGTTGAGCGATCTTGTTTCCCTTCACACTCGCCAAACTCAAATTTGAAGGCACATCTGTCTAGTGGTAGTTTACCCCTTTTTTTAGTCTAGACGACTAATTTTACAAATAAAGGTATGATCTAGGAACCTTGGCTTGCTAGAAGAGTATTCTCATGCATAAGTTTAACTCTTTTTTGGGCCTGAGGGACTAAATCTTCGAACAAGAAACATTCTCCTTGGTTTTTCTTTATCACCTTTTTCAGGCCTTGGATATTACTTACAAAAAAGGAACCCCCCCGGAGTCTATAGTTAAGCTCTTTTCAAATTCCCTAAAATTGAAAAGATCGTCGAGCGACCTTGTTCCTTCACACTCATTAAATTGGTCCAAAAGAACATATATTGGCATGAGTTTAACCCTTTTTCCAGCCAATATATTATAGCGGAAAAAGGTACGCCTTAGGGAGATTCGTCTTGTCAGGAGAGTTCTCCTCAGTTACTTTTATACGTTTTCGGGCTAAGGAGACTAAACTCAGAAACAGGCTGTGAGTCCATAGTTATGCTCTTTTCAGACTCCTTTAAATTGAAAATATTGTCAAGTGATCTTGTCTTTGTCACACTCGTTAAAATGGTTTTGAGTAGACTTATTTTCAGTGCAAGTTTAACCCTTTTTCGAACTAACTAGACTATCTCCGAAAAAGGTACTCCCTGGAGTCTTCTTTTTGCATTTTTTCAATCTCTCTAAACGTGAAAAAACTACCGATCTTACCTTCTCTGGGATCGTAAAAATTACATAGAAGGGCTCTCATTGTGTCTTGCTTAATCACATTTGCGGGTCTCATCTTTGCGTCTTTGGCCTAATGTCGGCTCCATGTTTTTCTCAACTGAACCTTTGAAGCATTCCTTATACACAAACCTTGTAGCAGTTCTTGCCTCTGCGACTTGACACCTTGACCCATGGAGGAATTTTCCTCAAGTGTCCTTTTCCTGCACATGTCTCCTTTCTTTGAGAATTAGTATGTTTCAAGCGCTTGGAACTAGTATGCTTGCCCACAACACTCGTTCCTCCTTTGTAACGTAGCATTCTTTTATTCTTTTTCAAGCTCTTACAAAATTGAAAAAGGCAAAAAAATCAAATATTCCAAAAAGAGGGGATGGGGAATATTCATTCTTTTTTCAACAGCACATAGAGTCGCCCTTGGACAAAGCACATCCTTCTGCTTGTTTGTAAAGAATTGGGATCTAGCATGACCTTAGGAAGCTTTTCTCTCTACATAGAGTTGTGTCCTCCTCTATTTGGTTACTCTTCCAAACACATGGAGAGTTTGCATTGCCTCCTGCATCACAAACTTATGTCAATGTCATGTTGTCTGAGTCTGATAATCTTTCATGCTTTTGTACAAGGGAAGTTTCACTCAACCTGATTCGGCCTTTCTGTAGTTTGTCTCTTGACCTTCATGAGTCGGCCATCCCGAGAGTCCATTCAAGTCCAGATTCGTAATCGACAAAGTTCTATGCCTGATCATCGAGATCCTCATGTCTTTTCCCGATGAGCTATCGAAGACCTTAGGGTAGTGAGTTATACATTCCCATTATACTCCTACCTAATTTTTTAAGATCTTGAAGTTATTGCTGGAGCTATGAAGACCTCATCTCCAACCACAGGCATCACTAGCTTCTTGAAGATGAATAATATACTTGTATATATTCAATTGATTTTGAGATGTAGATCCATTGTGTATTGCTCGCGGCTACACTTTATATAGTTATATGACATGGATCTACAGTGTATTTGATTCGCAACCATGATTTAGTTCATCTCGAGCATGGGTATGCCCGCCTCGAAGAGACATTTGTTGTTTTGCATATGGCACCACTTGAACTCTGGTCCCAGGCTCACTCGATTTTGTACATTGGTGAAGATATTGTAATGTATTTCAGCCATCAGTTGCTCTTATGAATTCACACATTAGGGGGCATCTGTTATAACCTTAAAATTCCCTACTCATGCATACATGGCATTGGTCCTCTTGCATATTTTTCCAAAGCACTGCTGAGGAGATCTTCTTAAAAAAACATTTTTTAGAGCATGTACGTGTCCTGCACCATTACATCCCATGTACATACTCTTGTTTCACCACTACATCCCACGTACATACGCTTGTTGCACACTAAACAACCTGCATGTGCTTGCAAAATTTGCAAAAATTAAAAATTTGTAAGGAATTCAGTGAAATTCATGGGCTATTGGAGGTTTCCCAATCAATTCACCTGCTATAGCCTGTCACCCAACCGAATAACCATCCTTTTTTCATATAAAAGGAGGTGTTGGGGTCTCATTTCACATCCAAGCATAAGAACAATGAAACTCTACCCAATTTCACTTCCCCTCCTTGTCCAAGCTTTTGCTACCTTTTGTGAGATATTGCCTTAGCATTCCCTCTTCATCCCATTCTCCTTCCATTCAATCCACTCCCTTCCCTCGAGGTGATCAAAATATTGAGAGAAGAGGCCTATTGAAGGTGCACTTGGAGCATTGTAAAGAGGATCCTGGACCAAATTCGCGGAACGGTGGCTGACATGGATTGTAAGTTTCATTCTTTGTTTGATGAATAAAATAATCTCTTTTCCTTATCCCAATTGATGATTTTTTATGTATTTTCTTTGACTTATACATAGCATTTGATATCTAACCCTAAGTCATGAATATAATTAGCATGCTTGTAGTCCTTGTTTTCCTAGTTTTGGATGCAGGCCATCCTTGGGAGGAGACTTGCAGTCTTTGGAACTACAGAGCTTGAGGAGATCATCACCAGATGTGGGATAAAAGGTATAGTTACCGATACTCTCTCTTATTTCTTTCTTTTCATTTGTTTTGGTATGTTTGGGGTAGATTAGAAAATAGATTGACTTTTAGAAAGTCATTCGCTCTGTCTATATCTTAAACCCTGGTATAGTTAAAGGGGGATTTTACTGCTAGCACATCTTATTTTTGTTGTTGTCGTGTCCAATTTTTGTCGCTCCACTATCCAACTGCATGCAAGATATATCACACTATTAAAATACGAGGACAAACAATGGAGGAATGTAATCCTTCTACATGCCTTTCTGTGTCCTTTCCTTTGATCCATGTTCCTCTTCTTCGGTCTCCCTTTCCTTTGATCTGTGTTGCTATTCTTAAGTCTTGTAAACGCAGGATAGAAGCATCCTTCTGTCATTTCCTTTGATCCATGTTCTCCCATGTAGAACTGCAACATGGTATTCATCTGAACAAGCATGGTAGCTCGGGTGGTGTCTTCGAACATAACATTTTTCAAGAACTCTGGAATTCAAGAAATGAATTAGCTCCTTTTGAAACTCGACTCCCTGGTTTTGTCCTTCTGTGAGAAGTGGCTCTGAAACCGATGGTGACCCCATATGTGTCCATTCCCTTGGTCTCCTCAACCCTAGATTTGGTGGCTGCAACATCCAATTTCACTTTCACCTGTGATCTTTGAGCAATAGCAGTAACGTTAGCGTGCTAGGAAATGTTACCCTACTTCTAGATTTCACAATCTCTTATATACCAATTTAGGGAACGAGTCGTAACATGTCATCGTTAATTTCTTTTATTTTATCTAGTTCTTTCTAACTTATTAAAGAAAAAAAGCCTTAACCATGTTGGCTATAGAACTGGTGACCAGATTCGAGACAAACCCTAATCACTCAGTTAAGTAATGTGCCAACAATCTGTTCTCTATGTGTT
This sequence comes from Picea glauca, assembly GCA_000966675.3. NCBI lineage: Eukaryota > Viridiplantae > Streptophyta > Pinopsida > Pinales > Pinaceae > Picea > Picea glauca. Next base: position 323,448 of record JZKD02S2150364.1, read on the forward strand.
AACCATGTTGTTTGTGAATTTGGTGGCCAAACTTTGACTTAATTCATGTACATAAAGTGTCAACAACATGTTCTATGCATGTACATATTCATTCAATGGAAGAACTTAAAATTAACGGTAGTATGTTCAAGATTACCCGTAGACTGTAGTTATTGCAGTTCTAGTAAAATCATATGTCATGCTGTTAATAATTAATCTAAATTTATTTATTTTTGTGTAAAAATCTTGTGTGATGTCTCGATGTTTCCGTGCAATTTTTTGAAAATCCTCTCCTTAAATTTTCATATTTTTCAATTATGGTAACTACAAGTCCTGAATGTGGCTAGTGGATAATGTTTTACTAATTAATAAAGCATGTATACATATTTCGACTATTTTTTATTGGCGATTATTATATCAAAATTTAATTATAATATAGAAATCATCGTTCCAGTTGTGCATCATAATTATCCTACTCTGAATTCCTAGGGTTTCATTATTCCTTTCTGCCATTAATTTTGAATCTTTGAATTTTGGATATTTGTGCATATTTTTTAAGCTACATTGGAAAGTAACTAGCCCTTATGCCTTATGCTTTAAAATTTGCAGTAATTTTAGGAATGGTTGGCAAACAAATCTCGGCCAAAGCCTCGAAGTCCAACTCTGTCGACAAAGCCTGAAGGCTAAACACAACACGATGACCAATGTTCTTCTTCTAAGAAAAGTAGGTGTGCTTATTCTCTACTCCATCGACCAACCAATTGTGAGATGACTTTATAGTGGTCTCTACAAAGCCCTACTCCACATATATTTAAATCCTAAGACAAGAAAACATTTATTCAAATTTTGCAAGGGATTCCATGGTTAAGCACATTAGTTAACCAGGGGATGCGTACGGTACAGTACCTCAGATGGTCTCTTGTTATACATATACTCTTTTATGATTTTAGTGCCCAGTTTAAAGGAGAACAACCTATTTTGTTGTTCATCGTGCTCATAGTTGAATTCACTGTCTCTCCACATTTATTTGTCCAAGGCCGTGCTTATCCTTCCAAGTAATATATGATAGCTTCCAACAATGGCTGCCATTTGCAGGAAAATATCTAGGGCCGTGCTTGCCATTCGTAGGAAAATATCTAAGGTCATGCTTGTCCTTCTAGGTAATACATGACAACTTCTAACAATGACTGCCATTTGCAAGAATACTAATATGTTTGGAAAACACAAAAACACATGAACTAGTAGTCTATATTTAGTTGTTTTACTCCACCTTCCATTTTCATAAACAGAATGAAGGCACAGTTTCATGATTGTCCTGTCCTATACTATCGACTATGTAATTGAAGGGGTTGGCCACGTGCTATGTATTTCTCAGGATACACGTGACATGTGGAAAACATGCATTTGACGACAAACGACATTCATTAATTTGATAATAGTACAATCTAGGACCAAGAAATTACTTAGATTTTCAATTACAACACATAACCATGTTAAATGATTAATTATAATCATATCATATTTAATTTTCAACAAAATTAGATTCTAAATTAAATTATAAAAAACAAAACTACATTCTTTAATTTAGAGTAATTTACTAAAACATAATTTGAAATCCCATGTTACCACCTTCATCGAGAAGAATAATTTTAAAATCCCATATAACCATCTTCATCCATAAGATTATTGTGTTCTATTTTTGTTGAAGGCACCAATTGAGAGCACTAATGCATGAAATCCGCAAGCCCGGGATATTATAATAACATGTATTTTTAGCTTATTTTATTGGTAATTTATGACTTTGTTATTTTGGTTTTGTATATGTATTCTCATATACTAAATAAAAAGGTTTCATGACAAAACACTCGAGATTCATGTGTTCCTTCAATCTAATTTACTGTTCAATTGTTAAAATATGTGTCCAAATACTTTGTGCATTAAGATGTCTATTTTATGGTTGAAATTGAACAATTAGCTTCCGAAAATGCTTGTCCGATAAGTTATTTGAATAAAACTATTTGGATTTATTGCTCATTGTTATATGGAATTTGATTCTGAGTTGGGTCAGTGTTTTCTTTTGAGGGCTATCGAAGATCAAAACAATTTCAAAGGCTCTCTTCACTCATTATGCAAAATATAATTCCACATTAGTTCATAAAACTCCTACATTGAAAGTTTTTGTAGGCGCAATGTAGTTTCTACTTGTGATTTTTTTAGGTGCGGCTTCAACTGGCATATGAAAGTCCCCATTCCACTAGATTTTTCTTTAGGATCCATTTCAATGGGTGTGATGTGTCATCAGAGAGACAATTACCAGCCTTAGATGAACCCATTCTTTTTCAGCTGACCACTTAATTTTATTCAAGTCCCATCAATTTCGCTTGCATTCACTTGCCCCATGTTGTAGTCTAACAAGGGCAGTCCACGTATTTAGAAGAACTACCACTACTACCAAGGATACAATGAGAAACATGCTTTAAAATCTTTGCAGAGGAAGAAGCCACATCACATATACATGAATCTCCAACCTACATTTTTTTTTCGAAATGTTGCACGATAAGATCATATATGCATACTATATTTGTTTTTTCCAAATGTTGCATGCTAAGATCATATATGCATACTATATTAAGCCTCTTATGTGATCGTGTAGCCACAGTATTCGAAGTTCCATAATAGATCATGGATGCCATCCTTTTTCTGTTAGTGTTTACAGAACAAAGAAATGTATGACTACAAGCAATCACTCTTGATATTCCACTGCAACTAGATAACTCTGTAAATCCAGACAAAAATCAATAGTCAAACAATGACACCCCTCTCTAAAGTGGGGACTTGCTGCTCTACAACCCCGCCCGATGAATATTTTTTTAAGTTTTAATGTGTCCATAGATATTTATGAATAAAGATATATGAAATATTAAAAACATGGAACCTTTTTCTAAATACTTTTCTAAAAAAATTCATAATTGTTTTAGGAAAATGCATAAAAATTTGATTTGTTAAAAAAATGTGAACTTGACATAGAGATTGAGTTTGTCTACATATTTACTTAGTCCATGGTGTAATTATGTAGTAATCTTCCTTATAATTGTCAAAATTAAACTACTCAAAATATCAAAGTTCAGATTCATTCAAAATCCTTGAAAAAATATTGGACAACATACATAAAACATGAATTATGATAGAACTCTAATTATGCTAAAACAAAATATTGACAAAATTCGATTTTAACACACTTTCATACATTTTCAATGATGACTTACATAAAGTTGGGATTAATGTGCTACTTGTGACATTTTCGAAAAATATTCCAAAAATATTAATAACAAAAAAAATCATTTCAATCTCCTCTCTCCCTATATATTTTAAGCAATTTTCTTTTATGGTTATGTGGTTCACGGAGAGAGAATATAGAGAGGCCGAGAAACAGTGTAATATATCTTACTCAGCCTCCTATAGAGATAACATAGGGAGGCCGAGGAAATAAAAGTAAAATGGAGAGACTCTATATCACAATGACTTAAAAACAATTTTATAATTATAAGAAAAATAATTATTTACAAATGTGTTTTCCAAGATATATTTTTTTATTTAAGTAAGGCCGAATACCTTTCATAAGGAGTTTGTTAAATATATTGTAACCTCAACAGTCTGACTGTACACTACCAGTTGTCCTGGCCAGCTGTACTTTCTATTCTTGTCTTGCTTGAGCCTATTTAGCTCAGCTATTTCCCATTGCATTGTATTCTCTTCATTTGGACCCGAAGCGGGAA
>JZKD02S2150364.1:342300-356544 GCA_000966675.3 Picea glauca
TGGAGGCTTATTTGGTGTAGAAGTTCCCTTTTTGGGTGGCATGTTGGCCAAGTATCACTTTTGAACCTTGATTTTGAGGTGGTTCTGCTAGACAATCTTTCTTCTGTTATATCTCTCAAGTTTCGTCCCTTCTGGGTATGAAACTTTATTTTATGTAGTTCTCTGATATTTCTTCTTTGCCATTCCACAGGTCTAATAAAAATTAGATGTGTCAAGTGGAATTTACGGTAACTTCCCCACAACTTGCCGATTTTTGTCCTTTCCAGTAGATCTCACTTGTACAGCATGCTCCGCACAAAATAATTGATATAAAATTCTGAAACTCACACCATAAATACTACAGACTGTCCACGATCCAATGAAACCAGTCCCACTCAATTTGGATACTCATGTTGGGTTTGGAAGAAAAAAATAACATTATGTTAATTTTATGTTAGACTCAGTGTTGGTTTGGGTCTTTTAGTCAGGATTGTTTTCTCACATGCTTTCAATGATTTTTATATGAAAATGTTTTCTGAAAAAAAAATCGTTGTCCTAGATGCAGGGCATGCTAATTATTATTTGCATTTCTTTTTTTATGGTTTCAAAAATCAAAGGTCTGTAAATCATTATCTGTGTTTCTTTTCTATGGTATCTCTTTGAGTAATCAAAGGTGTGTAATTGATTTTTCTCGAGGGCATGCTCAATTATTATTTGCATTTTATTTCTATGGTATCATTTTCAGTAATCAAAGGTGTATAATTGATTTTTCTCCAGGGCATGCTCAATTACTATCTGCATTTCTTCTTTTATGATATCACTTTGAGTAATCAAAGGTGTATAATTGATTTTTCTTCCTAAGGAATACATTGTTGTGGATTCAGGGGGTACACTTAGATTTAATTTATCCAAATATATGTGTATATATTGACTTCCATGTAAAAAGTGTAAATGGTTCGTCTTGATTTATAAGATTTTATTTTTATATTTTCTATTTTTATATTTTTTACTCATGTGAGTTCCATTTCTCCATATCCATATATGTATTATGGTAGTTGGTATTGAAGGAGAAATAACTAATTTGTAAATTTAATAATTTGCATATCACATCTTATCTTAGTATAATCATTGTTATAACTATTTTCCTTACATTTAAGAAATGGATTCTTTACTACATTATTATACTTTTTTCTTCATGTCCTAACAAGTTTTTGATGTTTTCTTTATTGTACATAGATCGTAACTGTATCATTCATTTATGGGCATTGTATTGAGAAATGGATGAGGAAGAGTAGACAATAATTACACAAACAAAAAATGTGTCTCAACCCTCTATTAAACAATCAAATAGAGTACATATTAATACAAGCAATATTGTCTCAAGATATAAGAACTACCTTGATTTCATGATCTACTTTGAGTAAATATCTCAACCTCACACCAATCTCCGAAGCTAACAAATTGGAGAGAATCTCTCAAACCAAATAGGCCTCAACAACCTCCTAAAATTTAGGAGCAAATTCATTCTCGTAGAGACTAAAAATCTACCTATAATGACCAATAAACTCAATAATTAAATATATGATCACACTAAAGACAAGTGAGAGTTACATATCCCAACACTCCCCCTTAACGACTACTTGTCTTTACAATCGTTAGGTCATGTCTTCATCATCACCAAGTCCTCTAAATCAAGGCACCTATTGATCAACAAAGTCTATGTCTAGTCCAACATGGTACTTTCTCTTTGTACCTCGATCATGCATCACCAAACTGCCAAAGTCCATATAAAGAGAAAACCATCCACTAGAATGCATGGGTCATCAGTAACTGCAACCGTTCATTTAGTAGGATTTCCTTTAGGTCGGTGGTTCATTCAACCTCTTGGTGAACTCCCCCTGAAAGTAAAACTCAAGGTTTCCTAGGCACCTCCCAGAGTTCATCCATAGAGCATGCAGTCGACCCCTAGCATGGCTCGCTGTAAAGAAATCTATAATAGAGGTTATGCACTACAAATCAATAGGGATACATGAAAAATGGGTATGCATGCTTAGTAAGGTCTTACAATGATATGCCATTTACATGTTACATAAGCATAGTCACATATATTGTGTACTCCATCCATGGAGAAACCAGGTACATAATCAAACATTTCAAGGACCAATACATCGTGTCAATAAATATTACATCATAGACTTGCTAAAAAAAAATGTGTGACTCATATTAACATATGGTCGTGGGTATGTTTTATTCACACAATTTACTTTGTTTTTCTGCAATCATCCTGTTGCTTCTGCACTTTTTCACTTGTGCTACTTTCATATGATTGCTACTGTCACCAACTTCCCTTGGACTAATCTCTCTGTTGTTCCAAAACAACATCTTTGTTCTTCCTGCTTATCATTTTGTGACATCAAACCTTGGTTTCTCAAGCGAGAAAAATACAATTTGATTCCACCTCATGTAGCTAAACGTTTCTTTCAACTATCACACCCTTTACCTAGCAAACTTAGGAATGGTTACACATCACGAAAAGTTGTCAAGTAGGACTTCAAATCATCAACAAGAGATAATACTGCACATAATAGGAATACCATCTTCCTATGGGAATCTTTTTCTTCGTCATCAATATCTTGATTTACTGATTAGCACTATATATCCTTTCCTTCCCTATCATTTGTTAGAGTAGCGAATTCTTAAAAAATAATTTCACCCTGATAATATTGAGGTTACTAATCTCAATGTATCATTAAAATCCAAGACACTTTCACCATAAAAAGCTAACCAAGTAAAAAAAATTGAACAGGCAATGATTCACAAAGTTAATCATGCTTATGATTTCAAGATACCATTAACTAGTTCTTCTTTGAAGTTTTCAAACATGCAATTATTAGAGTAGTCAATTCTAACAAGGCATCCACATATTGAGTTCACTAGTCTCAACATGTTTCTTAACACCAAACTCCAAATAAATTCGAAGACAATTTCTCACCAACATCGGTTTCAATAGAGTCGATGTGATCCTCACCATCGGTATCACATTAGCAATGCTCCTGGATGCAGGAAGGCCCTCACTTTCCATCATCATTGTTAGTGCTAGAAGATTCTCTTTGATTGCTGGGAGGGCATGCCTAACACATCTTAGTTATTGCAATGATTTGTTTTGGTTGGTAGGTGGATCAATCAGGTTGAAAGGATAAATATCGGGTAAAACTCCTCCAAAAATATACTCAAATGATCAACACCACTTCATATAGTTTGGGGCATTCACACTTAAGGCTAGACAAATAATGGATAGTGAGATTTGGAGGAACAAGGAACAAATATGAATGCATAAGTGTCACAATTTGTTAACTCATACATTCACAAAGAAGGTATTCATATCCAAAATCATATTTTAAATCTGAATCAAATACTTGAATACAACTTACAAGAAATAGGTAATTAACAATAAACTCATCACTGTAATCAAAGTTGAATCTTTGGGAATATCAACGCATTGCATAAATTTTCATTGCATTCAAATAAGAAAGAAAAATGAGATACATAGATTCACAATCTGACCATCAGGATGTCTGATTCCTTTAGTATGAAATGTTTCATACAATTAAACTCTTCCCTCATCTCTCAGGCCTTCAACCTCTTCTACTCAAACCCCAGCTTCCTTCCAAGAGGAAGATCCCTCTCTTCTTTCACAATTCTTGCTTAAATAGAAATTACAATGATTAATTTAGAGTAACCATTAAATTCAAGCTAAGATCTAAAACAAAGGGATATGATCCTAATATATAGCATAATATCATTATATAATCTCCAGGTTGAATGGGTGAATGTGGCACTTCTGTTGAATGGGCGTTTTTTAGAAAATCGAGTTCTAAAAAATCTAGAAATGTCACTCTTAAAGCGCTACTTGTAGCTCCCAAAAGGTTACCCTTTTCGGGAAACAAATTGCATGGAAACTAATTTGGTTCATTCCTGAAAAAATCCATGTTTGATTGTTTTGATATTCGATTCCATTTTCTTGTAAATCATGCTGCAAGATGAACAAAAAGACAGTGACCTACAAAAATTTCTGGTTTTGTTTACCAAATATTGACCAAATGGTGCTCTTAATCTCCTTGATATGTTTGGTTATTTGATGAGTTGAACAAGTGAAAATGATGATTAGGATAGCCAATGAATCCATTCCACCCATTTACATGTTGGAGTTTAATTTTGTCCAATTACATTAAGTTTCTTTACAAATTTACATGAATTGAAGCATACACCATGAACAATAGCAACATTAATAACCAAGATCGCAAGAAGAATAACCATGCACAGAGATCCACAAGGACAGTAGAAAATGCTAGGAAAAAATTATTATAATAGATTGATATATTATTACAATGATGAGAGTTCCATATATATAGAACATATGGTGACCATCCATGAAAGGATGCGTCCCTTGGATAATAAATAACTGCTTATTTATTATATATATTTATACCTTGTATTGTAAATATCATGTCATATATATATATATATATATATGGAAGAATTTATTCCCAATGTTGTCCAAACATCAACACTCCCTCTCAACGAGGGAGACATTCTCAACCAGGGTCGTTCACCACAGGTACACCCTTGTAATTGAATATCATCCTGATGCTAACTGACATATGGAAAGCACCTCAATCACCTCGAATCCATCTTATTCCTTGTCATGATCAAGGAAGGACTACGCCTGGGCCCATTTACCACAAGTACACCTTTGTGATAAATGCATTCTATCTCTCTTGGTATGCAACCCAATCTAGGAGAAGGTACACCCAATTCTTACTCGAGACATTGTAGCAAAAGGTTTGTCACACATGGCACTCCCATGTGGAATTCTAGATGTTAATCCCTCTAGAAACACTAGGGTCAACTCCCCATGGTGTGTGACATCAAAGTCAACTCCCTTGATATGTCCTCATGTGCTCTCCACAAGGGACGTTGGGCTATAAGCCCAAACCCACTTATCTCTTCTCGGATAAGTGTCCTCACAGATCAAGTCAACTCAGTCATAGAGGAGTACGATCTGGAGAATGTCTGTCACACATGGCACTCCCATGTGGATTTATAGAGGCTAATCCCTCTAGAAACACTAGGGTCAACTCCCCATAGTGTGCGATGTCAAGTTGAACTCCCTTGAAATTTCCTCATGTGCTCTCCACAAGGGACATTGGGCTATAAACCTAAACCCACTTATCCCTTCTCGGATAAGTGTCCTCACAGATCAACGCAACTCATTCATAGAGGAGTATGATTTGGAGAATGTCTCAGGAAGCTGCAAACATCAACACTCCCCCTCAGCAAGACAGGCATTATCTTCCACGCCAAGTCTATCACATAAGTACTCTAACTTCGTCCTGGTAAGGGGTTTGGTAAGAACATAAACAACCTGTTGATCTGTAGGAAGGTACTAAGCCAGTACTTTCTTCATATGCACCATGTATCAGATGTAATGGTACTTGATCTCAGTGTGTTTTGATTTGTCATGAAACACTGGATTCTCTAATAGCTTCACACATCTCTAGTTATCACAATGAATAATGGTGGAATCCAACACATGTCCAAATAAATATGCAAGGAGCTTGCGAAGCCACATTGCTTCATAGACTTCCACACTCAATGTAATGTACTCTGATTCTATGGTGCTCAAGGCCACACAATTTTATTTCCTACTACACTAGGAAGCCATGACAGATCCCAAACTGAAGCAACACTCGGAGGTGCTCTTCCTATCCATTGCGCTCCAATGTCAATCAAGGTCAATATATCCCTAAAATATCATTTCAATGCTAGAATTATATCTCATACCATGTCCAAATGTGCCTTGCAGGTATCTTAACACATGCTTCACAACAATCCAGCGTGCTTGTCTCGGTTGAATCATAAGTTGGCTAAGTGCACTCACTACATTGCAAATATCTGGTGTGGTGTTAACTAGATACATCAATGATCCAATCAGTTGTCTGTACAGGTGATCCTAATTATTTTTTGGAATGAAATTAAAGAAGAGAAATTACAATGAAATACACATAAATATTTCCAAAAATAGAGAAATACAGTAATACACGATTTCTATTAATGAAAGACATGTACAAAGACTGTAAAAATACAGAGTGAAAGACTCACTAGAATGGTAGCAACTTATCTCTAAGAAGAGATGTGATGGATACTCGCATTCAAAAGAATATGATTATTACAATGAGTCTCTAAGGTCCTTTTTAACATAAGGAAAATCCAAAACCCTAACCCTGGAAGATGAAAATCCAAAAGGTTTGCGGGCCCCGATGGGGCTAGTTGATACGTCAACTTCTCGGGGGTGTAACTTTTGCATACGATCTTGGTTTGGGGTGCTCGATACACTGTTGGAAAGGTATAACCAAGAATAATTATTTTATATTGGCCAGTTCAATTCCTTTTACAATCACTTGGGCCCCAAATCCCCAAAAAAACGTTGTTTAGGGCCTCAAAACGACCCTGAAATTTTGGAACCTGAAAAAACTGTCGGAAAAACGCCAAGATGGAAAATTGTTTTTTGAGCCTGTGGAATAGGTGGGTGGCCACTGATATCCATATAGATCAATCCTCCCTCTTTAGGAATAAATGGTCTCCATTGAATTGAGTTCTCGGGGGAGAGGGGGAAGCGTTTTTGAATCTGAATCTTGGTGAGTTGCTTCCCTTGCTGGAGAAGTTGGGCTGCTTGGTTTGTGGAAGGCTGTCACGAACCTATTGTTGGTGGTGTTGAATCTATTCAACCAGTCAGGATACATGAGACTACTGTGTGCAGAAGGAATATTTACGCTTTGCTACAGTCTTGTCGACCCACTTCTGTTGGATAGAAGGTGCTTGGGTCGAGGCCGTAGTGGTTGTAGTATCCTTTTGTTCATCTTTTGAATAGATTGTGAAGAAGATGAATTTTTTAGTATGAGATACTACCTTGCGGAACTATTTAGGTGGGACAGTAGTTGGAACTACCTCTAGTATTCTTTAGAGATGACCCCCTAGAGAAACAATGACATTGTGGGTTCAAGACTCATAAACAACATGATGTTTCCACATATATGGTTGGCCTAAGAGAATATCACATACATCCAGTGGGGCAACATCACATAATACCTCATCCTTGAAGGGATGGATGTTGTATGACAATCGACACTATTGGATGACATAGAGATATTGTCCCTGGCGAAGCCACCCGATGTTGTATGGTTGCGAGTGTGGTGTTGTCGACAATCCCAACTGTTTGGTGACCTCTGATGAGATGAGGTTCTTTTGGCTTCTACTATTAATAATAAAATGCAACGGGGTCCTCTTCACACACATATGTGAATGAAAAAGGTGCTCTCCCTCTTCAGGATATGTGGGTTCTTCTGGTTGAATTATTGCAGTCGCGACAATAGTAGTGGGGTCTACGTCGATGATATGTCTTCTATCAGTATTTTCTGAATCATATTCTGAATCAGGGTTCGTCTCCTTGTCTTTGATCTCGGCCACTAATGAATTTTTTTGAGTGACATTCATCGGTGTTGTGCTAAGGGATTTTGTGGAAATCACACCAGTTTTCGGTGTCCTTCTTCGTCTTTTCGTGACCCTTCTTTTCCTATGGCTTGGACTTTTTTTTAGGAGGTTGTTTGTTAGGGATGTGTTTATCATACTTTTGTTGTTGGAGATTTGCAGACCTGAACTCCTGTTTGTTCTGGTGCTTAAATTTCCATTCGATTTTAACAACATATCGATAAGCAACACCGAGTGATGAGATGTCCAGAAAATCCATTTCAGTTTGGATGTATCTGTGTAGAGCCCCGCAGTATTTCAAAACCAAATATCGTTTGGAGTCTTTGATACCCATCTTGGTGTGCAAGGTATGGAAGGTATTGGTGAACTCTGACACTGCTTGGCCCCTCTCTTGCCATAGTGTGGTCCATCTCATGTACTGGTCTTCATAGTTTCCAACAGGGTAATATTGTTCCTTGACCGCATCCACAAAAAAATACCAAGTGGGATTGGCCCCATATATTCTAGAATCCTTTGTGGAACTTTGCTCCCAATAAGTTTCCCACCAATGTTTGACATGGGGGAGAGCCTTAAGGACTGTGAAGGTGATCTTTTCCCTGTTAGAAAAATGGTAAATAGAGAAATAACCTTCTAGCATATTTAACCATTTGTCTAGGGAATCTCTATCTATCTGACCTTCAAATATAGGAATATCAAAATTGACCTGTACCTTGAAAGGAGAGGTGCCTCCAAAGTGGCTTCTTGATGAATATGTGCATGCTGCTATCAACAGGCGTTGAAGGATGTGGGAAAATTTCTCCATCATTTCATCTCTCTGTCATGTGAGATCTTTCTCAAGCAATAGATGAATAGAATCTTCTGCTCCATTGTTTCTATTTTCTTCCACCATGGAGGGTTTCTTGGGCCATGCGAGAGTGATTGTACTCAAGAGATACAAGCTCGAGACCCAACTTTCTATACTCGGACCTCGTCGGGGACATGTGCTGAAAAATGATCAAGAGTAGCCTGCTCTGATACCACTAATCCTAATTATTTTTTAGAATGAAATGAAAGAAGAGATACTACAATGAAATACACATAAATATTTCAAAAAATAGAGAAATACAGTAATACACGATTTATATTAATGAAAGAAATGTACAAAGACTGTAAAAATACAGAGTGAAAGACTCGCTAGAATGGTGGCAGCTTATCTTTGAGAAGAGATGGGATGGCTACTCGCATTCAAAAGAACATGATTATTACAATGAGGCTCTAAGGGGATTTTTACATAAGGAAAATCCAAAACCCTAACCCTGGAAGATGAAAATCCAAAAGGTTTGTGGGCCCTGATGGGGGTAGTTGATATGTCAACTTCCTGGGGGCATAACTTTTGCATACAATCTCCGTTTGAGGCACTCGATACACCATTGGAAAGGTCTAACCGAGAAGAACAATTTTCGAATGGACCAAGTTAATTCCTTTGGTAGTCATTTGGGCCCCAAATCCCCAAAAAACATCGTTTAGGGCCTCAAAACGACCCCGAAAGTTTGGAACCTGAACAACTGTCGAAAATTTGCCAAGATGGAAAACTGTTTTTCGAGCCCGTGGAATAGGTGGGTGGCCACCGATATCCACCTGGATCAATAGGTTTGGATCAATATCGTTGGAATAAGAAGAATACACACTTATTTTCTTCAGATTCATCACCATTGGTGTATCCATGGAATTATAGTTCAACATCCCAAACTTTTTCAATATATCAACTATGTACTTCCCCTGACTCAAGAAGACCTCATCAATTTTATACCACACCTCTAGTCCCAAGAATTAGTTCATCATACCAAGGTCCTTAATATCAAACTCAAAGGCCAACACACACTTGCATTCAACAATAAGTCTCTCTATACTGTTGAGGAATAAATCATCAACGTAGAGGACCAAAATCAGGGACTCACCATTAACAATCTTGTAGTATAGGTTGGGATCAACAACACTTTTTTTGAAGCCCAAACTGATTAGGTGTCCATCAATCCTCACATACCAATTTCTAGGTGCCTTCTTGAGTCCATACAAAGCCTTCTTCAACCTGCACACATGAGACTCCTTCTCATGTATCACAAAACCATTTGGTTGCTCTATGTATACTTCTTCCTCAATCTCTCCATTGCGAAAGGTTGCATTCACATCCATCTAATGTAGTTGTTATTACATGAAGTTGTTATGGGTCAAATTCATCCTTAGCTTTTTAATTTTTATCCTTAGTCTTGTTTACATTTTACTTTGGATCTTCTCCTTATGGTTTTCTTAGGTCTTAGCACAAAATAAATTTAATGTTGAATGGTGGCCCATACCTTTGGTTTATACCTTCATCTCATCACATGATTTGATATCCATCACCATCACCCTTATGCCACCACTAGCCTGACATGTCACTACTGTGCACTTAAACCCCTCCACTCTGTCCCTCCACGAATTACAAGGTCAAATCAAGTCATTTTAGTACACTTCCATCTCATTAGGGGTTTTCGTAGCGCATCTTGACTACACCTTTCCTATTTACCATTATTTCACTTATGAGGCTTGTATCAGTCGATCTCATTGTTTTCAACATCCATGATTTAAAAAAAATAAGTTGGGATTTAGTCATTTAAGGCTATCTAATTGTTTTCTCAAAGATTTGAATTTTTCTCCTAGTTCGGCATTGCAGAAAATCCTAAGTTCAGACATGCACTATGGATTGTGCTATAGACTAGTTGGAAAAGAGGAATTGAAGGCTAGAGCTGTTGCAGGCAGTTTTAGACACTCTAAATCATATCTACCGTCAAGCCACAGTGTCCAGGTACTCATTGAGTTTTTTGAGCTACATTGAAGATCATATTAAAGCTGTGCCTATGTTTCTCTTCCTGGGTGCTATGAATTGAGGATCCACATCACCATCTTGCCCCTTTAACATTTGTTATCACCAATTCTCAACTAGTTGCAGTATTTTTACCCTATTTTACCATAATTGAGAAAGTCTTGCCTATCCAAGCCACCGTGCCTATCTCCTTCTTGTCCCTTGTTGTTATACTCTGAAATCCGCTACAAATTATGCTACAGATCCCCTATTTGGTGCTACAAACTTGTACATTAAAATCAACATTGTTATCCTCTGATCACATACCCTGCATCAACTCATTCCTTTATATTTTCAATTGTTATTCCAAGTCTGAAATCTGTCCATGCTGAAAGTTTAAAGAGCCTTTTTGATCAAAGTGGTGATGACCCTGCAAATGATGGTAAAATGTTAGCCTAAAACTTTGGCAGCTTCTTCCTCCTTTCATATCAATTTTCTTGAAGATTTGTGTTCCTTCTTAGCCATCAGTTTCCCTTCCATAAGTTCAAAATTCAAATAGGAAGGAAAAATCTGAAGCCTTAGAAGAAGCCATATTTGAAAAAGACCACCATTCCAAACCCTAAGACCTATGTTCTTTATTTGGCCTCTCATATCTCTCATATTACTGCATTATTTTTCCTCCTATAATAGCAAATGGATACACCTCAACAGAAAAAGGCTCACAAGGGTGCGAGTTTAGTCAGGACAGATCCTTGTGATAGGTCGTTGTTTGATGTTGAACCTCTGATCAAAGAGGTATTCCATAGGTTTGAATGTTTAAATTTATGTCAGAATATGCAGAGGGGACACCCTAAGGTAGCCAAAGAGTTTCCCTTAGATTTTGATTACACTAAAACCAAGGTAGGAACCCTTGAAATGGAGGTATCTGAAGCCACCATTAGAACAACCACTGAGATACCTAACACTGGTGAAAGATGGTTTAAATCCACGACTCTGAATTCAACATTCTCTAAAGAGTTCTTCAAACCATTGTTGGCAAATGCTTAACATATAGTGTATGCTTGTCATTGATGGCAAGTACAATAGTGAAGATGGAAGGATGAGAGTGTGCATCGATAGACAAACAGGAACAATGTAGGCTCAGGAGGAATTAGTGTAGAGTCAAAATTATTCCAAGTAAGAAGGATGTGTAAGCTTGGAGGAGAAGTGTCGCTGATCGTTGGATTCCATCCAAAATTCCTGATTGTATGAGGGCTGTTAGATCTGAATAAAGAAAAGAAGTGCGTGCATTGAAGAGGAGGATAGATCTCAGGCGTTAGATCTGAGTGCAGGATCCGACCACCGTTGGATCAAGGAAAACTTGCACGGTGTTTAAAGTGCAAGGAGAAAAGGGGCTCACAAAACCCTGAAAGCAAGAGGACCGTCCATCTCAAGGGGTTATGTGGACCGTTGATCCGACTCCTTGTCAGGGTTTTGAGAATCGTGAGTTGAAGAGGTCAAAGAATAATAACCACAGGACTCGTGAAATCGTGATATGCGATACCCCAATATAATCTCGACCGTTGGACCGAGGACAAATATGGACCGTTGATTCCAGTCCTTGTCAGAGTTTCGGGGATCGAGAGTCGGACATGTCAAAAATTATTGACATCAGGAACCCTGAAACGCGATGTGTGAAATCTCAACTGAATCTGAACCGTCAGATCAAGATATGATCTAGACCGTTGACCCAACTCACGTCAGCAAACCACATCAGCTAGGAACACATGGCACAACCAAGTAATGACAAGTGTCAGGCTGATTCAACACTTCAGGCACATGTAAGTCACGAATTAGAGTGACATGTGGCAGTATTCAACACATGTCAATCCACGTGTGACGTCAATAGATGTACACCACTTCAGAGTTTCGAGGATCGCAACATGAAGAGGCAAGTAAATAGTGCAACAGAAATGTCAAAATCGTGATATGCGATATCACAACGTATTTGCAACCATCAGATCAAGAAGTGATCTGGACCATTGATCTGACTTCTTCACGGGGTTTCATGGATTGGGATTTGGAAGTGACAAGAACATTCACCACAGGAATGTCGAAATCGCGATATGCGAAATCGAAAAATGATATGAGCCGTTAGACCAAGCGTTAATCGGGACCGTTGATCCCACACCGTTTCGGGGTATCAGGGATCGCGACTTGGAGAGTCGAGATGCCTCATCTCCAGACTCACGAAATGAGAAATCACGAAAGCGCCTTATGCATAAGGCTATGGTCACATCCTTTGGTCACATCAGCGAGAGATGGACATATGTCAGAGGACAAGGAGGAGCCGAGCCTTGTCACACGGTCAGGTGGAGAACGATACAGAAGGTGACATGACAGGAGTGGGGCCCTTCGTCAATACTCCACCATTCTGGAACCCCCCGTATTAAAGACAGAAAGGCAAGGGGGGTCCAGAATCGCTTGAGCATCATTGATCTAGGTGCTTTAATCCTGATCGCTCGAGAGATGGGTGCCCAATTCCAGACCCCCACCCTCCGCTTAAAGATAGAATGACAATGGGGCTCCAGAATCGAATCCTGACCGTAGATCTGGGAGCACAAATTCTGGCCATCCAGATTTGTTCGCTGCATATCCAATGGCGCATATGAATTTGAACAAGATCGGAGGGCTACTGATGCACGAGGCAGTGAAACTGTCAGAAACCATTGATGACGTCTGCTAGATATTTCGAAGAGACACCTGTGTGATCGCTAGAGGAGATGAAGAGTCTCCAAGCTTCATCCAAGTGAAGGAATACTATTCTTAGAAGAGATTGACAGATGGATGAGCGTGGAAGCCTGGAACTAAAACAGAGAAGGTGAGCTCAACTGTCACAAAGAAGACGAAGAGTATCAACTGCCAAAGAAGCTGAAGAGTCACGATGATGATCAGACAGAACACTCAAGAGGTGGAGGATAACGATGCAGAGTCATCATGCAGAGGAATTGCGAACATTGCATTCACAGGGTGCACAAAAGCTATAAATACACAGTACAGAGAAGAGAAGTTTTTTTTTGTTGCTGTGAATGTTGTTGGTGAAGGTGATTCATGTGTGAAGAAGGAGGAGAGTACCACAGCTGAAGAGCACAGAAGAGGAACTGTGCAGTGAATGGACATGGCGCACAGAGCATAAAAAGCGGAAGAAGAGACAATGCAAGTGATGTGTGCAGAAAGGCAATGAGGCAGACAGAGCAACGAAATGCAACAGAACAGTGATGAGTCTGGTAAGCCATTATTGAACATCATATCACTGTAATAAGTCTCAGTAGAAAATATTTATATTTTAGGGTGGTTGGGTGGAGCTAGGGAGGACTTGTGTCCTCAAAAGTTCAAGTGGGTTCTTGAACACAGGGAGTTGGTGTTGCCTTCTAGTTGGTGCTAGAGAAACCAGGGAGTTGGTGCTTCATTCTAGTTGGTGCAAGAGAAAATAGAGATTTGGTGCTCTCATCAAGTTGCAGCTTGCAAAGATGAGGTTGTAGCCTCATTATGAGTTGGTGCTCATATGTATGATACTGTAAGGAATGTAACCATTACTTATCATATAAAGAAAAAGAGGTTTTTACCCTGCATGGGTTTCCTCGGGAAATATCTGTCTCTGTGTTTCTCATATATGTGAATGATGCTGAAAGTGCCATTGTTTATTTCTCTGCATTATTGTGATTATCATTCAGTGTCTCTACAAAGAGTTTAAAAGGACCATAATTGTTTAAGCACGGAAACAACTGATTCACCCCCCCCTCTAAGTTGTCCAACAATTGGTATTAGAGCCGGCCCCTTTTATCTAAGGGTAGATCCTAGAGCTTAAACATGTCAATCCATGAAGGAAATTCAACCAATAAGGCCCCTCTGTTCAATGG
>JZKD02S2150364.1:360318-370665 GCA_000966675.3 Picea glauca
GTGATAACACAAGTGCCATCAGTGTGTCTAAAAATCCTGTCCTCCACTCCAAGACAAAACATATTCCCATAAAATATCATTTTCTGAGAGGGCAGGTCACCAATCAGATTGTTCAATTCCATTACATTCCCACTACAGAACAACTTGGAGACATCTTTACTAAGCCCCTAGCCAAGACACCATTTGAATATCTCAAACAGAAGCTGGGTGTAATTTTGTTTCACACTTAAAAAGTCCATCTTGTTAGGGGGAGTTGTGTATTGTTTGAATATCTAATGCCTCCTAAAATTACTACAACAGCTCAGGGGGAGCATGTCCCTTCTTTGACATTGATGTCAAAGGGGGAGAAAAGAATTCGGGTGCCTTAGTTGCCATCAATGCCAAAGGGGGAGATTGTTGGCAAATGCTTAACAAATAACGTATGCTTGTCATTGATGGCAAGTACAACAGTGAAGATGGCAGGATCAGAGTGTGCATCGATAGACAAACATGAACAACGTAGGCTCAGGAGGAATTAGTGCAGAGTCGAAATTCTTCCAAGTAAGAAGGATGTGTAAGCTTGGAGGAGAAGCGTCGCTGATCGTTGGATCCCATAAAAAATTCCCGACAGTATGAGGGTCGTCAGATCTGAATAAAGACAAGAAGTGCGCACACTGAAGAGGAGGATAGATATCAGGCATTAGATCTGAGTGCAGGATCCGACCACCGTTGGA
Source organism: Picea glauca (assembly GCA_000966675.3). Lineage (NCBI taxonomy): Eukaryota > Viridiplantae > Streptophyta > Pinopsida > Pinales > Pinaceae > Picea > Picea glauca. Next base: position 361,032 of record JZKD02S2150364.1, read on the forward strand.
TCGAGGAAAACCTGCACGGTGTTTAAAGTGCAAGGAGAAAAGGGGCTCACAAAATCCCGAAAGCAGGAGGACCGTCCATCTCAAGGGGTTATGTGGACCATTAATCCGACTCCTTGTTGGGGTTTCAAGGATCGCAAGTTGAAGAGGTCAAAGAATAATAACCATAGGACTCGCGAAATCGAGATATGTGATACCCCGATATAATCTCGACCATTGGACCGAGGATAAATATGGACCATTGATTCCAGTCCTTGTCGGAGTTTCAGGGATCGAGAGTCGGACATGTCAAAAATTATTGACATCAGAAACCCTGAAATCACGATGTGTGAAATCTCGACTGAATCTAAACCTTCAGATCAAGATATGATCTAGACCGTCGACCCGACTCACGTCAGCAAACCACGTCAGCTAGGAACACATGGCACAACCAGGTAATGACAAGTGTCAGGCTGATTCAACACTTCAGGAACATGTAAGTCATGAATCAGAGTGACACGTGGCAGTATTCAACACGTGTCAATCCACGTGTGATGTCAGCAGATGTACACCACTTCGGAGTTTCGGGGATCGCAACATGGAGAGGCAAGTAAATAGTTCAACAGAAATGCCGAAATTGCGATATGCGATATCATGATGTATTTGCAACTGTCAGATCAAGAAGTGATCTGGACCGTTGATCTGACTTCTTTAAAGGGTTTCGTGGATCGGGATTTGGAAGTGACAAGAACATTCACCATAGGAATGTCGAAATCGCGATATACGAAATCGCAAAATGATCTGAGCCGTCAGACAAAGCGTTAATCGGGATCGTTGATCCCACGCCGTTTCGGGGTATCGGGGATCACGACTTGGAGAGTCGAGATGCCTCATCTCCAGACTCGTGAAATGTGAAATCGCGAAAGCGCCTTATGCATAAGGCTGTGGTCACAGCCTTTGGTCACATCAACGAGAGATGGACAGATGTCAGAGGACAAGGAGGAGTCGAGCCTTGTCGCACGATCAGGTGGAGAATGATACAGAAGGTGACACGACAGGAGCGGGGCCCTTCGTCAATACTCCACCATTCTGGACCCCCGCCCCCCGTATTAAAGACAGAAAGGAAAGGGGGGTCAGGAATCACTTGAGCGTCATTGATCTAGGTGCTTTAATCTTGACCGCTCGAGAGATGCGTGCCCAATTCCGGACTCCCCCCCCCCCTCCGCTTAAAGATAGAATGGCAAGGGGGCTCTGGAATCGAATCCCGACCATAGATCTAGGAGAACAGATTCTGGCCGTCCAGATTTGCTCGCTGCCTATCCAATGGTGCAGATGAATTTGAACAAGATCGGAGGGCTACTGATGCACGATGCAGTGAAACTGTCAGAAACCATTGATGACATCTTCTAGAGAATTCGAAGAGACACCTGTGTGATCACTAGAGGAGATGAAGAGTCTCCAAGATTCATCCAAGTAAAGGAAGACTATTCTTAGAAGAGGTTGACAGATGGATGAGCGTGGAAGCCTGGAACTAAAACAAAGAAGGTGAGCTCAACTGTCACAAAGAAGATGAAGAGTCTCAACTGCCAGAGAAGCTGAAGAGTCACAATGATGATCAGACAGAACACTCGAGAGGTGGAGGATAACAACGCGGAGTCAGCATGCAGAGGAATTGTGAACATTGTATGCACAAGGTGCACAGAAGCTATAAATACACAGTACAGAGAAGAGAAGGTTTTTGTTTTTGCTGCTGTTGCTGTCAGAGGTTGCTGTGAATGTTGTTGGTGAAGGTGATTCATGTGTGAAGAAGGAGGAGAGTGTCGCAGCTGAAGAGCACAGAAGAGGAACTATGCAGTGAATGGACATGGCACACAGAGCATAAAAAGTGGAAGAACATACAACGCAAGTGATGTGTGCAGAAAGGCAATGAGGCAGACAGAGCAACGAAATGCAGCAGAACAATGATGTGTCTGGTAAGCCATTGTTGAACATCATATCACTGTAATAAGTCTCAGTAGAAAATATTTATATTTCAGGGTGGTTGGGTGGATCTAGGGAGGACTTGTGTCCTCAAAGGTTCAAGTGGGTGCTTGAACATAGGGAGTTGGTGCTTCCTTCTAGTTGGTGTTAGAGAAACCAGGGAGTTGGTGCTTCCTTCTAGTTGGTGCTAGAGAAAATAGAGAGTTGGTTCTCTCAGCAAGTTGCAGCTTGCAAAGCTGAGGTTGTAGCCTCATTATGAGTTGGTTCTCATATGTATGATACTGTAAAAAATGTAACCATTACTTATCATATAAAGAAAAAGAGGTTTTTACCCTGCATGGGTTTCCTCAGGAAATATCTGTCTCTGTGTTTCTAATATATGTGAATGATGCTGAAAGTGCCATTGTTTATTTCCCTGCACTATTGTGATTATCATTCAGTGTCTCTACAAAGAGTTTAAAAGAACCATAATTGTTTAAGCACGAAAACAACTGATTCACCCACCCCTCTCAGTTGTCCAACAACCATAATGTTAGGGAGATAACCTATAAAAGGGAGTGCCTAGGAGCCACTTGGTTGAGAGATTTGATAAGATGTTAAAGGTGATCTAGATATATTTTACTTGTGAGGGAAGATTCAATATGATTTACCAATATCACATTAGAATTTTGTTGCACTTCACAGGCAAAGACCTAATGAACATCCCTTTCTATTTGTTTAGGAGTATGGGGAAAATGGTTGATAGGGTCCAAGCCAAGTCCAAGGTTGTGGACACAAGTGTTTTTCACTTAGGTTTGATTAGGATGCTTGTGATGGAGGAGTTGAAGAAAATAAACATAGCTTGGCAGCAATTCATTGGCTTTGCACATCTGTAATTAAATGTAGCCCCCACTCCTCAATCTAAGGTGAAGAGCCCTTTGCAAACTGATAATGTTGTCCACATAGAGATAGGAAAAAAGAGAAAGGGAAAACACATTTCTAAAGATGATGAGTCTCCTAAAGAACAAGAAGAAGAAGAAGTGGGAGCTTACCACTCTCCAAAAAGGGAATTTTCACCCCAACCAACCCTTGAATTCGTATAAATTCCCTCAGCTAAAACCACAAGAAAAAAGGGAGAAAGTTACTCTTCCCCTCACCAACTGTTGTAGTTGAGACTAGAGCTAGGAGGCCCTTCACCAGGTCATCATCCAAGAAGGAAACTATTGAATAAGAGGTCATAGTAGAAGCTCATGTCAAGAGGAAGGATAAGGGTAAAATTGGGACTGTTGAAAAACACATTGAAGTCATAGACATAACTACTCCCCCTAACAACCCAACCTTCAAAAGATCAATCGAAAAAATCAGAGATGCCTTAAAGGAGGTTGCTCGCCTGAAGGAAGAAGGGTTGGCTGGGAGGAAAAAGTTGAAGGATCTTATCGATATGTATAAGTAAACCATTGATCTGGCCAGGTTTACAACAACGAGATTTATGCCCCTTCATAGGTAGTTTAGAAATCTATATAGGCAGAACAAAGATTTACATTCTAAGATCAAAAATATCAGGATGGAGTTAGAAACCTTCAAAGATGAGTTATCTCAAAGGAATCTGAATGTGCTAGCTCAAGATGCAACCAAAAGAAGCACCAGACTCAAGAGGTGAAATGGAGTGCCTGAAAGACCCTCAATTTTGAAGATGGTTATCCTTGCATTTTGAAGTTTTTGTGGGAAATATCATGATTAAACCTGCTTAGGAGGATTCTACATGATTATACACCTTTAGCTAAGTTTTTTGGGATTTTTTGGCTCAAATTGCACAACACATTCAACTACAGGACATTTTGTAGCGCCTGACACTGTGAAATGATCTACACATGCAGAAGCTGCACAGTCGCTGTGAAATCCGCTACGAAATGACCTAGATAGGAAGAAAATGAAACCTCACTATGGAATCTGCTGTGAAATAGTATACACAAGAAGGCGCTACAGAACTCGCTACGGAATACGTTGCGAAATCTGCTATGAACTGGTTGATACAATCATCATTTCAGGGTTCGCTGCCAATTCCCGTTTTGATGGGTTTTGAGAGAATCAACGGTCGTCAGGTGGAAACTGGAGCTTAGCAAGGATTCTTGGAGGTCAGTTGGAGTTGGTGGACACATGGCAATGAAGGAGATGTGCTTAAGGGACACATCACTAAGCAATGATTATGGTGTTAGGGTGGACATTTCCCCTGTTTATAGCAGTTTGTTGTTTCCACTTGAACATGTGTAGAGTTTTCAGTTTTAAGTGGGAGAATCCTGGGTTAGAGGATCCATATTGAATTGTATGATATCATTCATTGTTTAGACTATAAATGAAACAATAGAAGGACATTTTTGGGTTCAAATGGTTGAGCATAGACTCCCTTATGTAATGTTATTATGTAATAGATCCAGACTCTGGTTTTTATGTATGAGATCTGAGACATTTTGTAATATAATCTAGCTTTCTTTTCCATTATCTTACTTCCTTCTTTGTAAGGTAGCTAGAGAGGTAGTGGGGGGGCCCAGAGGGCCCATAGTGATAATAGTGGAGGTCATTCAATGTAAGGTGGACTAGGTCCACTTTATTATTAAATAAGGCCCAGTATGGTAGTTAGATATAATAAATGTAAGAGGACTTCTTAGAAGGTTCTACTTCTAGAAGATTCCTCCTCTAGAATGTTCTTAGGTGATGGTAGCACTATATAAAGGGATTCAAGCAATGTAATGGTACATGAAGAGAAGTATTGTATTTGGAGCGGTAGCTCAATAAGAGGATGCCCCCTTGAAGAGGCAAGTGAATAGGAGAGGATCCCTTGCATAATAGGATCCATTGTATGGTGTTTCCCTACCTCAAGGGTTTCTATAATAAATTGTGGTTTCTTCTATCTCGTTCTTCTATATCTGTTGTGGTGCTTTTGTATTCAGTCTCTCATTCTTAACAATTGGTATCAGAGAATTTGGAGGCCGAATTGGACCAAATAAATTATATATATGAGTTCCTCTTACAATTTCACCCAATTTCAAAAACAAAATAAGCCGAAACGGAGTCCGGGAAGTGAAGTTATGACCATTTTAACTTCAGCAGTTTTTTAGGGTTTTTAAAGAAACAACCGCGATTTTTTGTTGTAAGTTTTTGGGTTTTTTCGTGACGGCTGTGGGACAGAAGGGTTCATAGGGTGCTCAGATGGCTATTTCTTCTCAAAACCTGAAAGAAATTCTTGAATCATTCAAAGCCCAATTGTTTCACACATTGGATGCTAGATTGGGTGTGTTAGCACAAGGCCTCACAGACAGCCTCACAAATATCATCACAGATGGCCTCAATGATAGTTTTTGTAGTATTCAAGACTCATTGAATAACATGCAGGAGAGATTTCTTATGGAGGGCCTCAAGGATGAATATAATCAAGAAATATATGCTTGGTATGATTTTGAGGATGATTGTGATGATTGGTATATGGATAGTTGTCATTTCTGGGATGACAACCACTTTCATATTTTATTTGATGACTCCACTCCACCTACTGTAGAGAAAATCAATGTCCCACATCAGGAGCTAGTTACCAGCGTTCAGTCTGCATATTCTATAGTGGCATTATTCCTTCCAGATTCTACTACGACCCTTTTCCACTATGTGGATGGATCTTCTTATTTGGATCCACATGATAGGTGTCAGTCTATTATAACCCTAAAATGCACCACACAGGCTTACGTGGCATCAATCCAACTCATGTCTCTTCCTTGCCAAAGCCATGTTGAATAAAACCTTGAAAACCCTCTTAAAACAAGTGGCACACGCCCTAAACCTTCATTGCATGCGTTGGAACGCTGGCAGGCTCACTACTGCACGCATTGGAACGTTGGCTGGCCTACTATAGCCCGCGTTTACCTAAAAAAGCACAAAAACAGGAAAGTTGCCAACGGAACAAAAAGCTTTGGGTCAGTTAACTGGAACTCCCAGCCATGCATGGCTGAGAGTTTGTCCAAAACCCTAGCTCCTTCTAGCTTATAAAAGAAGGGGTAGGGGTACTGTTTGGAGGAGGAAAAAGATAGCAAAGAAACTCTGCCCAATTGCCGAATCCATTTGTCCCAACCCTTTAGCATTTCCTTAATCCTAAATGAGAATTCAAGCAAAGCAGTTGGAAGACAAAGAAGAGGAGGAGCCCAGGATCAGGATCGAAGAATGATGGCCGGTCTCTATCATTATTGTAAGTTGATTCATCTTGAGATTAATAAAAAGAATACTTTTCTCGTCCCAATGCACGAGTAATATATATTTTATTTGATTTGTGCTTAATCTCTAACCCTTAGGTAGAAAAATAGCATGCATGCGTAGTGTTTTGTCTTGGTTGTAGGATTGTCTTTGGAAGGAGTAGCGAGAGCAAGCGGAGAAAGCGCAACGGAGGATTTACACCAAACATCGATAAAAATGGTTAGTAGGTCTTTTCCATGCTTGTATGTGAAAAAGGGGTTTGAGTATTGGGGTGATAGGTTGAAAGTAATTTCTTTTAGGTCATGATCTGCGTACAAGTTCAGCCCTAGCTTGTTAGTTTGTAGGGTATTATTTCCCAACAACAGAATTGGCAACTCCACTGGGGATATTACTCTTAAGGGTTTGAGTATTGGGGTGATAGGTTGAAAGTAATTTCTTTTAGGTCATGATTTGCGTACAAGTTCAACCCTATCTTGTTAGTCCATAGGGTATTATTTCCCAACAATAGAATTGGCGACTCCACTGGGGATCGAACCCAGAATCTCTGGTTACTTTTGGCCCACACTTATCAAAGATTGTATCGAGTTGGTCAAGAAGTTCCATCCATGCCAAATCTTCTCACAGAAGATGAGGGCACATCCCGCTCCTATGTTTCCTGTCATCATAGTTGGTCCCTTCACAAAGTGGGGGATTGATTACACTACATGCAACCCCCCGTCAGCAAGGGGGCACCGCTATATCATCGTAGTTGTCGACTACTTCACTAAATGGGTCGAAGCTATGCCAACTTTTAAAGATGATGGAGAGACTGCAGCTCTCTTCTTATTCAACCAGATTATAGCAAGGTTCGGCGTCCCGAGAGAGATTTTCACTGACCATGGCAGTCACTTTCAGAACCAAATGATGTCTGAGTTAACATCAAAGCTTGGGTTACGGCAAGAACATTCATCACCTTACTATCCCCAGGCCAATGGGAAGGTGGAAGCTGTTAACAAAACGCTTAAGACAATGCTACAGCGAACCATCAACTCAGCCAAGTCAAACTGGCATTTGATGTTATACTCGGCATTATGGGCTTACCGAAAATCAGTTAAGACTGCAACTGGTTTCTCACCTTTCCAGCTCGTTTATGGGTTGGAAGCAGTCTTGCCCATCGAATGTCAAATTCCATCTCTGAAATTGGCAGTACAGTTATTGCCAGACACTTCTCCACTTGAACAACGGTTAGTACACCTTGAGCAGCTTGATGAACAATGTCGCGATGCAGCCCTGGCCAACGAGGCTCATAAACATAAGGTCAAGTGTCAATATGATAGGTCCATTCGTCCTCGAATTTTTTCTAAGGGTGATCTTGTCCTGGTTTACGACCAATATAAGGACCCCCTGGGGGTAGGCAAGTTTAAACCCATGTGGTTTGGACCCTTCATTATTAAGGAGGTTTTAAAAAAGGGTGCTTATCGTCTGGTCAATTTTGAAGGGAATGCTTTGGCGGAGCCTAGAAATGGGCTCTACCTCAAGAAGTATTACTCATAGCATGGTCACTATGGGTAACTTTTTGTAACATATGTATAGTCTTTGTGCTATTAGTTTTTACATTTCTTTTGGGAAAAATCATGTTATGGACGTGTCATTGATGTTATCTTTCGTCACTATGGCAGATGTCAAGTGAGTCCGAGGTGTTCATTGGGTATGTGGACGGTGCTAGTCGACACACGTGGAGGCTTGCCTCTGTAGCTTGGGTAATCTTTATACCACAGGGTCAGTTGTTATCTTTCGGGGGGATATGCTTAGGCGACACCACAAATAATGTTGCTGAGTATAGTGCAGTTATTGAGTTGCTTTGTGACGCTTTGTCATTGTGTATCTCTCGTCTCCGGGTCTATCTAGATGCTCAACTGGTTGTGTCGCAGCTAAACAGAATATACCGAGTTCATGACCCAACGTTACACCGACGATTCCTTAGGGTATGTCTCTTGGAACACAACTTTGATTATATTACATATTTTCATATTCCTAGGAGTCTAAATCAAATCACAGATAATCTAGCTAATCACATTTTAGATTGGCATCTTGCTCACATATAAAAAGATCATGATCAGACACATGTAAATACATTTTTGTACACATAATCCATAAGACACAAAAAAGAAATAAAAACCATATATAAACATCATAAAATCCTCAGAGTAAATAGATGGGCGCAAGCGCCTCAAAAAGTGGGAACCATAATGAGTCACTGGGCTTACACCCTCAAAAAATATATACATATCAGTGCTCGAGGCACATAAAAGTCTAAAAGGCTGTTCAGGGCCTATGGGCCATGTTATACTCATGTATAGGCTAGCCTAAATGCCTAAACAATCGGACCCATGTCCGAGGTACCCCCACAATATAGTTTTGCATGGAGGGTGGAAAGTCCTCTATATCTGCCATGGGAACTGTGCGAGTGAGCAAAGTAAAGTTCCTCTCAATCTGCCTAAGAACTCTCTCGGCCTCCCCTGCTGGGAGGTTCCCTGCTACTGCTGCTCCCCCAGCGGCGGCAGCTGCGGCCTCTGGCTGTGGGCGATGCCTGTTCCGTGCATAATCGGCAGGTCGCACGGGTCCCACATCTGCATGCAATACAAGGTTCACCCATCAAAAACTCTATTATACAAAAAAAACATGATATATATATCAAAAAGACATAAAAATTACATATGCAAACAAAAAAACTAGATAGGTGGAGACTTACCTATCTCCCCTCGCTCCTCACCATGAGGCACTGGTATCGCTGGATCTCTAGAAAAGCCGATCCTTGCATATGGGTAATCCTCAATTGCTGGGATCTGCTGTGACAGCCAGGAAAAAAAGTCGTCATTGAAGGCCTCTATGGTCCTTCCACCACCCTGTCGTGGCAGCAACACTGCCCATCTGCACATTGCAGGGAAAGTAGGCAGATTTCCTCGTACTGTCAAATGAGGACTAAAACATGGAACTCTCTCGAAGAAAAACGAACACAGGATAGTCCCAAACCCGAAGTTCCTGTGTGTCTGCTGTCTGCAAGCTGTCAAATGACCTATCATGCTTGCTAGTAGTGTGGTGCTCCAGTCAAAAATTTGTGCATTCATGCATTGAATTGCACAGTTCATCTCTGCGCGCAAAGCCTGATGCACGGCCGCAGAGCCGGTAATCTGCCCAATGAGTGATAAAATGGTCTGAAGGGTGAGGCTGGTAGTCCTACTCACGAGAACCGAGGAAGATCTTTGATCGGTCCCAGCCTCATAGTACTCCGCTATCAATTCCGAGACTTTGTTAGGCCCCACAGGAAAAGTATGAAAATTAATGGGTTCCCCTCTCCTCGAGAGGCCTGTCAAAAAATAGATATCCTCGGTGGTGGGCACCAAGGATTTCCCCTCTATCATAAAGGCCTCTGCATCTGGGTGCCAATAATCAACCAAGGCATTCAGTAGCCTGGGTTGAGCAC
>JZKD02S2150364.1:384711-469217 GCA_000966675.3 Picea glauca
GTAAAAGGAGGTTTCCCCCTCGAAGAGGCTTATTATATGAAATTATCTCTTTTTCAAGGCGTTGAGTACTTTTCCTGAGGTTTTTCTATGCTATGTTGATGTTTGGTTCTTAACAAGTAATGTGAAACTTCCAATGAAGTCAAGTAAGAATCCGACTAAAAAAGAATATTCTTGTTTGCAGTTGAATGGGAAAGTGAAAAAGAAATGTGACATTTGCAACAAGAGTTCCAAAAAAAAATTATACTTACTATTGCAACTATGAGATATTCCAAAAGTTGCAACATTTGGGACCTCTGAAAAAAAATGACTCCATGTAGATTTCCACCGGGTCTTGAAGAATATGACATAATTTTAGCTAGTTAAGAAGATAATTTTTCTTTTGTGTGAAGATTTCTTCATAATGTTTAGGGGCAACAAAATCCTCTTGAAACTATTGATCATTATCTTGGGCAGAAAATTATTTAACAAGATTTGAAACAACAAGGTTGTCATGAGAATCAGAAGATAACAACATAGTTTCATCAATTACAAAAGTAGAAACAATAGGCTTAATGAAACCTTGACTTTGAATAATTGTCTCCTCATGCATATGACCAAAACTATCATCCTGAATTTTGTGATTAGAGAAATGGTGCAACAATTGAAATTCTTCACAACATTCATCATAAAAGAAATCAATTGCATATTTTATTTTAAAATATGAATTAAATACAACATGAAATTACTTTAACGAGGAAATGATGGATTGAGGTATATATCTACACCATTCTCGTGCTTTTCCTTCCAATGAATACTTGAACATCTTCGTGAATAATTCCCAATTGCCACATATATTCATGAAAATCCAATAAGAATACGGTAGGAACTTCCCAATATTCTACTTTAAACTTTGGAAGAGAGCTTTCCCATTCATTTCTTTCATGCATAACATTTTGAAAGCTAGGTACATTAAAGAAATAAAAAATTACATACCTCTGAACCAAGATGGCTTCCATTGCTGTGAAGATTCTGAATCAGTGGAGCCACCTCTGGATTCTTCAAATATGGAGTCGCCAGGTGAAAAATATGCAGTCAAATAAGTGTCCACTTCTTGTTCACCATCAAGAAGAGGATCTAGACATTGTCGTACACCCAGGGAAGATATTCAATGTCGTCCCTGACAATGACACTAAAATATGTTAGCGTTAGAAGATGATCTTTGACTGCTAGGAGGGCATGCCTAACACATCTTAGTTATTGCAATGATTTGTTTTGGTTGGTAGGTCGATCAAGAAGTTTGAAAGGATAAATATGTGGTAAAACAACTCCAAAAATATACTCAAATGATCAACATCACTTCATATAGTTTGGGGTATTCACATTGAAGGCTAGATAAATAATGGACAATGAGATTTCGAGGAAAAGGAACATTTATGAGTGCATAAGTGTCACAATATGTTAACTCATAAATTAACAAAGAAGATATTCAGATCCAAAAACATATTTTAAGTCTGAATCAAATACTTGAATACAACTTACAAGAAACATGTAATTAATAGCAAACTCATCATTGTAATCGAAGTTGAATCTTTGGGAAAATCAACGCATTGCAGAAATTTTCATTGCATTCAAATAAGACAGAAAAATGAGATACATAGATGCACAATCTAACCATCAGGATTTCTAAGTCCTTGAGTATGAAATTTTTCATACAATTAAACTCTTCCCTCAACTCTCAGGTCTTTAACCTCTTCTACTCGAATGCCCTCTTCCTTCCTAGAGGAAGATACCTCTCTTCTTTCACAATTATTGCTTAAATAAAAATTACAATGCTTAATTGAGAGTAAGAAATTCAAACTAATATAAAAAAAAAATGGATCTGTTCCTAATCTATCGCATAAGATCATGATATAATCTCCAGGTTGAATGGATGAAGGTGGGACTTCTGTTGAATGGGTGTTTTTTAGAAAATCAAATTATGAAAAATATTGAAGAATCACTCTTAAAGCGCCACTTGTAGCTCCCAAATGGTTCACTTTTTTCGGGAAACAACACTTACGGCCCTAATTCGGTCTGTTCCTGAAAAAACCCATGTTTTAGTGTTTTTATATTCGATTCCATTTGCTAGGAAATTGTGCCGCAAGATAAACAAAAAAATAGTCACCTACAAAAATTTCTGCATTTTTTTACCAAATATTGACCAAATGGTGCTCTTAATATCCTTGATACCTATAGATATTTGATGATTTGAACAAGTGTAAATGGTGATTAGGATATCCAATGAAGCCATTCCACCCATTTACTATCATGGAATTCCACAAAACAATGAAAAAAATAGTGCTAACAGTCATGAGACTACTAATGTATTTACTCCATCATGGGTGTATAGCTCCCAACATCCTTCAACAAACTTGACACACATAAATGGAAACAACTTATTTGGTATCCCCAATATCTTATTGAATGAAAACAAATTTTACACTCTCTTCTATTTTGGCATAGGCAGATAACTCCATCATTCTCATCTATCCATGAAGAGCGTTGTCCATGTATCGTATTGGAATTTAAGCACTTCCATAAGCGCCAACATCGCTGACATGTGCATAAAACTCTTCCAAGGTGATGACTCCATCTCCATTGATATTGGTGCATGTGATAATCTCTCTACAATCATAAATGGTAGTCAGCTCTCCCAAGGTAGAGGACTCTCTTTTACGACAGTAGCTCCACCTCTAGTACTCACGCACTTCACTTTAAATTGATCATCACTCTTCTGTTGCAATTTCCACCTCCAAGAAGATCCTCACCCTTTTATTCATTGTAGCGATCCAAGAGATCTCCAAGGCTAAAATACATTGTAGACTATTCTCTATCAATAATAGGATCTTCCACCATTCACTGACGGAGGGGCTCTTGATTTTCATGCTAGTATTTGAGCTTACTGGCGATGGTACATCGTGTTAGCAATACAAACACACTGGTATTTTTGAGTGTTTTCTCCATACACTCATTTCTGAATTTTTAGAGGAACTGTTTATATCTCCATTCCCAATCATTCTTGTCCAATCTCCCCTTGATCATGTTTACTTGAGAATCTTTTTACGTCGTCTTCAACCGTAATACCAAATGCAAATAAATGATACCTAACCTATAACCCTAGCTTTATTGGCTTTATACTATCAAACGATAATATGCATTTTGTTATGAAGTGGTGGGTGCTCGAAGATATTCTATAACCTAGCCAAATCCCTAGCTCATATTCACAAGTCACATATGAATCAAGTCATGGGGTTAAGTTATGATTCAACGTAACTTAGGCCATGGGTTATTCACATGTCAAGTCATGAGTCAAAACTATATGACCTATTGTTATGCTATTATGATAACTATGAGCCGTACTAAACACCAAGTCGACATACAAGCAATGAGTTATTTCTATGACAAAATTTGAGTCTATAAGTTAGCCACAACACTGGGATCTATGTTTTATTTTATCATCAAAATAGGTATGTATGCACCGGTGCATACAAAGGTTTTAAGCCTTTGAAATTTCATTTGCATATGAAATTTCTAGCATTTGAGAAAATAAATAAAAACCTATTAATATGGCACACCATGCACTAAGCCATCAACTACCAAACCGATGATACAACTGTCAAAGATGGCACAACTGTTAAATAGTGAATGCATCATTATTTGTTCAAAGATTGACATGTTGAAAGTATCCAGCTACGAAGAGGATCCACAGAGGGAGTTGCACCAAGTTGCAGAGTTTGAATTATCCACTGACATATTGTCAAAATCAAAGCATCGTATGCAGATATTGAGCTATGAGCATGATACAGGTGCCAAGTGATTGATCACGGGTGTCAAACATGTTTCAGGTTCTCTTTTCATGCCAAATAGATAGAGTTTTTAAATATCCAGAACTTGTAGGATTAAAAACTCTTCTGGGTCACGATCTCGATGCTCAATTTGTTTTCCATTGTTTGTCATCGTTTCAAGAAACTTTGAATTTTATACAAATCGATCATATATATCTCTTCTTGGAGGAATAATCTGAGGGTTTCTAGGTGACAACAATCCCAACTAAGCCAGGTCAAAAGATCAGAACAAGCGGACTAAATACTTATTTATTTCAGTAGTTAAACCCCTCTAATCTAAAGATTCATTATCAACTTACTGGACCTGAGATATCGCAAAATATTACTGGCCAGATGGATGCTTTTGTTTCTAAAATTAGAACATGACATTTTCTACTTCATTAAAATTATGGGTGTTAATTGATGATGATGGATCTCTTTGTAGCTTGCACCATGATCACTAATGTTTATTTTTAGCACCGAGGGACCATAGAGATCTCAGAAAACTAGATGGTGTCATTGAAGAGTTTTCATATGAAGCTATGTAGTATCGTGCTCGATGTAAATGTCGAACTTGCCAGACTAGAGAAGAAAAGGTGATGGACTAGAACACAGTCTTCATATAAGATGTGTTTGGAGAAGATGTTAAGACAGGGTGCTAAAGTCATATATAGATGCTCCTGTGGAGGACTGCTATGAAGGCCTTCAATTGCATCTGGATAGATGACATTTCCAGTTTGCAGTCAAATTCACAACCCTTTGGCTCTAAGGTTGATTTATCCAGTAGTGGACATGGGAGGTCCCACTTCTGAAAAGAAGTTGCAGATACATATAAAACATTTATTGTGGGCGTGCGTTTCCTTCTGAGCTTCTCTCATCTGCAATCCTAAAAGCTGATGAATCTCTTGAAGCAAATCTTCTAGAGGTTTTGTGAAAATTCCATGTTCCAGAAAATTATGTATAGAGAACAAAGAAGGTCGAACCAGCTGCCTGCAATATTCTCATGTCAAAATTGGAAACACATATGAAGCTATCAATGAGACTGCCATGAGAAAGGCCATGAAGAAGCAGCTCTAGAGCAAGATTTTCTAGATGCATCCATAGCTAGAAATTAGATGACAAAGCATGAATCCCTAAGTTCACCAACACCTAATGAAAATCAAGAAATACAAATTGATGAAGCATCAACCAACAAAGATTTTATTTCTTGCCAACTCAGGTTTTCCACTGGCACATGAAGCACATTTACAACCAATTAGCCATTGAAAAGCAGAGATTTCAACGGCTAACTAGCAGATTTCAAGGCAGAAGAGCCGGTGAAACCGCAGAGAAAGGATTTTTGAGATTTGGAGCTCAAACAGAGTGATTTTTAGTGATTTGAAATACATAAGTGCTAGCAAAATTGAAATAATGAAGCTTCTTGTCTATTTTTAGAAAAAGGATGACATGTCTGCCCAGATGGAATTTTATATTTTATCTATTAGTTTTAAAAGACTTGTTGTAGCTATTGAAGACCTCCAGTTGTCAAAAGGAAACATTTAGTTTTCCATGACACATCTAATCCTTGAGCAGCTATATGAATACTGGAGAGTTTGGAGTCAAATCAGTTTGGAGAAATGGACTAGATCTATCATTTTTGTAATGTTGTTAATATATTACTATTGTTAGTAAATTAGATCCAATTTTCTAGGAGATGGATACTTGTTGTAAAGGTTATAAAGACAAGAATATCTGGGGGAATAGGTGTTGGATCCTAGATACAAAAATATACTATATTGTAAACAGGCTTTTGATATGATAATACAAATCACAGTTTTATCTCTCTATTGATATCATATTCTCATCCTTCCTTCTGTACTCTTATTCAAGTTGTTTTAACTACAGAATGAATGTCATGTTATTCGTCAGTTCATAACTTTCTTAATAGTTTCTATTCATTGTTTATTAAACTCTGCATTTTGTATATGGTTTATAAACATTGCTTTCTCACCCACTTTAAAGCTATCATCTGATTATTGATCCTTGAGAGCACTATTTCATTTGATTCTCATTTTGACTGTCTAAATACCATATTGTAATTGATTTATCCCATTGATCCACACATACAAAATGCAAAAAAACAAGTTTACCTTAAGTTACCAAGCATCTTTGACCCACAACCTCAAAGAGTTTCTTGGAGTGATAACAAATTGGCGCCGTTGACACGGAACGAAGATTGAAGTTTCAGCTTTCCTGGGAGACGACATAGAGTTGATCCATTGAATATAGACAAGGATTAGGCATTAGAATTAGTTGTAATCATCTATATGATGACTCCATGAAGGACAGATTCAGTAGTGACTCCAATGTTCAGAAATCTGTTGGCGATTCCACTGGGATGAAATGAACAAGAGGTATTCTTTTTGCAATTTTTCAAGTATTTATGGTTACCCTCATCCAGTTCCTAGTAAAGATGAATGGAAAAGAAGTATTCCCAGATTTCGAGGAGAAGAATGGGAAGTACTAGTTGAACACTTGCTCGATTTTCATGATTTTATTAATCGACTTGAACTTATATATGAAGATGTTCAAATTAATATTTTCAGGCAATCATTAGAGGGATTTGCTCTTGACTGGTGTCGGTCTCTTCCAAATGAAAGTATTAGTTCCATGGATAATTTTCATGCTGCATTTCATTCATTTTGTAAAGAAAGGTTTTCAGATATTGACCTTCGTTATCCAGAATGTTGTCATGAATTTAGTGTGTTGAATAAATATTCAGATTATGAAGACTTTGCTGCAACAGAAGATATTTCTCATCATGATCAAGATATCGGCGATCTACATTATGATAACCATAATGATGCTTTTGCCATTGTATCAAATGCATCTACTGACTTAGGTTGTCATGAAAATGAGATTGTCCCCTTTGAAAACCCTAAAGATGATTATCAGATTGACACATTAGGAGGTGATAGCTTCAGATCTGCAGCAGATTCAAAGGGCAGCCCTCGATTTTTTGATTTGTAGACAAAGGTAGATTTCAGAAAATATGAGGAAGAAGGTGAGGAGAAGAAAGTTTCAGATCAGTAGTAGAGCTTGTATTTTCATTTGACAGAAGAAAAACAATTCACATTCAACATTTACATCAGTGAAGGTAGCAAGCAGTAGGATTTCAGTTTTCCGTTGGAACAACAACTTAAAGCGGTATTTCCTTGTGGATTTGATGACCCTATTGTGGATTATTCAAAATCTATGAGCATCATATGTGTTAAATTATTTTTGTCAGATGAAATTTCGCTTTATCATTTGTTCAAACCACTTTTCTATTGGAGAAACATTCCATTATTTTTCGGGTCAAGACCAAGAACAGGTTCAATAAACCAGTTTCTGATATGGCTTCATTGAAAGGATGACTTCACTTGATCAGTTCTGATTAGAAGTAGGAGTAGGCAGGAGAATAATCTCATCTACGAGCAACTACACTTTTTAGTTATTAGTTGTTGAATAAGCAGAGCAGGCTCCAAGCAGGTTAACAGATTTGTAGGGGATCAATGGTACATGCCTAATGACTCCATGCCCAATGCTAAAGGTGACTGGAACTACTAGGTTCTTGTAAACCTTGCAGGGAGGTCTCCATCCCAGTTGGAGCTAGATGTTAGTAATAAAAATGCACTGATATTTTTGAGTGTTTTCTCCATACGCTCATTTCTAAAATTTTAGAGGAACTGTCTATATATCCATTCCCAATCATTCTTGACCAAGCTCCCCTTGATCATGTTTACTTGAGAATATTTTTATGCTGTCTTCAACCGTAATAACAAATGAAAATAAATGATACCTAACCTATAACCCTATCTTAATTGTCTTTATACTATCAAACGATAATATGCATTTTGTTATGAAGTGGTGGGTGCTCGAAGAGATTCTAAAACCTAGCCAAATCCCTAGTTCATATTCACAAGTCACATATGAATCAAGTCATGGGGTTAAGTTATGATTCAACATAAGTTAGGCACGGGTTATTCACATGTCAAGTCATGAGTCAAAACTATATGACCTATTCTTATGCAATTATGCTAACTACGAGCCATACTAAACTCCAAGTCGACATACAAGCAATGAGTTATTTCTAAGCTAAAATCTGAGTCTATAAGTTAGCCACAACGCCGAGCTCTATGTTTTATTTTATCATCAAAATAGGTATGTATGCACCGATGCATACAAAGGTTTTAAACCTTTGAAATTTTATTTGCATATGAAATTTCTAGCATTTGAGAAAATAAATAAAAACCTATTCATATGGCACACCATGCGTTGAGCCATCAATTGCCAAATCGATGATACAATTGTCAAAGATGGAACAACTATTAAATGGTGAATGCATCATTAGTTGTTCAAATATTGACACGTTGAAAGTATATATCTACGAAGAGGAACCACAGAGGGAGTTTCACCCAGTTGCAGAGTTTGAATTATCCACCGATAGATTGTCAAAATCAAAGCATCATATGCAGAGATTGGGCTATGAGCATGATACAGGTGTCAAGTGATTGATCACAGGTGTCAAACATGTTTCGGGTTTTCTTTTCATTCCAAATAGACAGAGTTTTTAAATATCCATAATTTGTAGGATTAAAAACTCTTCTGGGTCACGATCTCAATGCTCAGGTTGTTTTCCATTGTTTGTCATCGTTTCAAGAAACTTTGACTTTTATACAAATTGATCATAGATATCTCTTCTTGGAGGAAGACTCTGAGGGTTTCCAAGTGACAACAATCCCAACTAATTCAGGTCAAAAGATTAGAACAAGCGGACTAAATACTTATTTGTTTAAGCAGTTAAACCCCTCTAATCCAAAGATTCATTATCAACTTACTGGACCTGAGATATGGAAAAATATTACTGGCCAGATGAATGCTTTTGTTTCTAAAATTAGAACATGACATTTTCTACTTCATTAAAATTCTGGGTGCTAATTGATGATGATGGATCTCTTTGTAGCTTGCACCATGATCACTAATGTTTCTTTTTAGCACCGAGGGACCATAGAGATATTATAAAACTAGATGGTGTCATTGAAGAGTTTTCATATGAAGCTATGTAGTATAGTGCTCAATGTAAATTTTGAACCTGCCAGACTAGAGAAGCAAAGGTGATGGACTAGATTATAGTCTTCATATAATATGAGTTTGGAGAATATGTTAAGATAGGGTTCTAAAGTCATACATAGATGCTTCTGTGGAGGACTACTATGAAGGCCTTCAATCGCATCTTGATAGATGACATTTCTAGTTTGCAGTCAAATTCACAACCCTTTGGCTCTAAGGTTGATTTATCTAGTAGTGGACATGGGAGGTCCCGCTTCTGGAAACAAGTTGCAGATACATATGAAACATTTCTTGTGGGAGTGTGTTTTCTTCTGAGATTCTCTCATCTGCAATCCTAAAAGATAATGAATCTCTTGAAGAAAATCTTCTAGAGGTTTTGTGCAAATTCCATGTTCTAGAACATTATGTATAGAGAACAAAGAAGGTTGAACCAACTACCTGCAATATTCTCATGTCAAAATTGGAAACACAGAGGAAGCTATCAATGAGACTTCCATGAAGAAGCAGCTCTTGAGCAAGATTTTCCAGATGCAGCCATAGCTGGAAATCAGATGACAAAGCATGAATCCCTAAGTTCACCAACACCTAATGAAAATCAAGAACTACAAATTGATGAAGCATCAACCAACAAAGATTTTATTTCTTTCCAACTCAGGTTTTTCACCAGCACAGGAAGCGCATTTACAACCAGCTAGTCGTTGAAAAGAAGAGCTTTCAATGACTAAATAGCATATTTCAAGGAGGAAGAGCTGGTGAAACCGTAGAGAAAGGAGTTTTGAGATTTGGAGCTCGAACATAGTGATTTTTAGTGATTTGAAATACATAAGTGCCAGCAAAATTGAAATACTGAAGCTTCTTGTCTATTTTTAGCAAAAGGATGACATGTTTGCCCAAATGGAATTTTTTATTTTATCTATCAGTTTTAAAAGACTTGTTGTAGCTATTGAAGACCTCCAGTTGTCAAAAGGAAACATTTATTTTTCCATGACACATCTAATCCTCGAGCAACTGTATGAAGACTGAAGAGTTTGGAGACAAATCAGTTTGGAGAAATGGACTAGATCCATCATTTTTGTAATGTTTTTAATATATTACTATTGTTAGTAAATTAGATCCAGTTTTCTAGGAGCTAGATACTTGTTGTAAATTTTATAAAGCCAAGAATATTTGAGGGAATAGGTGTTGGATCCTAGATACAGAAATATACTATATTGTAAACAGGCTTTTGATATGATAATACAAATCACTGTTTTCTCTCTCTATTGATATCAGATTCTCATCCTTCCTTATGTACTCTTATTCAAGTTGTTTTAACTGCAGAATGAATGTCATCTTATCCGTCAGTTCATAACTTTCTTAATAGTTGCATTTCATTGTTTATTAAACCCTGCATTTTGTATCTGGTTTATAAACACTTCTTTCTCACCCACTTTAAAACTATCATCTGATTATTGATCCTTGAGAGCATTGTTTCATTTGATTCTCATTTTGACTATCTAAATACCATATTGTAATCGAGTTATCCCATTGTTGTGCCTCTTTCGTCACCTTAGTGAGAAAAATAGAGGTGCTTGAAAGCTCAGTTGGGTTTGCTGAGCAGGACAACTACAAGGAAAACGGTTAGAAAAAAATATATAAAACAACAACTAAGAATTAAACTAAGAAATGAAACAACAACTAAATTTATAAACATAGGGACATAAGGACAAAAGAATCAATGAGACCCATGTCACCAATGATAAGGCTAATATTAGTGAAAGAAAACACCGAGAAGAAAGGGGACTATGAGTCCCTTCTTCCTCCAAGGGAGGGCTCTTGGACCCCCACAAGTAATATCTTGTTACAACTTTGAAAAGGAAAATGAAAATTGTAAAAGAATTCTTTGCTAATCCACTCAAGGGGTGAGATGGATTGCCCAAAGCAATGATGCAAGTATAATCTTGTCAAGGATAGAAGATTCCTGGAGAGAATAGTGGTAGCATAACTTTGCTATGAAATTCCTTGAAAAATGAAGTGTATCCATGGCCTTTTTATAGCATTCCTTTGAGCTATTGTTCAACTAGTTTGTAGTGTGTAAAGAGGCTAATTAGGGAATTTCTAGGTCCTTGACCAGCCATCCAGTCGAATCCAGTCCAGATTTGTGTGTCAAATCAACTTGGAAGCTGAACCAGAAGTGGGTGGGAGGCTGACCACTCTCATAAATGCATCGTTTCTCAAGTGCATGGCTTTTTGTGACAACATTCGCGCATCGTGCGCATGTGCATGAATCTTGCGTTTCTGTTTCACGTATGTGCGCACGCGCTGAGTGTATTCATAGCACCCTTCAATTGTTTCACTATTTGTATAGTTTTTGACCCTTTATGAATGCTTTTGTGTTAATTCAGGTCCGTGGATGACTTCATAATTGTTTGATGATGCTGAACTCTTGCAACCATTTGCGGACAAAATTTCAGTGATAATAGATGCCCCCTGATGGATGAGGTTAGGAGCATATGTATAGTCGAAATCCATCAATGTTTCTTCTACTGATAGTGTTGTTGTAAGAGAGAGCAATAGTGAGATCGTCCAGAGCGATCTGTTAGAGGGAAAAGGGAACTGGTAGAACCCAACCTTCCATGAGGTGTGTAAAAAATAAACTATGTACAAATGAGGCAGGCATGCCCCATGCTCGTGTCATGTAACTCAAAAAGAGGAATGAAGTGTTGGTGTAGACAACTGCAACGCCCTTGGGGGCAGTCATGATAAAGGTAGAAGACAATTCTGTGGATGAACATACTCTGAATAGTAGGCAGTGATAGCTGTAAGAAGTATCACAGATTCTGTAGGCATTGATAGCCCAACCAAGTTCAGAGGTCTTCGATAAGTAAAAGAACTAACTGCAATAGTCGCAAAGTAAGACACACCATAACATGAGAAAGTGTTGACGTCGAATGTTATGGGGGTCAACGACAGTAAAGAGCAATGTTGTTTCTCCCTGTGTCGTCCGAGATCTCTCATTGGATGGGTAATGAGAATCAAGATACTGTCGCCCTTCTGGAAAACTGTGTTGATGTCGACAAAAAGGGGGATGTGACTCCCAGAAGAAAATGGCTTCGTGAAATCTACTAGGTGAGGTTAGGAAGTGGAGAAGGTACATGGACGAAGTCAAGATGTAGGAAGACTCAAGACTGTCCTTGGTGGGGGTATATGTGAGATAAAAGTGGCCACAATTTTTCAATGAGGTCGAGTGTTAGGCGGACAACAAGACAGGGGATAAGTTGTGCCAGAGGCGGGACAAAGTGAATAAACTCAGAGGGAAGAGATAAGTCGCCTGTGGGGTACTCTGAAGATATGGATGATGTCATCAAGGGTAAATGATAAGTAGTGCCTTAACCAAGGGTGACATGGGTTGCGTTTTGCCAAAAAAGGAAAGAAGGTCGCCAAAGGTGACGACGAAAAGGTAATGTAACTGTTGGAAACAAAGGCGTTTGTACCATAAATAAAGAATAATTTTGGGATAAGTGTACAAATATAGAAATGGGTGCCCCAATGTGATATGGTTGGCCTGGGTAGGGCACAATTTGCTTGGAGAAATGGTGGAGGGTGGGGGCCCCATGGGTGGGTTTCTGTATGAGGTAAGTGAAATGAAAGGAAATTTTGCAGATGGGCAAACTGATTGTGGATGAAATGGAGGGTGCATGATACTGCAGAGGTGCAGTCCAAAAATAGAACCGTGAAGAGATAATCTGGGAGTCTGTTTAGGAAAGATAGCAAAATGAGGAGAAGGAGTGTGTGGCTGATTCGCGACATGATGTAAGACTATCGGGACTCCCATCCCTAAAGGGTTTTGAAAAACAACATGAGTGTCAAAAGTGAAAAAGGGTGCTATGAATGGGACAACTCATGTGGGTAAGTGTGTTATCGGGTGACAGTACCAAAGATGCAAATGGAGGTGTTGGTACTGTAGAGCCAGAAATGGGGATCCTAGAGGCAAATGTCAGAGGGTGTGACTGGAAATGTAAGTGAGATTCAGAGGGAATGACTACATGTTAGTGCTGAGTATATACCTGAAGGGGTTGTGTTGATGTATGATGACCAATTACTTGCACACATGAAAACCAAATACCTGATGTGAACAATATTTGAAGAGAAATGAATATATGAGCATGTATTTGATAATTTTGAATATGCGCATGCGTACCTGGTCAGGGTATGAAAAATAACGTCCCAGGGGCTCAGGATGAAAAGAGGCCCAGGAACACTCATGATGTAGATGACAGGATGTTGATCCCGTGGCTAAAGACAGATCGAGAAATGGATGCCCGGAGCTCCCAGAATGGTGAGTGGAAGTTTGGAAAAAAGGATTATATATAGCTGTAGGGCCCACATTACCACCTCATTTGTACTTGTTTCTATAGTGACTAGACGAGAAGTATTCAGAGGAGATTTGGATATTCTGGGAGGACAAGGCATCTAATCGAGGACCAGAGAGCTTTAGGTTAGTGGTCTGATCATCCTGCATAGAATTAGGGTTTCATTTTTTGGGTAGGGGCTGTATGGAGGGCCATACAGAGGGTTTTGATGAGTGTGGGCCCCACATGCGTAGGCTATCTAGAAGTAGGCATGCACACATGTGCACTTGCCCACCGAATAGGCGCACATGGGGGCATTGCTAAGGGGGTAAAGGGTGTGCACCTGTCGGCTGCACAGCTGCGCATGTGTGCGCAACTATGTATTGGACAAGCGCGCTCTAAAGTGCACCTGTAAGTTGAGTAGGTGCACATGCATGCGTTCTTGAAGGATGGGCAGGTGCGCCTATGTAGTGAACAAGCACGCATACGTGTGCGCCTATTGAGTGAACAGGAGCACACCTGTGCACGCCTGTGGGTTAAACAGCCACGCCTTGGAGGCAAGGTTGACAGGTGTAAAACTTATATTTCTGATGTTGTTGATGGTCCATGTGGCTGACTTAGGACTATTTTATGTGGTTGCAGGTGAGAATTGTGCACGATGCCAGTTGGTTGGAGAGAGCAGGATTGGTCCTAGTTGTGAGATGTTGTGGCTATTGAGGAGCCAGGTGTACATGCGACTTTGGCATCCTGTGGGCTGTTGAAGTTCTTTGAGTGCCCATTGATATAGGATCAAGAGTATCTCCTACAGTTTCTTATCCAGATGTGGATTCCGGACTTGCATTGCTTCATAGTGTGGGGAGAGCAGATTTCCTTCACTGCGGTGGAGGATGTGTACTTTTTGACTGGGCTCCCATTTCGGGGAATGCCCCTACCGGTGGAGCTGGTTGACAGTTGGCCGGAGATACTATTCGGGGCTGAACTTTATGTCCAACACTGTTGTGAGTATTGGGGCGATGGATTCCCTAGCGCATCGCTGCATAATAGCGATGATTGTGAGAGTTTATGGGTCTTTGGCGACGTAGCGGATTAGTGGTGGCCAGCTGATTGTGATGGAGAGAGTGTTGGTCGGTGAGCACTTCGCCTGGGGGCTTACGCTGCATGCTAGGATGGTAGGGTAGCTGGACCACTGTCGGTCCACAGATACGGGAGAGTTTGCCTTTGGGTCCATCCTAGTGGCCTGGTTTCTGGAGAGGGTGCCTATGTTGCGCTCGAGGATTTTATTGGGTGCACCTGGGGCGTGAGAGCTGCGACTAAAGTAGTGGTTGACTATTTTTCTTCGCCATGGTGGTGGTGAGGGAGGCCACTTCTTTACTACTGAGGCGATGAAGGTGTGGCGGTAGATGTCGCAGGTGATATTACAGTACCCCTATGCTGGGGTTGACTTCCGGGAGGATCTGGACATGGTGCTACCTCCAGGGGAGGTGTTTGACTATCGAGGTATGTTGATGATGTTGATATATATGTTTTTTGTTTGAGATAACATGACATATGTATATGATATAGATTCTGATACTCTCTGTTTCTTGTTTATATGTGAAGATGTGGCACCTCACGGGCGCAAAGTGGAGCTGCGGAGAGTGTCAGCTCGTCAGGAGCCGGAGAGACCGCCACAGGGAGGGTCATGTGTTGGAGAGAGACGTTGGAGTGAGGACACCATGGTGCGACCAACTCATCCAAAGAGAACAGTGAGGAGATGCCAGTTTGATGATCCTAGTGCTGGGCCATCACATGCTCCTCCGGCAGATGCCGGAGTAGATTTTGAGGACATACGCCGTCGCCCGGAGGCGATGTTACAGGGCATGCTTGAGGGCATGTGGTCATGCATCTAGGATGAGGGAATCCTGAAGCAGTGTGTGGGGATTCCACCACCATGGTAGGCCATGGTACGATGGGCAGCAGTAGCTGGTGCTGTGATGACCGAACGACTACCTCTGGGGCAGGAGGGACTAGTAGGGGGTGGGAAACCACTGCCTAAGGGAGGGGTAGGTGGTGGTGCTCTATGTATTGATGTATTTTTGTATATAGGCTGGTGAGCCCATTTTGTACCAAGGTGCTTCACTGGCCTGCAAATACTTGTATTTTTGTATGTAAACATTTGGATGGCACTATAGACTATTCGATATATACATGAGTATACATTTTGAGATCTATGTGGTGTTTACATGTGTTTTTTTAATGTATTGATGATGTCTAATCTATATATGCTGTGACAGGTTGTTGACATGTTTATGTATGTGTAGAGGTAGCTTGATGTGATATATGCCAATCTAACACAATATTAGCTAGGTTATCTGTAATTTGATTCAATTGCCTTGGAATATGTGTAAATGTAATGGAATCAAAATGCCGAGATAACAGTCTAACCTACAAGTATTTGTGAAAGAGGCAAGGATCGTGTACGCGATACACATTGTTGAGCTGGAGAACGACTAGTTGAGAGTCGAGGAAGATGCCAAGGTGACGAATGCGATGATGTTGGGCATCGGCCAGGAGGCCAATGACGGTAATGTATTCGGCTTGGTTGTTGGTCGATGAACCTAAACATATGCCGCTCGAATGGAGCATTTCATGTGAGGGGGTGTAGAGAGCCCAAACGGCCGAAGTGAGATGTTGTGTCCAATGGCTAGTGCCATCGGCATAACCGATGTGGTAGGCCGGTGGAGGAAGCATTTGTCAATAGCACAAATGATAGTTTAGATGTGAGGGATGGAAAAAAGATTAAAAACACTATAAAATAAATAACCTAAAGTAGAATGACTATGTTTAAGCATAAAATTTCTTTAAATACAACCCGTTGACGGGTTCTTTGAGAGAGAGGCCTTCGGGAGAGGCCAGGATGTATGCGCCTTTGGTGAGGCAATGTTGGATAATGTATGGGCCATGCCATAGTGACTCAAATTTTCCATGGCCAAAGGTATCATAAGCGATATCGTAAGCTAGGATGAGGTCGCCTTCGCGAAATGAGCAAAGGTTGACATGTCGATCAAAGGTAGGCTTTGATTGTTTTTTAGCTACCTCATTGTTCTATAATGAATATTGATGATCTTCATCCAGAGACTCTAAGTTCAGCAAGCGCTGCTCCATTGGAGTAGTGTCAGGTAATAGCTCAATTGTGGTGCGTAGGGTGGGAATTTTGCACTCGATGGGAAGAGTGGCCTCAACCCCATGGACTAGATGAAATGGTGTGAAACCAATAGCTGTTTTCACAGTTGTACGGTAAGCCCATAGCGCGGAAAATAACATATGATGCCAATT
Organism: Picea glauca; assembly: GCA_000966675.3. Taxonomy (NCBI): domain Eukaryota; kingdom Viridiplantae; phylum Streptophyta; class Pinopsida; order Pinales; family Pinaceae; genus Picea; species Picea glauca. Next base: position 401,291 of record JZKD02S2150364.1, read on the forward strand.
GGTCTTATGTTTATTAACCATGCACTGTAATATGGTCTTGAGGACCTTGTTAACTGCTTCAACCTGTCCATTAGATTGAGGGTAATATGATGAGGCAAAATTGTGAGAGAATCCTAACCGACATGAGAGTTCGACGAAAATCTCATTCTCGAAGTGTTTCCCGTGATCGGAAACAAGTTGGAGTGGTAATCCAAAGAGAGATATGACATGGTTAAAGAAAAAATGCACTGTAGTGTCAGCGGTGTTTTTGAAGGTGGGCATAGCTTCTACCCATTTGGTGAAGTAATCGACTGCGAAAACAATGTATTTGTGACCATTGCTAGAGGGGTGATTACAAGTCATAAAATCGATGCCCCATTTACAAAAAGGGCCGGTAGTGATGACTGGATGAAGAAGAGTAGGTGGTGCTCGGGCTTTGTTGGCATAAAGCTGACAATGCTCACATCGTTTCACGGCGTGAATGCAATCTTGAAACAAGGTAGGCCAAAAGTAACCTGCTCGGATAATCTTCTAAGCAGTGGATATTCCCGAAAGATGGCCCCCACATGCACCGTTGTGGCAGTCGTTCAAGACTCTATCGGCCTCGTCAATGTTCAGGCATCAACGAAGAATGGTGTCAACTCCTCGTCGGTATAGGATGTCTCCAATGAGGAGGTAGCGGGGGGCTTGATGGCGAATACGAAGACGATCATCTCGTGAAAGGTGGTTACCAAACTTTTGAGTTCAGAGGTCGTTGTACCAAGGATCATCTGAAGTGATGTAAAAGAGGTGTTCGTCGGGAAAGTCGATATTGATGGGGGCACTAGTGGTGTCAGAGGGGAGGGCCGTGACAAGTTTGGCGAGAACGAGGGATTTCTTGCTCTTGGGTGTTGAGAATTCAAGATCGTACTCCTAAAGGATAACGATCCATTGAGCAAATTTGTCGTTAATTTGCCGACAAATGAGAAAGTATTGCATAGGGTTGGAATCTATGACAACCTTAGTTGTGCGAAGCAGAATGTAGTGACGTAGTTTCTGGACTACGAGGACGACTGCAAGAGCTAGTTTCTCTTCATGTTTATACTTCAAGGGTGGCCCTGAGAGGTTTTTACTAATGTAATAAATGACATGATCATGATTTTCATCACCGAGCTGAACGAGAACTCCTGTACTGAAACAACTGATGCTGATACGTAGAGGATATAGTCGCGATTGTAGTCAGGTGCACTAATTAAAGGGGTGTTGGAGAGCGCCATTTTAAGATTTTCAAATGACTGTTGGGCATGTTCATCCGAGTGAAATGGGATGTCGTGACATAGTAAGTGAAGGAAACCATGGGCGCGAATGGTATAGTCAGGGAAAAATCGCCGTAGAAAGTTAGCCTTGCCTTGTAGGCTCTGAAGTTGACGTAAATTCTGGGGAAATGGAATTTCAGTGATAGCTTGGAATTTGAGGGGGCCCACGGTAATACCTCTTTGGGAAATGATGAAGCCAAGGAGGTGCCCTATAGTGACACAGAAAACGCACTTGAGGGGATTCAAGCGGATGTTGTACTGACGACATCGTTGGAAGATGATTCGCAAATCATCAAGATGTTGGGTGCATTTCTTGGATCGAGCTATGAGATCATCCAAGTATGTGAGGATGATATGAGCCAGATCATGAAAAATGTATGTCATAGCCCGTTGGAAAGTTGCGCCAGCATTCTTTAAGCCAAAAGGCATGAAACGATATGAAAATGTACCCCAAGGGGTAGTGAAAGCAGTTTTGTACTGATCAGCTGGGTGAATTTGAGTTTGATTATAACCAAAGAAATTGTCCATGAAGGATAGAGCCTCATGGCCTATGCAGCCATCGATAATTTGATCGATGAAAGGCGTTGGAAAGTTGTCTTTGGGACACGCGTGATTGAGATCATGAAAGTCCGTGCAGACGTGGATAGTGCCCTATTTTTTGTTAACGGGTATAGGGTTTGGAACCCATGATGTATAGGTGATGCGGTAAATGAACCTGGTAGTGTGTAATTTGTCAATTTTGGCTTTGATGGTTGTTGCTTTGGATGGGTGCAGCGGTCGTTGTTTTTGAGGAACTGGTGTAATGTCCGGACAGGTGTCGATGCGATGTTCAACGATAGAGGGATCGAGGCCAGGCATTTCCATGTATGACTAGGCAAAAATATCACGATATTCCTGGAAGAGGGCTTTATAAGCGGTTATTTCTTGAGGACTGCAAGTAGCTCCTATGGTGATTTCCTCGATGCCGCCGTTTTTGATGGAAATGTCTATTTTAATGGTCGGGGAAATGTTGGCCATGTTGCCTTCGTCAAAAGAATCAGGGGCAAGAATGGGGTTTTTGAACCAGTCGATAGGTCCTGAGGGGACAAAATCCTTGGTTTCGACCACGTAGATGGGGTGTTGGTTAGGAGGCGTGGAGGCTTTTTGTGGAAAGAAGAGTGCATGGTGGTGTAGCTCATCCCATGGGTAGTCCAGGTTGTTTAACTCTTCAAGTATTTCCTCATCACAGTGGAAGTGATGGGAATACAAGGGGTCATGAAGAGTGATATCGGTGAATGTTGTCATGTGGCTGCCCCCTGGTGATGAAGAAGCAGGGGGAACAATGCAAGGAGATGGTGATGGTTCGCTCGACATAAACCAAATATCGAAGTACTGAGGAGTACCCATGGTAGTTGGGTGTAAAATTTCCGTAGGGAAATGAGCGGGAGAGTTGGGGGGATTGGGGGGTGAATCCTCAGATAAGTCATCTAAGAACCATGGAGGCATTGGAAGGGCCTCAGGTTCAGGAGAAATGACAAGAAGAACCTCTAGTGACAAGGTAAGGTCAACTATCGACTCTGTGGGTCTGTGAAGAAAAGTCAATTGGCGTTGCCTGTATTCAATGATCATAGGACACTGGTATGTAAAATGATCTAATGATTCACATAGAGAGAATGGGAATCTCATACGCTCATTGACTGAAGTGGTGACATAACGGATGTCAGTGATGTTTGGTAAGGATGACATAGTGGGACTGGGGTTGCTCTGGAAGCTTTGGTTTACTGCGGCTAATGTCTACCGAAAGCATGGTAATGATGGGAAATGGTGGGTATAATGGCCATATTCTAAACATATAGTGCAAGCAAATTTGGTTCACAACCCTTTAGTACTTGAATGGGGGGTGGTAGCGACAGTACTAGCGAGCATTGAGGGAGTTTTATTGAGTGGAATTAAATTCCGTAACTCTGGTAGGGATGGGAAGTTGTTGGTTTGGTGTCCATCTTTCTCACATAGTGCGCAAGGGGGTTGGATGCATAGAGGAAGTGGAGCTATGGGCTCCTTCTTCTTTCTCCTGTCCCCAGCTGTGGCAGGTGGGGTAGTGAGTGGGGGTGTAGGGGGTATGGTGGGAGTAAGTATGGGAATCGTCATTGGGATTCCTTCCATTTGGGGGTGAAGGGATCGTCGAGGGACCATCTCTGGTGGATGTAAATACCAGACCGGAATCGCTAACACCATATTAGGGAGGGTAAGCGTTGCGGCTACCTAGAAATCTTCGATGCTCGATGGAGGGTAAAAGAAGGGGATTTGAGTGATGGCTTGGGGAATTGTCTCCCAAACTGGGATATGTCCTTGGGGGGATGTGGAATCGTGGACTAGTGGGGTCGACGGGTTAGCAGGAGGCTCGTGAGGGGGAAGTTCTGTGACTAGTGGCATGTTAGATACGATAGACGCCTCGCTAGGAGGAAGGGTATCCTCTGTGTGAGTTACGTTAGATGACACGACGCATACTTGATTGGAAGGATGAAGGAGCGGTGGTGCTCCATGGTAAGTTCCTAACAATGATGGATCTTTGAAAATTCCAGGACCCATCTCAACGAGTGGGTATGCGTCATGACGCGTGTGGATGAAAGGAAGAATGTTATCAATGTTGGCAGATGGGTTAGGCTCGTAATGTGAGACCTAGTCAATGGTAATGATCTTCCCATTGTGGGGGAACATCATTGTGTGAAAGACAGAAGAGGAAACTGCCTTCATAGCATACATGTAGCTATGACCAAACATGATATTATAATCGAGTGGGGCGTCGATAACTTCAATTTCGATGAGAATAGTCTTTCCCCCGAGTTCTACGGGGACATTTTGGAAGAGCCCTTCAGGAGACAATGGTCGTTCGTCGTAAGCTCATAAGGTAATGGAAGAGGGTATGAGTTCGGGGGAACCAAGTTTCTGCCTTACTAATTTGGACATAATGCATGTAGATGCACCTTCATTGATGATACACCAATGAATTGTGATGTTCCATATTTTTACTGGGATTTGAAAAGCGATCAAGGTGGGAAGGAGAGGTTCTCCGCTGTCGAGATCAAAGGTAATGAGTTGAGTATCTGTGGGGTCAACTGCCCCCAAGGCTAAAAGTAATGATTTCCGCTGAGTGGGACAAGTTTGGAGGACTTCTAAGTCTGACATGGCAGCCAGGGATTGTGCTAAGTTGTCAACCAAACTGTAATTGTTAGCTACCCTAGCCTATGGGTTGTGGACATTCCTGTGTAATGGGATGCAAGGGATGTGAAGAGGTGGCTCTATGTTAGGGTGATGGATCACCAATGGGGGTCCCTTTGGTGCAGGGTTTGTCTCTAGAGAGATGGGAGGAGACTCAGCGTGTGCATGATACTGGCGATTACGTGTTTGCAGAAGGATTTCTTCCTCACTAGTGAGGAGGATCGTCCGGTCTGCTAGATTGTTGGGGTTGAGGTACTCTCCCACCTGAGGTGGGGGATGTTGTGTGTCCTATTGGGTGTTTATCACACCTTGGTGTGGAATAGGATTCTGCAGCACGACAGGGGGGGTTGTTGCACACATTGTTGTGGTGCCTGCTAAGGGGTAGGCGGTGTTGGAGGATGGAGTAGACTGCCTGAGTCTTTCAACTATTTGAAATCAGGGATTTGGGGGCAATGATGAGTGTAATGGTCAAACTCACCGCAAAGGGCACAAGGGAAGTTGGTTTTAACAGTATTGTTATTTCTCCCTTGACGCTTATTATTATTTCCCCCCTAGGGGTTCTGATTCCCCTAGTTTTGGTTGCCCCCAATAGATTGGTTCTACTGGGGTTGATTCTCGCCTTGACCTGGGTTGTTTTTGTTCATGTTTCATCCTTTCTTTTTGGAATTGTTCGACGGATGGGTCAGATTTTCCATATTCAACTGTTTGAAAATTTGATATTGCTGAATGGGAGAGGGTTGAACAAAATTCACCCCAGCATGAGGATGTGGGGGAGCCATGGGTTTTGGGGGACTAGGAAAAGGAAAGTACGGATTCTTGGGGGGTAACGATCCGTAAGGTACATAGGAAGGCATGGTGCTTTCACTAGTACTATAAGCTGAGGTAGAGGGGGTACCAGAACTTGTTTGAATAGGTGGGTGTATGGGGGGTGCCGACGGTGGCCCACTGATGGGTGGAGGCATAGAAACAGGGTATGGTTGTTGATAAGGGGGTGAGGGGTAATAAGAAGTGCCCCCATATGTTGGCAGGTATTGAGGTGTTCCATACATTGGTGGTGGTTGGGGTTGTGGACCGTGGTGAGTGGTGTTACCAATTAGTCCATCTACTGAGTGAGACATCCTAGGTTTGTCTTGGCCAAATGGAATAGGTTTTGGGAGATCAGGAAGTACAGTGTATAAGTACCCTGACTGTGCATAGATGAGGTCATATTGTTGAGCCTTACTGATGGCTTCCTCTTTAGATTGAGGGAAGGTGGAAGCTACATCCTTACCGAGGAGAGAGACAAGTGATCTAAGAAACCAGTCAAGACACTGTTGTTTGGTGGCTTTTTCTTTACACAAACTAAGTCGCCTACGCCACTCGTGAATGTGATCAACGATATGTGTGGCTGAGGTTTTTTTGAAATTAGAGAGTAGTTCTAGACCATTGTCATGGCAGATTGGTAATTGGAAGAAGGTCAAAAATGCTTTGGCCAAGGATTCAAAAGTCGCATGGGACCTTGATTTTTCATCTATGTACCATTTGGTCGATGGGCCAGTGAGTGTGCATTGAAATAATCGCAGTCTGATGGAATCATCCATAATGTTGTTGGAAGAGCACCATAGGTGAAAAGTCATGACGTGGTTGGCAGGGTCATCGCCCGCCTTCCCTTCAAACTTGGGTATGTCTGAAGGTAGTTTGGTGGGCATTGCAGGCCATGTGGGGTCATGCAATATAGGATCATTGGTGAGTTTTCTTAGATCCGGTATGTTGAGAGAGGCCAAATATGGCATTTGTAGTGGGGGGGGAGGGTTAGCTCCAGCCATGGTGTGAGTGTGTTGTGAACTTGACCCTTGAGGGGGGATAGGTGGGTTGGTACTTCCCCCTTGAGAGGAAGTGGGTCCTTCGCTTCTGTGTAAAGGAGAGCGAGTGGACGGGGGACCTTGGGAAGTGGACCCAAGTAATGTGGAACCAAGAAAAGATGATCCCAAAATAGTAGCACTCACATGAGTGTGTGAAGGTGGTGCTGATGAGTGGGCAAGACCAGACACTCCCCCTAAGATAGGAGGGAGGTTTAGCAAGCGTCGGGAACGGCGGGGATTCTGTGGTCCCCTATGATGTCCAACTAGCTGAGTGAATGTGTGAAAATGGTGGTGAGAGTAATAAAGAAACAAGAGCCTTTTGTTACAAGATTTGAACTTTACACAATATATATATCCAAATCAAAATGTAGTCAGAAGTGTATCATACATAAAATGTTTTGAAAAAGAAGCATATATGTGGATAAGTGGGTTTTGTCTGCATGGGGAATCAAAAGAAAAAAGATGATCGTGTCCTAGAAGACATAATGTCCTTCCTCTCAAATAGCACTGGACCTTCCAATAGTACTCAACAGTGGAGTCTGAAGTCACCGGAAGAGAAACTAGTGAAGGATGAAATAATTGCTTATAATGAGGGGTAAAGGGGGCATATCCTGAAAGAGCTAGCAATATTTCCCAATAGCCACACAAAATCCAATCAAGGTGAAATTGCAGCCCACAATTGCCACCTGGGTAAATGTCCTAAAATTTGGTCACTAGGTACCTCAGTCAAAGTGCAACATTTAGATTTTCAGCCTAAGAAATGGGTCACAGGCTAGATCTTGTCCAGGAGGTGGGTGCCTCAAGGGGGGACGCACAGAACAACCGGACCTCGGACTTCAACCCTTCATGGTTATCTCCTTGCCTTATGGTGTTAGGAACACTTGACTTGGAGGATTTTCAGTTCCCTATTTGACAACTTCTATGGTTTTGACAACGTGAGAACCAGATAACGGGGATTTATTTGGATGCCTATACCCGAAATCCTACCTAGACTAAAAAATTTCTTTTGGCACCTCCTGTGGAGGAAAAATTAGTGAGTTTTTAGAAAAATTTTAGATGTAGTTGTTTTGAGAGGTTGGGGGTGTGAACCAACCTCGTTGAATTAAAATGGGAGTGGATAGTTTCATCAAGAAAAGGGTGGCGTGTTTCAGAATCCCTTTGGAGGAAACTTGGGGGTGTGAACCGACCTCGTTGAATTAAAATGGGAGTGGATAGTTTCATCAAGAAAAGGGTGGGGTGTTTCAGAATCCCTTTGGAGGAAACTTACTTTGACCTCCACGTTTCAAGAAGAAGCTATGTGAGTGATAAGTGACTTTAGTGTGTGAGTGAAAAGTGTGCCAATTTTTAGTGAATTAGGTGTCACCTTGCTACATGTGGACTTCGTTTGGTCCTTACAAGTGTTGATTACCTAATTAACTAAGTGTCTTTGGTACAACCTTGCGTAATTCAAAAGTCCCTAAGAAGCTAGCATGTGGACATGTGGGTCCGTTACTATATTTAACTTCCTATTGTGATGTAATCTAAGAAAAGATTTGAAACTATCCTAGATTGATCATGTGGGCATGTATGGGCCCATTACAAAGCCTTTAAACTTCCCTAGTGATTTGATCTAAGAAAGCAAATTTTAACACTATCCTATCTTTGTAGCATGTGGGCATGTATGGGCCCGTTACAATATTAATATGTATTTGAAAAAATAAACTAAGAGGAGTCCCAAGAAGGGCTATTGTCCTCTCCTAAAGGTTTTAATGTTCTTTAAGGGAGATGAAATCGTTTCACAATCTTTTTCTGATTCTCAAGGTCACTTGAAGGCGCGAGAGAAGAGCATACTAAGCGATTGTTATCCAACTTCTAGTCCCAATGTAAGTTAAATGTGATTAAAAATGATTTCCAACTTATATTTTGAGTCAAAACAAGCCAACCATGTGGCGAAAATGAAAGCAAAAGAGGAAATTGATTTTAGCCCCCTAAGTGCCTATGTGTTTTGACTAACCCCTTTATATGATGAGGGGACTAAGTGTGGTGCAGCTTTAAAACATGCTTGAAATCATTTTTAAGAAGGCTAATGGCCTTACCCACATCTCAACAACTTTACAATGTGAATTTTTTCACAGATGCGCGGGTCTCAGTGGAGACAGAGGTGCACAGAGCGCATGTGCACAGACAGAAAAGAATTAAAAAGTGCACGCGCGCAGAAAAGAACCGTGACTTGAGCGCATGTGCGCACAATTCATGTCTGTGGGCCTAAAAACCCATGCATAGGTGACACATGGCTGAGAATGAAAATTCTGGATGGAATTCTCCTAATTCAACTTGGAATTGGATGATTGGTAGCTCGGCTTAGGCCGGTTAGTGCACCTGAAAGTTAAATAAACCAAAAGAAGAGATAGAAAAACCCAAATGGGGTAGGAAATTGATACCTTTCCCCAGTGGATTCACCAATCTATTGTGCCTCTTTCATCACCTTAGTGAGCAAAATAGAGGTTCTTGCAAGCTGAATTGGGTTTGCTGAGCAGGACAGCTGCAAGGAAAAGGGTTAGAAAAAGAAATATAAAACAACAACTAAGAATTAAACTAAGAAATGAAACAACAACTAAATTTATAAACACAGGGACATAAGGACAAACGAAACAATGAGACCCATGTCATCAATGATAAGGCTAATATTAGTGAAATAAAACACCGAGAAGCAAGGGGACTATGAGTCCCTTCTTCCTCCAAGGGAGGGCTCTTGGACCCCCACAAGTAAGCTCTTCTTACAACTTTGAAAAGGAAAATGAAAATGGTGAAAGAATTCTTTGCTAATCCACTCAAGGGGTGAGATAGATTGCCCAAAGCAATGATGGAAGTATACTCTTGGTAAGGATAGAAGAGTCCTGGAGAGAATAGTGGCAGCATAACTTTGCTATGAAATTCCCTGAAAAATGAAGTGTATCCATGGCCTTTTTATAGAATTCCTTTGAGCTATTGTTCAACTAGTTTGTAGTGTGTAAAGAGGCTAATTAGGGCTTTTCTAGGTCTTTGACCAGCCATCCAGTTAAATCCAATCCATATTTGAGTGTCAAAACAACTTGGAAGTTGAACCAGAAGTGGGTGGGAGGCCTGACATGTAGTCCATTGAGATGGATTCACAAGGCCTATCAGGTGTAGGCAGAGGGGTGTACAGGCCTTGTTTCTTAGTGGTTTGTGTGAAAACAACATAGGTAGTGTAGGACGTGATATACTTGCTGACATCGTATCGAAGCTTCGACCAGTAAAAATGTTGTTGCAACACTACCATTTTCTTTTCAACGTCAAAATGTCCTGCTAGCCGACTGTAGTGGACTTCCCAAATCAACTTCAATCGCTCACTTGATGGATCACAGATATGGCCTAGATGGCATGAAAACCCATCCTAAATATGGAAATTAGTGACAGTTGTGTTGGCACCCAACATATGGTAGGTCGTGGAAAATTCAGGATCTTTCTCATAGAGGTGGGGCCATTCAAAGGTCTTGTGGCCACAAGAGTCTATCATTGTTTTGAGTGCCACAAATCGAGGTTGGATAAAGAAATTAGCAACACGGTTGGTACTAACTATCTTATACTTGATGTTGAGGTGGAACTGCTACAAGTATGTGGACCACTTCTGATGGTGGTCATTCTGCAATTTTCCTTGTGTCTACATAAATTACAATGGCTTATGATTAGTGTGGATGACTGTCTCCTTCCCGAGAATGTAATTCCTCCATTGGAGGTAGTCTTGCAAAATGGAGTAAATTTCTTTTTCATATGTAGTGTACTAACAGACAACATCTGATAGTGTCTCACTATGATATGCCATGGGGTGGTCGTGCTAAGTGAGAACTTCCCCCACAACATAGTATGAGGCATCTGTCTCAATATTAAAGGGTTGTTGCAGGTCAGGTACCGAAAGTACTAGGGTTGAGCACAAGTGTTGCTTCAAATCATCGAATGCTTACTGTTGGCAGATGCCCCAAATAAATTTGTCCTTACCAACACGCATAGTTACTTGCTTGAGGGCCCATGCAATATGGAAGAATCCCAACATGAACCAACAATAGAAATTGGCAAGGGCTAAGAAGCTTTGAAGCTCTGTGAGCGTGGTTGGGGCTGACGAGACACAGATGACCTGGATCTTGGCTGGATCCACATGAACACAATCCTCATCAACAATGTAGCCTAGGTAATGGACCCTGTCCAAGCTGAAGGAGAATTTTTCCATGTTGGCATATAGTTGTTGTTGTCGCAGAGTGTGTAGAACCTGTTGGATATGCTGCAAGTATTTTGCCCAAGTCTTATTATAGTTGAGGATGTCATCTAGATACACCACCGATATCTTTAAGATTTTCTTTAAGATTTAATTTGGATGATAATCCATCTATAAAGAAAATCATTGAATGGTATCTATATCTTCTCTCCCTTTAAAATGAGCAAGATTAGTCAATAATAGATGAATTTGAATCATTTCTTGATGCTAGTTTTCATGTTGATTTGGATTCATATGAAAATCTCAAGGATACAATTGTTGTGGTTAAACAACATATGTTGGGGTCTTTCTTTACTTTTATGGATATGAATAAGGGAGAACATGTTATTTCATAAGAAGCGCATGTTACCTCTGATCATCTTACTCCACCTACATTTACTCTTGATGAAAAAGAGACCTCTTATGTAGATAATTCAAGCTCAATCATTTATGAGGTTGGTTTGAAGGAACAAAAGAAGGAAACAATTCCTTCTGATAATGAGTCATTTTGGATTCAACTCGTGGTTATGTCAGGTTCTCATTATTGTACTTTATCTTTTTCATCATAGGAAATGTAGGAGGAAACTTTCCATCGAAATGAAGATATCTCTCATGTTCTTGAAAATATGACAATTACCTTAGAAATTAAAGAAATTGAATCAATCTTTGTTGATCATGATTGTGGTATTGAAATAGTTTCTATTAGTTTAGTTGAGAAAATTCAAGAAGGTTCTCCTATAGTTATCAAGTCAATCTTTGAGCTTTCTCATTCTAAATGTTTTTTTGGTTTTCTCCCATCTATTAACATGGCATATTTTTTTAAGATACTATGTATTTAAGCATTTTTGAAGAGACAAAAAAACACGTTGATAAGTTAACTAAAGATGAATATACAAATACACAATGCACAACACTTTCAACACAACAATTTTCATATTTCTCAAAAGATAAGAGTAATGTGAAGGAATAAGGTTTTGATTGTGAAATAATTCCTTGTGTGGTACTTGCAGATTCACAATTAAAACTAATCTTGAAGGTGCATATGGAAGAGAATATGCCCTTCAAGGATATTTCTTTTTAAAATGATTCTTTTACTGAGAGGCATTTCATTATCTCACCTCTACTACTTATTATTATTTGTACCATGATATTTTTTATGGTTGTGCTATGTAGGTGGTTATTTATGATATTTTCCAAATTCATTCTACATGGCCAAAATGCATTCTACATGGTGAGAGTTATTTTGAATTAATTTCCCCCCCTCTCCTTGGCTTGCACCCAATATTTAATGTGGAACATCTTTGACCATATTTTTCACCTCTCCTAGACACTTTGAATGCAACCGAGAACTTGGCCCCTGCATAACTCAATCCTGACTGCATTGAATGGGAATAAGTTGATCAAATCATGGAAACCAAAACAAAGGGCACTCACCGACAAAAAATACAACTCTATCGGGTCATCAAAGCAAGGCAACGTTTTCACCATGGCAAGTGTCTCACCAAGAGTTAGATTTAGAAACTGTTTCCCTGTCTGATGGAGGAACTTGATGAAATGGAGACCGTTGCTTCCTGAGGGGGGAGGGTTGATCTAGGAGGATATTGGTGGCCACCCTCCTATTCCACAAATTCAGAATGGTTCCACATCTTCACATTTTTTCTACAGTTTTTCAGGTCCCAAACTTCAAGGGCCATTTTTAGACCCTAAACAAAGTTTTCTTTGGGTGATAGCACCTATCATGTAGCCAAAGAAAAATGTTAGTTTGAACATAATGTGTATTCCTCGGCTAGACATTTTTGATGGGGTGTTGAGCACCCCAAATTCATATCATATGCAAAAGTTGCACCCGTGGGAAGTTGACATATCAACTAACGACATCCGTACCCACAAATATTTTTAATGACTCATCTTCTGGGGTTAGGGTTTTGGACATGTACGGTTTTCTCATTGATGATTTATGTTAAAAGGCCTTTTCAACCTCTTTGTAATCAAATTCTTGTGAATGAGCGTAATTGAGACCTCTTTCTTCAGGGATAATCTACCACCATTTTAGATATCTTGGGTGCTTTGCATTTTAGAGTCTTTGTGTATTCCAGACAGTCATTAATAGAAAGTTAGTTTAATTGTATTACTTTGTTTCTTGAAAAATATTTATATCTCCGCCTTCACGTCATTCTCAATATAATCCAAATCATGTGGATTATTCTAAAAACAATTATTATGTCAAACCTATCTAGTATGAATTTTGATTTAATCAAGTTATCTTGTTTACTTGCATGAACTTCTAGATGTTAGTTTAGTAGTTATTATTTGAGTATGATTCAACATTTTCAAATAATCATAGAATTGGTTTTGTGATCATTGATAGAATAATATTAAAACAAACATTTTTCTATGAGGGTATGTTATTAGCTAAGTATTTTGTAGAAGTATTTCTTGGAAGTACACCTCTTAGCTGTTGATTTATCCTTGGATCCATTTTCTTTAAGAGTTATCTTTTGAGGAAGAATCATTATCTCTCTTATTTGTATGTATATGTTCTAAAATAATAAAACAATTTTATTGGTAGAATTATTTCTTAGAGAACCTAATGTTGTGGAATAATGTTATTTTGTTGTCCCTAAAGGTTAGCCTTAGGGTGGGATTATTTAAAAACCCTTTTGTAGTAGATAGATACAAACACATAAAAAATAAAGAAGAATTAAAAGAGCATAATGGACAACTCTCAAATCCCATCAAATGGTTATCAGACCATTAACCCAGAGGATTATTACACACCAAACAGGGAGGAGTCTAAGTGGGTCTCATTCTTGGCTTAATCCCTACTATTGAGCATTGAGAATACAACCCCGTCAACACATATTTCAAAACTTCCATGCACTGCATGGATTTTTAATGACTACTAACTCCTTTATTTAGAAATTTATGGATCTCATCTGGATTTATGTGAAAAAAGAAAAGAAAGAACATATTTATAATACTAAAACAATGATATAGTGAATAATAACATATATACAATAAAAATTGACTTGTGTTAAATAAGAAATATGTTGAAATTGTAAAATGCATACTAAAACAAGCTTGCTAGAATGGTCACAGCTTATATATGAGAAGAGATGTGAAGGTTGAGATCATCTACAAGAAGATGAGTATAATGAGGCTCTGAAGGCCTTTTCACAATAAAAATCAATGCCAAAACCATATACATCCAAAAAACCTAACCCTAAGAGATGAAACACCAAAATTCATGTGGGCCACGTTGGGGTAAGTTAGTACATTAACTTCCCATGGTCGTAACTTTTGAATATGATCTATGTTTTGGGTGCATGATAGCACGTTAGAAAGGTATGAACATGGAGCTTCATTTAGGGGGATCGATCACCAAAAAATCCATTTAGGCCCTCAAAATGGCCCCAAAAGTTTAGGACCCGAAAAACTTTAAAAAATAGTAAATTGTCAAAATATTGTTTTGAGCTAGTTGGAATAGGTGGGTGGCCACCGATATCCTCCTGGATCGATACTTCCCCCTTAGGAAGCAATGGTCTCCATTGCATTGATTTTCCCCATCAGATGAGAAAATTTCTGCTGAAATTGGGCCTGAGTGAGCCACTTTCCTTGGTTCAGGAGCTTCCCTTCTTTGACAACCCGATAAAGTTGGATCCTCTGTTGGCGAGATCCCTTGAATTGTGTGACCATGATATGATCAGTGGATGCATGTTATATGTAGTCAGATTTGAGCTTTGTTGGTGTCAATTGTTCTCCGATCTCTGAGGTGTCCAATAATGGTGGAATATATGGTCGAAGGAGGTCCACATTGAACATTGGGTGCAATCCAAGGAAGGGGGGAATGTTGATCTCAAAAGCATTGTCACCCACAACCTTGGTGATGGTGTAAGGTCCATAACGGAGTGGAAAAATATTTCAATGAGGCCCTATAGGGAATTCTTTCTACAAGTGAAACCAAACATTTTCTCCCATATGAATATTGTGTGGCACCTGGTGTTGTTCATGGTGCTAGATGTACTTGGCATTGGAATTTTGTAAAATATCTTGAACTTGTTGGTGGATGTGCTGGATCCACTCAATGAATCAGGAGGCTTTGTCAGCTTCAATCATAGCATGGGACAAGTCGAACTGGGTGGCTGCAAGGGGTAATGCAACATCCATGGGATCGAATGGTTGGAATCCCAACCTCACTTGAAAGGGGTTATGGTCGGTTGAACTATGTATGGCTTTGTTGTAGATGTGCTAAACATAAGGAAGACTCTCGTCCCATGTGTGGGGGTTCTTGGAATTGTACATGTGTAGGATATGCACAATCATCCAGTTGAATACCTTGATTTGGCCATTCGTCTAGGGGTGGAAGGAAATGGATTTGGTGAGCTTGGTGTCCAGCAGTGACCAGAGGCTCGACTAGAATGTGTTGAGGAACCGACTATACCGATATGAGATAATGGTTTGTGGGATACCAAAATGTAACAACACTCATTAAAATAAGATCTTATAAATTTCCTCCACTATGATTCTCTTCTTGCAAGTGGCTAGAATCACCATCTTGGAAAAAAGATCAACAACCACAAAAACACAGTTAGTTCCCCACTTGGTGGATGGAAGGTCTGACATGTAGTCCATTGAGATGGATTCCCAAGGCCTATCAGGTATGGGCAGAGGGGTGTACAAGCCTTGTTTCTTAGTGGTTGGTGTGAAAATAACATAGGTAGTGTAGGACATGATATACTTGCTGACATCCTGTCGAAGCTTCGACTAGTAAAACTGTTGTTTCAACACTACCATTTTCTTTTCAAAATCAAAATGTCCTGCCAATCGACTGTAGTGGGCTTCCCAAATCATCTTCGATCGCTCGCTTGATGGATCATAGATATGGCCCAGATGGCATGACAACCCATCATAAAGATGGAAATAGTGGCAGTTGTGTTGGCACCCAACATATGGTAGGTGGTGGAAAATTCAGGATCTATCTCATAGAGGTGGGGCCATTCAAAGGTCTTGTGGCCACAAGAGTCTATAATTGTTTTGAGTGCCACGAATCGAGGTTGGATAAGGAAATTAGCAACACGGTTGGTATTAACTATCTTATACTTGATGTTGAAGTGGAACTGCTACAAGTATGTGGACCACTTCTGATGGTGGTCATTCTACAATTTTCCTTGTGTCTACATAAACTACAACAACTTATGATTAGTGTGGATGACTGTCTCCTTCCTGAGAATGTAATTCCTCCATTGGAGGTAGTCTTGTAAAATGGAGTAAATTTCTTTTTCATATGTAGCCTACTAACGGACAACATCTGATAGTGTCTCACTATGATATTCCATGGGGTGGTCATGCTAAGTGAGAACTACCCCCACAACATAGTATGAGGCATTTGTCTCGATCTTAGAGGGTTGTTGTAGGTCAGGTACCAAAATTACTATGGTTGAGCACAAGTGTTGCTTCAAATCATCGAACGCTTACTTTTGGCAGATGTCCCACATAAATTTGGCCTTACCAACACCCATAGTTGCTTGGTTGAGGGCCCATGCAATATGGAAGAATCCCAACATGAACCAATGATAGAAATTGGCAAGGCATAAGAAGCTTCGAAGCTCTGTGAGCGTGGTTGGGGCTGATGGGACACAGATGACCTGGATCTTGGCTGGATCCACATGAACACAATCCTCATCAACAATGTAGCCTAGGTAATGGACCCTGTCCAATCCGAAGGAGAATTTTTCCATGTTGGCATATAGTTGTTGTTTCCGCAGAGTGTGTAGAACCTGCTGGATATGCTGCAAGTATTTCACCCAAGTCTTATTATAGATGAGGATGTCATCTAGATACACCAGCGATATCTTTAAGATTTTCTTTAAGATTTACTTTGGACGATAATCCATCTATAAAGAAAATCATTGAATGGTATCTATATCTTCTCTCCCTTTAAAATGAGCAAGATTAGTCAACAATAGATAAATTTGAATCATTTATTGATACTAATTTGCATGTTGATTTGGATTCATATGAAAATATTGAGGATACAATTGTTGTGGTTAAACAACATATGTTGGGGTCTTTCTTCACTTTTAGGGATATGAATAAGGGAGAACATGTTATTTCATAAGAAGCACATCTTACCTCTGATCATCTTACTCCACCTACATTTACTTTTGATGAAAAAGAGACCTCTTATGTAGATAATTCAAGCTCAATCATTTATGAGGTTGGTTTGAAGGAACAAAAGAAGGAAACAATTCCTTCTGATAATGAGTCATTTTGGATTCAACTCGTGGTTATGTCAGGTTCTCATTATTGTACTTTATCTTTTTCATCATAGGAAATGTAGGAGGAAACTTTCCATCGAAATGAAGATATCTCTCATGTTCTTGAAAATATGACAATTACCTTAGAAATTAAAGAAATTGAATCAATCTTTGTTGATCATGATTGTGGTATTGAAATAGTTTCTATTAGTTTAGCTGAGAAAATTCAAGAAGGTTCTCCTATAGTTATCAAGTCAATCTTTGAGCTTTCTCATTCTAAATGTTTTTTTGGTTTTCTCCCAACTATTAACATGACGCATTTTTTTAAGATAGTATGTATTTAAACATTTTTGAAGAGATAAAAAAACACGTTGATAAGTTAACTAAAGATGAATATACAAATACACAATGCAGAACACTTTCAACACAACAATTTTCATATTTCTCAAAAGATAAGAGTAATGTGAAGGAATAAGGTTTTGATTGTGAAATAATTCCTTGTGTGGTACTTGCAGATTTACAATTAAAACTAATCTTGAAGGTGCATATGGAAGAAAATATGCTCTTCAAGGATATTTCTTTTTAAAATGATTCTTTTACTGAGAGGCATTTCATTATCTCACCTCTACTACTTATTATTATTTGTACCGTGATATTTTTTATGGTTGTGCTATGTAGGTGGTTGACTCAAAAAATAGAAACTGACCTATTCTTACCCATTCTCACAAACCCTAATGATTGATTTTAAATAAGGGAAACATGAAAAAAATGAAGAATGACACCTTGTATCCTTTCGTTCGTAGTATATCCCCCTTCTTGATCCGTAGGATCTTTTAATGACTATGGTTGAGTTTTAATTTCGCATGCGTTAATTAACCATTTGAGAAACTTAGTGAAATAATGAGGAAAGAAGAGGAATTATGATAGACATATACACATATGCATATCTGAAATGAAATAATAGACAGCAAACCATAACACACAGATTGATAACGGAGTTCGGCACAACTTTGTCTACATCTCCGGGCCTTTGTCTCTGTGGGGGAGGCTTCTTTATTTCTGTTCAAAAGATCAAAAGTACATCACTGAAATGCCAAATGGATACAAGACTGATCTGGTCATGTTCTTCCAGATCTCAAGAACCCTGCAAAGAAAATAGTACGCAAAACGGACATCCGGAGCTCCCAGAAATGATCCGACAGCGTCTCCTTCTCAAAAGCTTCTCTGCATCAAAATGGCTTTGGCTTGGCTTCTCTTCAGCATAAATCTTCTATGACTGCTCTCCCATGGCCTCAAACAGGCCTGTTTTATATATATTTGAAGTTGGTTTCTCATCTCCAACTTCCTCCAAAAATTTGGGCTCCAAAAATGCCCAATATCCCCCAAAAATGGAGAGAATCAACTAAAAATAGGCTTATTAACAATAAAAAACCCAAAACTTAGGCATAAAACCCACTTTATTTGGATTTAGGCGCTAAGCCCCCGAGCCCTGGGTGTGCGCCCCTAAACTTGGTCGTATGGCATGATTTGTTTGGGCCATGTGGCCAAGCGCTTCCTGCTCGCGCGCCCCCTGTGTGTTGGCTCCCGGTCGTGAGGCGTTATATCACGGAATCGCGGTCTAACAACTAACCGCCATAACCACCAGACCTGTTTTAGATTGAACCCTGGGTCATATGAGGTCAGCCCATGGACCAAGGTCTGGTCCCTATCCACTCTGCGCCGCGCTCTCGGTTATGTGTAGTGGTTACATGGTAATACGCCGAGGGTTGGGGCTAAGCCCTGGCCCTTTTCCCCACTGGTTAATACATTTAGTAAATTTAAATAAATTCTTTAACATATACTTTATAAGCACCAACCGATGGGTGGGAAGGCAGTTAGCTGATCCCTGCCAGTCCATACCCTGGAGAACAGGTCGCGGGTTCGACCCCCATGCACGCCACACAAATTTTGAACAAAACCACAACTAACCACAGGGTGCCACGTGGCAGCCCACGACTGGGCCACGTGGCACCTAACCAACCAACCAAAAACATGACACATGTTGATTGCTGATTATCCCATGTGCTTGCCACATCATCTGTTGTACTGCCATCTGTCAGCCTGTGTGTCCACCCTGTCAGCCTGGCACGTCAACTGCTGACATCATCCGTGCCACATGTCACCTTTATAGTGGTGACACATGTCACCTCTGCATTGGTCCATCCATACGCCAATCAACCTACCACGTTCTACCACGTGTTGTCCCGAGGCTACCATGTGTCATCTGTTAGAGTTGCCACATCACTTGTATGGATCGTACGGTCTGCACAGTCAGCATGACACGTGGACTGTATAGACTATACAGTCATCCCTTTTTTTCCCTGTTTGGCTTTTCGGACAGAATGCGATATCTTGCTCAAACAGAGCCCATTTGACAAAGTAAATATACCGTCGGAATCAGGAAGACGATACAAACACAATGGCACTAATTTCGTCACATTCTGAGCACTTTCATTTTTTGAGCATTTTTCAAGCCCTGTCAGGCTTCTGGATCCAATTTCGGATCAATCTGCTACTTTCTCCTAAGTTGCATATCTCCTCCCAAAGATGAATTGAAACAACAAAAAAATAAATCTACAAGAGAATATATGCAATCATTATTTACATAAACATGTACTAATTCTCATGAAATAAGTTGTAAACATTCAAAATTATTCACAAGAACATACACGTATGAATTGGGAAAGGAAAACTCTATTTTATTGATAACATCTAAGGAAGATTACAACCAAAATATTTAATGTCGACACGACTATACGAACCTCTCCTGGGTTCCTCCAATAAGACTCCCTGTGCATTAATCCCACAATCACTAGAAAATCCTCAGAATCAACATGCAAATCTAAGGGGTTTGATGGATTTCATAAAGAGGATGAGAGAATGAGATTGTTGAATATGGATACTCAGAACTGGATGGATAAGCTTAGAGAGAAAGAAGGAGAAATTAGGGCAAAGTTTCTTTGCTTATTCCAAATTTATATCTAATGACCCCCATAGGGCCCTTTTTATATGGAAATTTGATGGTTATTCGGTTGTGAGAAGGTCTATAGGAGTTAAGAATGGTTATGAAACCCAAAATAGCCCATAAACCCCGCCGGAGAGCACAAAATTTTTAATGTTTGCAACTTTTGTGAGTAAACGTGGGTTGCCAATGATCAGGTCGAGTGTGTACGTGGGTTGTCTATGTATCAGATAGCGTATGTACGTGGGTTTCATGTATATCAGAGAGTGAAAACCTTGAAAAATGAGATATTTTGACAAGGAACTCCAACAAAAGTGATTTGCAAGTGTGTAAATGGATGGGCCATGATAAAAAATGCACAGTGGTGGCATTCTGAACTATAAAACCACTATAAAAGTCTATCTAGAGGAACTAGAGAATATTGAAGAAGGGGAGAACCTCTTCCACTCACATATGTGGGTGAAGGGGAACCCTCTACATTTCATTGTTGACAGTGGTTTCCATAAGAACCTAATTTTAGCAGAGGTCATCAAGAGGTTGAACCTAACAATGATGTCACATCCTCAACCATACACCATCATTTATCTCAGCCAGGGATGAGACATCCACGTCAGCAGTAAATGTTGCTTGCACTATGGCATCAAACCCTTCAAAGAAAAGGTATTGTGTGATGTTTCCCCCCTTGAATTTTTTGATGTTATTTTAGGAAAAAAATATATGTGGAAGTGTCATGTTGTTTATGAATATAGGCTCCATAGTGTCATTATTACTTTGGGAGTTCAACTCTATAGGGTACTAGAGGTAGTCCCAACTAATGTGGTATCTTTGATCTCCACGAAGTACTGAAAAAGGTTGGTCTCTAAGCCTGGGAGATTTGTCCTCTTTATGGTTCAGTCGGAAGGTGAACAAAAGGTCATTGTAACCACCAAAACCTTTGCATGATGTCTCTCTACATAGTAGTAGTAGGTGGACAAGATAGTATAATGTCAAAAAGACATATTTGCCTCTCTTACTGGGGTGCGTTTGCACCATCAGGTAAAGAAATAAATCAATTTGACACCTGATTATCCTCAACCTAATGACCCTATATACATGTTTTCTTTGATAAAGAATGAAGAAATCAAATGCCATATCCAAAAGATAATTCTAAAGGGACACATCACACCAAGCTCCTCACCTTGCAAGATCCTATCTTTTCTTGTACAAAATAAGGATAGGATATGGAAACTTTGTATTGATTACAAAGCGTTGAAAAATATCACAGTCAAGAACCAATACCCAATCCCCCGGATTGATGATGTTCTTGATCAGCTCAAGGGAGCCAAATTTTTCAGTAATATTGATATGAAGTTAGTCTACAACTAGGTGTCGATTGAGCAGACTAATGTATGGAAGATAGACTTTAAGTCTAAAGAAGGTCTCTTCAAGTGGTTGGTCATACCTTTTGTCTTAACTAATGCCCTTTCCACATTCATGCGGATGATGGATGATATATTGTGGCCATTCACAAATTCCTTTGTGGTCGTATTTCTGGATGACATCCTCATATTTAGAAAAACTTGGGAGGAACATTTGAAGAACATCCAACAAGTCTTGGGAACCCTGTGACAACACAAGTTATATGCCAATTTGGAGAAGTGTTCCTTCAACATGTAGATAATCCAATATTTGGGATACATCTTGGATGATTGGGTTGTGCATTTGGATCCAAGTCATCCACAATTCATCGGCCTCAAATTCACTAAATGAGCTCTGCATCATCTTGGGCCTCACCAACGTCTACTGTAGGTTTGTGTTAGGGTTCTCTCATATCGCATGGGCCCTAAGACAGGTGACCAAGGGTAAAGCAAAGTCCAAGTTTGTTTGGTTCACGTCCCAATAGAAAGCATTCAAGGATTTGAAATTCCACCTCTACTCATCATCAGTCCTTATATTTCCAGACCTACAACAACCATTTGAGAATGAGACTAATGCTTTAGATTATTCTATTAGTGTTTTCATGGATGATTTTAGGGGCTAAATTTCGCTCATGGGCTAATTTTCCATGGTTTTCCAAAAACGAGATTCGCTATTTTAAAAATGATTCACCCAAATTCTATAGGATACAATTATTTTACCTTAAAAATCGTCAAAATTTTATAAAAACTATATAAAATCCCTAGAAATTTGAATATTTTTACAAAAATATCACCAATCATTTATAGTTGGCATATGAAGGATTAGTAATATTCGCCAAGGTTTCTACATTTTAAAATAAATTTCCATCCTTAAAATCATCCCTGGTTGTCCTCACTCAACATGGGAATCATTGGCTTATCACAGTGAAAAAATATCTAATATTGTTCACATATACCCCATTTATGACAAAGATATGTACTCCATTGTGCAGACATGTCGACAGTGGAAGCATTACATTCTAGGGAAGGAAAAGATCATCCACATTGATCACAAGCCTCTATAATTCATGCAGACATAGGGAAAGTTACATAATGACTATCATCAGAAGTGGTCCATGTACCTACAACAATTCCACTTGAACATCAAGTACAAGAAGGAAAAAACCAACCATGTCCCAGACTTCCTCATTTGACCCTTGATTGTGGTGCTAACCACAACTCTTAACTCTTATGGGCATGAGAAGTTTGAGTGGCCAAAATTATACAATACTGACTCTAACTTTTTTTCTACGTATCAAACGTTGAGCATAGCAAAAAAATTTCCAAACTTTCATCTCCAAGATGGAATTTTTTTCCATCTGATCCATATTTGTGTTCCTTCAAGAGAGCATGTGAAGCTAATTTGGGAATCTCATTACAGTCAGGTAGTAGGATGCTTTAGTGTGGACAAAATAGTGGTAGTATTGCAAAATCATTTTTATTTGTGGACGCTTCGATAAGATGTCCACAAGTAGATTAGATCCTACATTACCTATGTTATTTCCAAACCTGTAATCAAGAAACATGGGCTATACACCCCTCTTCCTAATTTGGATAGGCCTTGGGGGTCCATCTCCATGGATTACATGTCTGGTCTACCTTCAACCAGGCATGGGAATGACTGTGTCTTCATGGTCATTGATTGATTCTCTAAGATGGTAGTTTTGACACCCTACAAGAAGAGCATCACAGTTGAGGCCATTGGTAAGCTCTTCTTTGAACATGTTTGGGTTCATTTTGGGCTCGCACAGACCATTGTTTAAAATCAATACAGTAGTTTCTTGAGTACTTTTTGGTATATCCTATGGTTGATGATGGACACCAAGCTAAACAAATAAACTTCCTTCCACCCACAGAATGATTGAAAAACAAATGTAGTCAACAAGATAATTTTCCATATCATGAGGATGTACAATTAAAAACATCCATGCACATGGGATGATATCATTCCTTATGTTCAACATAGCTACAACAAATCTCTCCACAAATCTGTTGGCCACATCCTTTTTTAGGTATGCTTGGGGTTCTAGCCATTATCCCCCATTGACATAAATCTTCCCATTACAGCCGCACAGGAAGAGTCCTCCCATTCTCAAGCTAAGGTTGATCAAGTAGCCAAATTTGTTGAATGAATCCAACACATCCAACAACAAGTTCAAGATATTTTACAAAACGCCAACACCAAGTACAAGCATCACCACAATCAACATCGAGTACCACACATGTTTCAGGTGGGAGATAAAGTATGGTTCCATTTTCTAAAAGAGTGCCTCATAGGACCCCATCAGAAGCTCCCCTATATGGACCTTACACTATCACCGAGGTTATGGGTGAGAGTTATTTTGAATTAATTTCCCCCCCTCTCCTTGGCTTGCACCCAATATTTAATGTGGAACTGCTTTGACCATATTTTTCACCTCTCCTAGACACTTTGAATGCAACCAAGAACTTGGCCCCTACATAACTCAATCCTGACTGCATTGAATAAGAATAAGTTGATCAGATCATGGAAACCAAAACGAAGGGCACTCACCGACAAAAAATACAACTCTATCAGGTCATCAAAGCAAGGAAATGTTTTCACCATGGCAAGTGTCTCACCAAGAGTTAGATTTAGAAAAAGTTTCCCCGTCTGATGGAGGAACTTGATGAAATGGAGACCATTGCTTCCTGAGGGGGGAAGGTTGATCTAGGAGGATATTGGTGGCCACCCTCCTATTCCACAAATTCAGAATGGTTCCACATCTTGGCATTCTTTCTACAGTTTTTTAGCTCCCAAACTTCAAGGGCCATTTTTAGACCCTAAACAATGTTTTCTTGGGGCGATAGCACCTATCATGTAGCCAAAGAAAAATGTTAGTTTGAACATAATGTGTATTTCTCGGATAGAAATTTTTTATGGGGTGTCGAGCACCCCAAATTCATATCATATGCAAAAGTTGCACCCCTGGGAAGTTGACATATCAACTAACGACATCGGTGCCCACAAATATTTTTAGTGATTCATCTTCTGGGGTTAGGGTTTTGGACATGTATGGTTTTCTCATTGATGATTTATGTTAAAAGGCCTTTTCAACCTCTTTGTAATCAAATTCTTGTGAATGAGCGTAATTGAGACCTCTTTCTTCAGGGATAATCTACCACCATTTTAGATATCTTGGGTGCTTTGCATTTTAGAGTCTTTGTGTATTCCAGACAGTCATTAATAGAAAGTTAGTTTAATTGTATTACTTTGTTTCTTGCAAAATATTTATATCTCTGCCTTCATGTCATTCTCAATATAATCCAAATCATGTGGATTATTCTAAAAGCAATTATTATGTCAAACCTATCTAGTATGAATTTTGATTTAATCAAGTTATCTTGTTTACTTGCATGAACTTCTAGATGTTAGTTTAGTAGTTATTATTTGAGTATTATTCAACATTTTCAAATAATCATAGAATTGGTTTTGTGATCATTGATAGAATAATATTCAATCAATCATTTTTCTATGAGGGTATGTTATTAGCTAAGTATTTTGTAGAAGTATTTCTTGGAAGTACACCTCTTAGATGTTGATTTATCCTCGGATCCATTTTCTTTAAGAGTTATTTTTTGAGGAAGAATCATTATCTCTCTTATTTGTATGTATATGCTCTAAAATAATAAAACAATTTTATTGGTAGAATTATTTCTTAGAGAACCTAATGTTGTGGAACAATGTTATTTTGTTGTCCCTAAAGGTTATCCTTAGGGTGGGATTATTTAAAAACCCTTTTGTAGTATATAGATACAAACACATAAAAAATAAAGAAGAATTAAAAGAGCATAATGGACAACTCTCAAATCCCATCAAATGGTTATCAGACCATTAACCTAGAGGATTATTACACACCAAATAGGGAGGAGTCTAAGTGGGTCTCGTCCTTGGGCTTAATCCCTACTATTGAGCATTGGGAATACAACCCCGTCAACACATATTTCAAAACTTCCATGCACTACATGGATTTTTAATGACTATTAACTCTTTTATTTAGAAGTTTATGGATCTCATCCAGATTTATGAGAAAAAAGAAAAGAAAGAGCATATTTATAATACTAAAATAGAGATACAGTGAATAATAACATATATACAGTAAAAATTGACTTGTGTTAAATAAGAAATATGTTGAAATTGTAAAATGCATACTAAAACAAGCTTGCTAGAATGGTCGCAGCTTATCTATGAGAAGAGATGTGAAGGCTGAGCTCATCTACAAGAAGATGAGTATAATGAGGCTCTGAAGTCCTTTTCACAATAAACATCAATGCCAAAACTAGATACATCCAAAAAACCTAACCCTAAGAGATGAAACACCAAAATTCATGTGGGCCACGTTGGGGTAAGTTAGTACATTAACTTCCCATGGTCGTAACTTTTGAATACAATCTATGTTTTGGGCGCATGATAGCATGCTAGAAAGGTATGAACATGGATCTTCATTTAGGGGGCTCGATCAACAAAAATTCCATTTAGGCCCCCAAAATGGCCTCAGAAGTTTAGGAGCCAAAAAACTCTAAAAAATAGTAAATTGTCAAAATATTGTTTTGGGCTAGTTGGAATAGGTGGGTGGCCACCGATATCCTCCTAGATTGATCCTTCCCCCTTAGGAAGAAATGGTCTCCATTACATTGATTTTCCCCATCAGATGAGAAAATTTCTGCTGAAATTGGGCCTGAGTGAGCCACTTTCCTTGGTGCAGGAGCTTCCCTTGTTTGACAACCCGATAAAGTTGGATCCTCTGCTGGCGAGATCCCTTGAACTGTGTGACCATGATATGATCAATGGATGCATGTTCGATGTAGTCAGGTTTGAGCTCTGTTGGTGTCAATTTTTCTCCAATCTCTAAGGTGTCCAATAATGGTGGAATATATGGTCGAAGGAGGTTAACATTGAACATTGGGTGCAAGCCAAGGAAGGGGGGAATGTTGATCTCAAAAGCATTGTCACCCACAACCTTGGTGATGGTGTAAGGTCCATAACGGAGTGGAAAAATCTTTCAATGAGGCCCTATAGGGCATTCTTTCTACAAGTGAAACCAAACTTTTTCTCCCATATGAATATTGTGTGGCACTCGGTGTTGTTCATGGTGCTACTTGTACTTGGCATTGGAATTTTGTAAAATATCCTGAATTTGTTGGTGGATGTGTTGGATTCGCTCAATGAATCAAGAGGCTTTGTCAGCTTCAATCATAGCACGGGATGAGTTGGACTGGGTGGCTGCAAGGGGTAATGCAACATCCATGGGATCTAATGGTTGGAATCCCAACCTTACTTGAAAGGGGTTCTGGCCGATTGAGCTATGTATGGCTTTGTTGTAGATGTGCTAGAGTCCCATGTGTGGGGGTTCTTGGAATTGTACATGTGTAGGATATGCATGATCATCCAGTTGAATACCTCGATTTGGCCATTCATCTGGGGGTGGAAGGAAATGGATTTGGTGAGCTTGGTGTCCAGCAGTGACCAGAGGCTCGACTAGAATGTGTTGAGGAACCGGCTGTACCGATATGAGATAATGGTTTGTGGGATACCAAAATCTTGTTTTCTGTTGAGCATCTTTTGTGCCTTCGATGAGTAGGATGTTTGTGACTCCATTTCCCATTGGTGTAACCTATTGATCTACAGTTTGCAACCATATCTCTTTCTTTATCCATATTGTTGATCCACCTATTCAAAACCAAAGTTATCTTTTACATTCTGATGGGTGTTGAGATTACACTTTAGCAGTCAAAGTGTGACTTTCAGTGCTAACATTTTTGGCACCGTTGTCAGGGACGGATTTGAGAAGATTGAAAATATCCCTGGGAAGAACAACACTGCACAGCTCTGACTTTATATGGTGACTAAAGTTGGACACCTTCAAGACTGCACATTCACCATGGCGACTTCATTGTTTAGAATCTGTTGGTGACTCCACTGGGGATGATGCAAATCAAATGGCTGTGAAGGCTATCCTGGCTAGGAGGTTTGCCCCACTCAATTTCTTATCCATAGATGGTTATCCACATCCTATGCCTCAAATTGAGGAATGGTAAGATCTGTTGCCCATATTTTATGAAGGTGAGGATGACAACCCTTTTGAGCATGTTCATGAATTTCATGCTTTGATGCAGCAGCTTGACATCCATTATGAAGATATATTAATGAAAATGTTCATGTATTCATTGGAAGGCAATGTGAGGAAATGGTATAGAACACTCCCTGCTTCTAGTATTTCCTCTTTGAAGGACTTTCATGATGTTTTTTATTCTCATTGAAAGATAATTTATCTAGCTGAAAGAATTTTTGAGAATTGTTGTGAGAAGTATGCATCATATATTCAAGATTCATCAAGTGATTCCTCTAGAAGTGATGATGAAGGGGATGATTGCAGAAAGCAAGACTTAGATGATGAGTTTCATAATGTTTTTCCTAAATTTGAAGAACAAATGCATCATTCATGTCAAAATATAGGTCCCCAAGAGAAAGATCAATATGGACAATCCATCATTTCCTTATCTCCTCCTTTTCTCGATTCTTTAAGTCAAGAGGTCATCTTAGATTCAGATTGATTTCATCATGAGAATAGTGTTGCATCTTGTCATGACCAAATTCATAGATTATCAATCCCTCCTATTGTTAATGAACCAATGTACAATGATTTGCCAAGTTTTGATGACTATGAGGATGTTTTCCCTGAACAACCAGCTGTCCCAACTATTGTACTAATCAGCTCAGCCATTAATAGTCAAATGGTCATTGATTCACCTTTGTATGATAATTATGAAGATGATTTCCATGAACAATCTATTGAACACCTTATATCAGAGAAATACCCTTCCCATCAAAGCAACAATAGATTGTTTCAAACCTCATGTCATATTTTTGTTGCTGAAAAAGAAGAAAAATACGATAATCTAATTTTAGAGGGTGAAAAACTGATAAATTGGGACCATAAGCCAAGCTATGATGAATATCCCTCACAATCAGAAGATAAGATAGAAGAATGTAGTTTCCCAAGAACTTCTAATTGTGATGAACTTCCCTATCAACCCATATTTCTCTTAAAGACACAAGCTCAGTTTCATCAAGCAACCAAGATCAAATGCCATGTGATCAGATGAGAAAGGTTGAAATTAAAGAAAGACAAGCATCACTAAGACTTTTTCCTAATACACCTCATGATTAGGAGTGGACCAAGGCCATATGCATTGAGGATGAATCCAAGAATCAACAAGCCATACAACAAACAAGAACAGTGGAGGAAGGACCTAATGCAATACTTTTCCTTTTTACACAAAGCAATGTTGCAGGGGCAAGTATTGATGATGTTTTTCAGGATCCATTTGCAACTTGTCTGCAAGAAGAAAGTGGGCATAGGCTCATTGATTTCTTCAATGGAAAGTGTATTTCCAAATGTTTCTTTTACGTGCCTTCAAGTAAGAATTATCCCTGGTTCTTAAGGAAGCACATTTCAAAGCTTCAAACAGTTAAAAAAATGATGAAATGGTTTCATTGGTTGTTTCATGTAACTTGAATGCTTCATTTTCCCAATAATTAGAATAGTTGTGTGCAATAAGCTTGCTGAACAAGCATCGTTTTCATCATTTTTGTCAGTTTCAGTTTTCATTTTCATTTAGTTTTAGCTGAAGTTCACAGATCAAAGTAGATTGCAGAGGTTAAAGGTTGAGAGCATGACTCCACAAGCCCAAAGGATAAGGCACTGAAACTACAAGAGTTCTTAGAGCCTCACAGGGAGGACTCTATCCCCCATGGAGCCTATGTTAGCACAAGATTGGTTAAGGTGCCTATATGGATTTTGAGTTTTTTCTAAGTGCTAGCTTCACCCAGTGGTAAAAGGAACTACCTATGGTACAGTCAAGAAACCTAAGTAAAATGGTTTTGTCATCAAGAAAGAACACACACTGCTCTGTACATATTCAAGATTGAAAGGCATTGTGTTTTGGCAATGCTACCCAAACCTGTATTCATATGTAGTGTAAGTAGTGCTACGTAAAGGCATTGCGTAATATTTCACAGAGAATAGAAGCTGCATACAGGTGCAACACAGTCGGGTTCTACCTACAGGCGTTCTATAATATTCTGGCAGAAAATGAATTGTGCAGAGTTATTTTACCAGTTTTGAGTCATTAACTTAAAACTTTGATTGTGAACTGAGAAGGTATTTTTGAAAAATAGAGGAGTTTTTTCTTCATAACATTCCAAGTAACAAAAACCTCTCTCAGTTTTTCAAAATGTGTTATGGTTTGAAATATATTGGATATATAAGTGGTGCTACCCACTCTACACAACAATGCTACCTAATTTCCTGTAGCGGTCACGGATTTTGATATTTGCCTTGTTGGGAAGTTGCCTCCTGTCAAGGAGGATTCAAATGGCTTATCAAGGATCAGTTAGATTTCAAGGGACACATGCACCTAAGATTTATCTCCAACAAAGGCCTCATGCAATGAGGTGGAGACATTTTATTAATGACTTCCAACAAATTCCTGAAAATTAGCAGTTTGTTGGATTTTTGTCTCTTTGATTGTTTCCACCTATATCCAAGGCTTAGACTCCAATGGAGGAGATGGGATTATACCTCCTTAGTTCATTTGGATGTTATTTTCTATTTAAAGAAGTATATATCTCTTGAAGAAGAGGATTCATGATCCAAGAGAGGCTAGAGAGAGTAGGAGTAGGCAGTTTTTATGTGTGTGTTCATTTGTAAGCCTGTGGATGTTTTATGATTGTAAGCATTACTGCTATTGGAGACTCATGAGAGATGTGATTTCAGATTGTAAATCTTATTTTTATATTTATTCTTATTTGAATACATTTCAAATTTGAGGATCAAAGGTTGTCAATGATTTATGGATCCCTAAGCAGCAGAGGATCTGTTGTATTTTGCCCATCAGTCATTGTTTATATTCAAGTATTTGTTGATTCATTACATTGAGAGGATATATGTTTAGTGAACATTATACCTTATGTTTTCCTTCTTCATTCTTCCACTTATCATCATATAATCTTGTTTTCTATTGAGCATCTTTTGTGCCTTCGATGAGTAGGATGTTTGTGACTTCATTGCCCATTGGTGTAGCCTATTGATCTACAGTTTGCAGCCCTCTCTCTTTCTTTATCCATATTGTTGATCCACCTATTAAAAATCAAAGTTATATTTTACATTATGATGGGTGTTGAGCTTACACTTTAGCAGTCAAAGTGTGACTTTCAGTGCTAACAGGTGGCAACCTCCCAACAAGGAAAATATCAAAATCTGTGACTGCTACAGGAAATTAGGTAGCGCTGTTGTGCAGAGTGGGTAGCACCACTTATATATCCAATATGTTTCAAAACATAACACATTTTGAAAAACTGAGAGAGTTTTTTGTTATTTGGAATGCTATGAACAAAAACCTCCTCCAATTTTCAAAAATACTTTCTTAATTGTTCACAATCAAAGTTTTAAGTTAATGACCTAAAACTGCTAAAATAACTCTGAAAAATTCATTTTCTGCCAGAATATTACGCAACACCTGTAGGTAGCACCCGACTATGTTGCACCTGCATGCATCTTTTGTTCTCTGTGAAATATTACATAACGCCTTTACGCAGCACTACTTACGCTATGTTTGCATATAGGTTTGGGTAGCATTGCCAAAACACAATGCCTTTCAATCTTGAATATGTACAGAGTAGTGTGTGTTCTTTCATGATGACAAAACCATTTTACTTATGTTCCTTGACTGTACCATAGGTAGTTCCTTTTACCACTAGGTCAAGCTAGCACTTAGAAAAACCTCAAAATCCATATAGATAACTTAACCAATCTTGTGCTAATAATTACTTCCAGCATATGAGGACATGGGACTACTAGAGGATGAGACAGCTAGGAAGTTAAGATTTCCATTGATATAGAAAGTCTATGTGGAGTGCTAGTAGATACCAGAAGCATGTGATGTATTTTTTTCAGACAAACGAGTGGAGTAGAGAAGAAAGAGACAATGATCCCCAAAAGAGAAATATATAAAAGGAAGTAGTAATATCATGAATAGGGTTGGTTGGTTAGCTAGCTAGATATTGAGGAGAAGAGATTCATTGATTACTTAGTATTGAGATTGGTTTGAGCCTATTGTAATATTGCAATTCTTTTGAATATATTTATGTGTCTGTTATATTTTTTAGTGTTGAGCAAAGGAACATTGCGTAGTGTGTTGTAACTCTAAGGATTTATATGTTTTTTCTGCACAATGTATACCTCTATTGTGAAGGAATGGATCTAGTAATAAACATGTGACAATTTTGATCCAATATGTGTTCATCATGCATGAGTTTAATAAACTCCCCAATGTTAAGAAGGATGCGTGCAAGCATGGATCAAAAAATCCAACATGGAGCCATATTGAGGTGTATGTGTGTGTTGGGGGGTAGGGAAATGACCATAATACAAGTCTTGGGATGAGATTTCCAATTTTATCCATGATTTTTGTATAATTTTTTTTTTATAATGAGATTAGGCCTTGAACAACAAGAAACTTGGACCAATTGTGATGTACGCATGTGGGTTTTGGACACAAATAAAACCTATTAATTTTTAAGTATTCCTTTGGTTGAGTTTCGAGGGAAGATTATTCCCCCACCTAGAGTTACAATTTTTGTTCTCTCTAAAATCCTTTCTTTCAAACTTCACACACAAATATATGTGTGGCGATGAGATTCTTGGGGATAGGGCAATAATTTTGGGATATGGGTCTACAAAACCAAACGAGTTGCAAACAATTTGATATAAAATACCCAAAAATAGAGAAACAATCCTAATAATGTAATGTACACTTTGTTTATATTCATAGACCAAGGTTTAAGTGGAAAATAACCAAGTGGTCTTTTGATATATACATATATAGCTCCTCTAGTTGCAAATGTTTTCTATAGATGACCAACCTAAATTATGTTTGAGAAATCATTAATATAGAAACTATGGAGACAACAACAACAATATTAACTTCATTTCCTAAATTGCACCAGTAATGTAAATTTACCTTTACTTTCTCAATTATATTGGTCCCTTCTAAGTGGTCAACAAAATTGCATTTTTCTTCAATTTTGATGCAAATTTATGTTCAAACCATGAGAAACATTTGTGTCATCTTTCCACCATAACATATCCTCTTAAAATGGAGTCCTTAATGAGTCCCAAAAATCCATCTTTGACTAAATCATTTTCTAGAAGAATTTCCCTTTATACCGCAATATATATTGTTTCTATGTATAACCTTTAGGTAGCCTGGGATCTTCCTGAAACCACTAGATGAGATTCCTTAAAGTACTATTTTCCATCCATTCTATACATGTTTCTTCAATACATCCTATAATTTGTAAGGATAAGGTAAGAAGTGATCCATCCTCCTCAAATTTCCTAGATAAAGCATCAGCCACAACATTTTATTTACCCTGCTTATATATGATCTCATAATCATACCCCAACGTCCTGGTGACCCACTTATGTTTCTCTAGTTAAGAAAACCTTTGTCTGGGGAATTAATTTAGAATATGATGGTTAGTATTGATTTGGAAATGCCTCCCTATAAGATATGGGTACTAAGTCTCCACTGCATGAAGGATAACCATCATTTCCTTCTCATATGTGGATTTTCCCGAATTGTGGTCACACAACTACATACTGGTGAATGCCAAGGGGTGTCCTTCTTGCATCAAGACTACTTTGAGACCTATTCCTAAGGAATAACATTCCAAGACAAAAGTATTAGTAAAATCAGGCAATGTTAATACTAGAATAGTGCACATGGAATCCTTTAAATAGTAGTGAAGGCATGTTCTTGCTACCTCTCTCTAGGAAAATGAATTCTTTTTAAGGATTGAAGACAGGGGAGCTCCATTTTTTCCATAATTATTCACAAATTTCCTATAGTAGCTGGTAGGTCCTAATAATCCTCACAAACTCTTCAATGTTTTGGGATAGGGCCAATCTTGCATAACCACCACTTTCTTGGGATCAACTTGTACTCCATCCTAACTTTCAGTGTGACCCAATTATTCAACCTTGGGAGACCCAAAAACACATTTGGAGCACTTCAATAATAATTGGTTGTCCTGCAAGAGTTGCAAGGACATATCAACATGATCCATGTGTGATTCCCATGATTTATTGTAGATCAATATATCATTGAAGAAGACCAACAAAAAATTGTGGAGGAAGATTTTGAAAATATTATTCACGAGGATCTATAAAGTGGATGGAGAATTACAAACACTGAAGGGCATCCCTAAAAACTCATAATGACCTTCATATATCTAGAAGAATCTATTAGGGATGTCTTTCTATTTCATCATGATATGGTGATATCCTAAACATGGATCAAGCTTAGTGAAAAAATTGGCTCCATGAAGTTCATCTATGAGATCATAAATAATTGGGATAGGAAAATTGTCCTTGATCATCCACTTATTGAGAGCCCTAAAATTAGGACACATGTGCCAAGTGCCTTCCTTCTTTAACACCATGGTTAATAGTGATGATTAAGGGCTTGTACTAGGAGGTATCACCTCAATACCTAGGGAGGATAATATGGGGTGCCTAGGGAGGTACCCAAGGGGATAATGAATTTAATGTGGTTATAATAATGGAATATGCCCACTATGTAATTAAAAGGAAATAATATAATAATAAGGGGTAGTTCACATAGAACCCTAAGAATACTCATGGGAAAGTATAAATACACATGAGTATAATCATATTGGAGATGTGTTAGATTGTATCATTTTGTAGCAAGCATGGTTTGTGTTGTAATTAATTCCATATGGAGTAATGATGGTGTTGCCCTACCCTAAGAGTTCCTCTCTATATTCTTCATGTTGTTCATGGTGAAATGTTTTTGGTATTTTTGGAGTTCATGGGTTTATCCTCCCTAGGTAATGTACTCGAGGAGGAGAGTATGGTGTACCTAGGGAGGAATCAAGGGGATAATGAATGTAATGTAGCCATAGTAATGGAATAGGACCACTATGTAATTAAAATGAAATAATATAATAATAAGGGGTAGTTGGCATAAACCCTTAGGAATAATGATGCAGCCCACCCACTCCCCCGTAGGACTGCACGACCTCCCGGTCTTGGATCCTCTGATTCTCGAGTCAAAAGACTCTCTAGAACCCTAAAAGGTCCCCTTATGTATCTAAACACATCCCCCCTCGGCTTCTTGGTGCATATGACAGCAACCCACGACCTTCCCCTTTCGTTATGTACGAAAACTCTGAGTGCTGACATTAGCTCCCTTTCGGATAAGACCTCACTTGATGTGACCTAGGGCTATGACCATGTGATTATGGGTGCAACCACAAGAGGTTTGGGGTTAAACTACTTTTGGGCTTGCAATGCTCCTACATCTTCCATGCATTCCCTTGGAAAAACCACAATTCAAATTGTGGTCTGCCTTCGATTCCTTAACCTCCTCGCAACTTATGTCCCCACAATGACATGGGGTCATCGATCTCATGATCTTGATGATAATGTCTAAATCGACATTCATATATGTTCCCTTCTTATCTACATACCATATCACTTCTCCTTGAATCAACGGTCAATGATTTTTCTTCGCGATTCCGGACTCTTGGAGTTTGAAATCTCAAACTTAGCCCTCTTTCGTACTTCACCCTTTCAGATTTGGTGATCTACGGACAACTGTCCCAAAATCAACTCTCTTCCTTCACCTTGGTGTTTGATATTTCAAACTAGATCAACAGTCCAACAACCCCTTCTTGATCATCGATGGAGATTTCCTCTGGGCTCCAGACTTCTGAGATCTCAAATCTCGAACCCTTTTCCTTCTCTTCAAATACACAGAATCCTGCCACGTGTCCTTCTTAGATCGGACAACCTAGGATTACTTTGGGTCTTTACCCAAGATGCTCAGATCTTTACCACGTGCCCCTTCTAGATCTGATGGTCTAGAATCTCCTTTCACGAATCAAGATTTCATGACTTGCGACTTCCAAGTCACAATTTCCTTCACATCCTCGTCTTCTAAAATTTTGATATTTCAGGACACTCCAAATATGACGGCTCAGGTTCCTTTGGATCTAACGGTATAGATCTCGTTGGGATTTTTCATATCATGAAGTCAAAATACTCTTCTCCTCCATTCTCCCGATCCCTGAAATGCCAAAATCCTCCCTGGACAATCAACGGTCCAGATCTCTCCTCAATCAGCGACTGGGATCTTTTCGCAATTTCGTGTTTCGCAAGTTTCAAGAATTTTCCCTTTGAATTCTTTGAGTTGTGAGTCAACAAAATGTTGATCGTTCACCACGCATCCCTTTCGATGGATGGTTTATATGATGTTGAGATTTCACGATTTTGAAAAACCCTCTCTTCTATGCAACTCAAAAGAGTTAAAGCTCATGCACATTCCTTTGGATCCAACGGTTGTCGGTCCATGCGCTTAGATCTGATGGCTAAGATCTTATTCCTCCTTTCTCATTCTTCTATATGTGAAGTGTTAAGATTGGTGCACTTCCTTATAATCCGATGACTATCGATCTTATTGCCTATATTCCAACGATCACAACCATTCTTCCTCCCGAGCTTCTGATATCTCTCCACCTTGAAGATTTATCTACTTTCAAAGGTTCTAAACCTTTGTTCTCCCGATGAATCCATTCCTGGGATCTTGTCAACACTTGTGAAAAGTGTTATCTCTTCTAATATTCTATCCTTAAAAGGATTTCGATCTCCCACGCAGACCTTGCATTCTTGGGATTTTCGAATAACTAAGTTCGAAGGATTTTCTTGAAAGAAAATACTTCTCACCCACCTGGAATTCTTCTGCACTGGTTCTTTGAAGCTTGTTGACTTAGAGACACTGTGCAGGCCTTACACCTGGTCTGATTTTCTCTAATTCTCTCTAAACTCCCCCGAGTCACTCCGAGACTCAGTCGATGCACTCCTCACGTTCGATATGCACACCTTGCATACAAGTATCAGAAGAGAAATGATTGAAACTCAATCAGCTTTGTCACAAACTCATACAGTCAATCTCTCGAACAATCATACATGAATGAACTATAATAATTCATATGCATAGAAATCAACATTCATTCAATCACACATGAAATGAACACAGTCCAAGGATTTGGGACAATTTCTATCTGTTCTATTCATTCATGAAAAAAAAC
The DNA here is from genome assembly GCA_000966675.3 of Picea glauca. Taxonomy (NCBI): domain Eukaryota; kingdom Viridiplantae; phylum Streptophyta; class Pinopsida; order Pinales; family Pinaceae; genus Picea; species Picea glauca. The sequence continues at coordinate 437,743 of JZKD02S2150364.1, forward strand.
AAAATACTTATGTTTTCTTCTACTCTACTCTGCTCTACTGATCTCTCTATTTTCTCTATCTTTTCTTATTCTATTACAATGCAACAATGATAACTATATAAGGATTGATCCATGAGATCTCTCGTCCTGTTCTGAAATGTATAATTTCAAAATTCAAAGTTATTACCTACTCTTTCATATTACAATAACTACTAGTTATTGCCAGATAGAGTCAACACTCTATATCTATAGTTTCTTATAGTCCTTCAAAACTTTACAGACAAGTTACATTTTTAAAATGTTGTTACAAAAATATCTCAACAACCAATTAAATTCTGAGTTAAATGCTCGATTTGAAATTATGTCATTATTGAGATGTCACCTATTTGCCTCCACGCGTGCACTATTGACTTTGAAGGCGATGCTCCTGCATCATACTCCTCTGGTTAAGAATTTTCATGGGCTCCTATCCATGAGCTCCTACACTGTCTTTCCATGCTTCAAAATATTAGGTTTTGTGACCCAACTTGCATCTTCTACTGGATTATCTTTCCACTTCACTAAGTATTCAGGATATGTTTTCCTCCTGGTTTTCTTTCCATCCCTCTGTTCAATGATTTTCTCTATTTGAGGTTTTTCTACTGTGGGTAATTTCTCTTCCCACTGAATTTATTTATGATAATCTCATTCTCCTGCTTCATCTCTCTTGTAAGGATACAGTTCCACAACATTGAATATCGATGACATCCCAACATTGTCTGGCAACTTAATCTCATAAGCATTGGCTACGAATTTTCTGAGAATCCTACACAGTCCTATCTTTTTCATCTTCAATTTGTTATACATTCCTCTTGGAAACCTCTCTTTTCTCAAATGAGCTAAAAATTCATCTCCAACCTCGAATTGAACTTCTCTCCTCTTGTATTTCTGGCTTCTTTCCTGTAGCTGTTCTCTGACTCTGGCATGGAGTTTATACATTTTTGTTCCAAAATCCTCTGCTCTAGTGCTTATGAACTCATCTTGATTCAAATCTCTAAACTCTGTGATCCTTCTTGGCTATATACCATACACAATTTCAAATGGACTTTTTCATGTGCTCCTCTTCACTGAATTATTGAACAAAAATTCTGCTTGTGCTAGAATCTGATCCCATTGTTGACCTTGTTCAGTGACTAAGATTCTCAATAATTTTCTGAGACTTCTATTTACTACTTAAGTCTGTCCATCTGTCTGAGGGTGATATTTTGAACTAAAGGATAATTTTGTCCCCAGTCTCTTCCATAGAGTCCTCCAAAACTGTCCTACAAATTTGGTGTCCCTGTCTGAAGCTATGCTCCTCAATAATCCATGTAGTCTCACTACTTCTCTGAAAAACAAATTGGAGATGTGTGTGGCATCGCTTGTCTTCTGGCATGGTATAAAATGTGCCATTTTTTAGAATCTGTCTACCACAACAAATATGGAATCGCTCCCTTTTGAGTTCTAGGAAATCCCAAAACAAAATCCATACTGATTGCATCCCACAACCTCTATGGTATTGGTAATGGCTTATAGAAACCAATGTTATGTTGTCTTCCTTTTGCATACTAACAAATTCTGCATTTGTTCATGAACTTCTTCACTTCTGATCTCATGCTCGGCCAATAATACGAATTGCTCAGCCGTGAAAATGTCTTATTGTGACCAAAATGTCTAGCTAAACCTCCATTGTGTTTCTCTTTCAGCATGTTTTCTCTCATTGAGAATTTCTGAATGCATAATTTGATCCCTTTGAACAATAATCCATCCTGGATCAAATATTCAGTCCATGGGATTTTTTCTCCCAACAAAGGATTCTTGCATGCTTCATAAGCCATTTTGAAATTTGCATCTTCTTTATACATCTCCTTGAGGTGTTCAAACCCCAAGGTCTCCACCTAGAATTCTTGTACAATCAAAGTCCTCCTACTCAAAGTATCTGCAACTTTGTTAGCAGTTCCAACAATGTGTTTAATAACAAAAGTAAAATTCTTCATGAATTCTACCCATTTTGCATGTTTCTGATTCAACTTTTATTGCCTAGTAATAAATTGCAAAGCATGATTATCACTGTACAAGACAAATTCTTTGGGAATTAGATAATGCCTCCATTTTTTCAAAGCTTGAATCACTGCATAAAATTCCTTTTCATACGTGGAATACTTTTTCTTGGCGTCATTCAGTTTCTCATGAAATAAGAAACTAGCCTATTGTCTTGATTCAAGACTGTTCCAATAGATAATCCACTTGGGTCACATCTCACCTGAAATGTTTTTCCAAAATCTGGTAAAACCAGAATTGGCTTTGTTATCACACAGTTTGTAGTTTAGGTCACAGGCTAAAGGATAGAGGACAAACTAGTACAACAAGAACCTTCCCCACCCAATGTCACCTCAATGAGGAGGTTCTTTCTGCTTAGGGAGGTTATCCTAGGGGATACATCCTTGGTAACCTAGGGTTTGAAGAGGCAGAAGATACAAGGTCAAATTTTAGAGTTCCCTCCTCACAGGTTACCACCAATGTCAGACAGTCCGACTAATCAGCCAATAAAAGAAGTGTATGCCCTGTTGAAAACACCTGCCCAGAACAAGACAATAGCAACACAATATATATATTTGCAGGCTATAACTCAAAGGGTTAGTACTTCTTTAACTATCTGATATTATTCAACAAGCAATGCAATAGATACAAGATGAAGTCAATGTTTTATTAATTAGCTTATGAAAGACTATCAATTCATCAATATCTAAAGAGATGATTAAGCCAACAATATGTCAAATCAACAATTTATTCAATAAATTCTTCAAATCATCATTTAATTTCTTATATTACACTTTTGTTGCGTCAAGACGAGATATTCAACTATGATGTCAGCCTTAATTAGGTTAGCAGTGTTATTTAGGGTTTCAAAATTTAAAGTTTTAAAGGTAGTTTCGTACACTAAATCTTCAACGTTGGAGATCAAATCAGTGCCTTAGGGTAAATGGGGTAAAAGATAAGGGCACAAGGTCTCAGAAGGATGATAATTCATAAACTAGAAGGTAGGGTTCTATGGTGCTACAAAGGCAGGGCCCTAGAATCAAAACCTTAGGGGAAAGAGGCTCACTCTGGTGTTTCTTAAGCAAGGCCTCGTGCTCTTTCCTCCTTCTCTAAATTAACTTGGAAAAATGGCTAGCCTAAATCATAAATCTAAGGGAGAAAGTGTTGCAATAACAAGGCTTTCAAACCCTAGAAGGTGAAAACCCTAGGTGTAGGCAATCTAGCCCTAGGACGTCTCCTCTTTTCAACTTATAGACTTCAACACTAGCTCAGAAGAAAGAAGACAAGTATAGAAACAACTAGGCTCTATCTCTTTTCTTCAATGGCTGAAAAATATTTCTCAACAAGGGGACATGTAACAATAACCTACTTGTGTGCTTGTTACCTAGGATTTTAAATCAGCAATATAATAAGAAAATGAAAGAAATTATACCTACAACCATTCATTTAATAATTTTTGCAAGAAAATTCACTTACATGTCATGAAGAAAAGCACAAGCAAACCCTAGTTGTAAACCTTCCTTGAGAGAAATGCCATAAATGCCAAAAATATCCTTCCAATAGCAAGTGTGCCTCACTCTAGACAACAAATCTACCCAAGTAGGGCACAAAAATCAGATCTCACTTGTGTGAGTCAAGTGTGTTATGTCAAAATGAGGGAAAACATCCTCAATTTATATCATCCAATGACCCTTACTTAAAAAATTAGGTCATTAAAACAACTGACAAGGCTGATTACTAAAAATCATACTGTTTTACATTTAACTGCTAAATAAAACCCTAAATGAGCAGTAAGTAGGATGTCTATCCCCTTTGAGGGAGATGTTGGCCCTTTTTACAGAAAATCTTAGCACTAGAAGACAAACATTGGCCCTCTCTGGGCTTCCAAACTCTGCCACACGTGCCAAACTACCCTGTAAAGCTGCCACACGCTGGAGGTGACGTCAAGGATCTCTGTAGGACATCCTAGGTCAATAGAGGGACATGCTCCACCTGTAGTGGGTCAACCCCCTATGGCTGGGCTCAACCAAGGCGTCCTGGATGAAAATGTCTTTCTTCTTCTCTCGTGCAAAGGCTCGACCAATCACTGTCCTGTCTTTGCCCGTGATGAGGTCCCAAAAACCATCTAATGGTATTTCCAGCCCCATGGAGGTTCGAACTGATAATCTCCCCATGTGTACCGTTCCACCTAGTACCTGTCCGTCGGGTATGGTCCTGCACATCAAAAACTTCTCCCTCCATGGGCTCATTAGTTTTCGGGATCATAGCAATTCCAATCATATTTCATCATTAATTTTATCAAATGCATGCATAAGACCCCTCGCATATCATCTAATAGCTCAAAGATATTACACTGACCTACTATACAAAGCCGAAGAAAAAGACAAAGTGCCCTACTGGGCCAACATCCATAAGAAGAAGAAAGTTCCAAAAAGATATCATCCAAGTCATGTAACACAAGGTGGTGTGGTCAAAGGTTGTCCAGACATAATGGAAGAAAAGGGTGATATTATTTGTGGGTGCCTTTGTAGGAGGCAAGTTGTACCTGTCATAGATGCAATTATTTCCAAGCCATTTATTTCCTTTATTCTTTCTTTTATTCCAAGATCTAACTAGAGGACATTGCCTTGGTGTAGTGACCAGAGCTGACAATGTTACCCACGAGCACTTTCACAGAAATAATAAGGCTGGCTCACTATGAGACCCCCTTTCCCTTGGCCATGCAACCAAAGGTCACTGCCCTGGCGTGGTAACAAGATAATGACAATGTCATACTGCTAGGTACCTATGAACATAATGGACTGGCTCATGATGAGACCCCCCATCCTCTTGGCTAGGTCTTATTTTATTATTTTTCTTTGGGTCCCTCTTGTTTCTTATTGAGAGGCTTTTTATTGCCTTCTCAGGGATCCTTGGGCGAGGCATCTCTAGGTTTTATTTTTATGGATTTTATATTTTACCAGCTGCTTTTACCCCTGGGCCTTTAGCCCCTTCTTCCCACAAGATAAAGTGTAACCCCACAAATAGGTCATCCTAATGTCCAGACTAGGGGAATGGGATAGATGAATGGGAGATAAGATGTAAAATGATAATATGGTGGGAGCGGACGATGGCTCTTCAAGATCCCCCCTGGTGGCCAACCAAAACCTATGGATACAAGTTTGCTAGGGCACCCCATTAATTTTCCCAACCATGGTCAAGTGGGTTAGTGTAAGATGCAAGCATTCGTTAGAAATGAAAGGAATCTGATGCATATATTTGAAAGTTATAATGATCAAACATGACACATACCATGATACCTGGACCAATTACCTCATGGAGCAAGAGTCTTCTCTGATACAAGTCCAAGCTGAAGGTGATGGATGTTGCTACTACTAACAGGACAGGTCTGATGAAGAAGAAAAAATATGGGCCCTCTAGGGCCATGCTCAGGTCAATCCTGCTCTCGGTACTCCATGTCTAGGACTTGTGGGCCTTGAGACGTGATCTCCTAGTTATCCCTAGAAATCAGGGATAACATTTGGCTCCAACTCGGGGACATGTGCTCACCGTAGAGTGCATGAGAACCTCATCATCTCTGGAATACACCTACAGACCTACTCATACTTGAATAGGGCATCAGTAACAAAGGTGGGGTGGTTTTTCCACCCCGTAAATATAATATAAATGTACATGACTAAAATAAAACAATCAATATGCATGTGAGGAAACAAATTAACATGGAATGCAAATGGTATAATACACGGAAAAATGCCTACCTACCTATACTCACCTATTGGTTGGATGCTCAATGTAGTCAAATGACCAATCTAACCAATCTAGCAATGTAACCCAACACCTACCTTTGTGTTTCATCATAAACGAAAACAGTGATAAATCAAGCACAAAAATGACATGGGTTAGAACATATATCATATCGTCGGAGATCTCAAGTTCTAACTCATGGAGGCGGGTGGGAGGGATAAAATCCCGCCAAGTCAATCTCTGAGGAAAGTACTCAATCCACTTCAAGAAAGGATCATGAGGAGAGAAAGGTTCAGAAAACTGACTCAAAGGGCCTGCAAACTGGTTACCTAGGGCATCCTCATGCTCTGAAGTCAAGGAGGGGATCGACAAAGACCTAGCAGATGACTGACAAACTACCAAGGGAAAGTTGAAAAACTGGGACAAATTACTCAAACTTGTAGTATTCAACCAAACCCTGGAGTTTGGGGCTTTCCCAAGAGGAAACTCAACATAAAAAAGGTACTTCCCAACTACACCTTTAATGGAAAAGCATGGTAAAGTAATAATAGGTGGTTGGAGCGAAAATTCATGAGAAACCTTCTTTAGGCAAACGATGTCCTTACTTGTATCAAAATTTGAGCACAGTGGTGGTTGGCAATCATCTTCATGAAAAGATTCCAAGTGCTCAGAAGGGTACTCATCAAAAATCTCAAGGTAAGACTAGAAATCATCAGGAGAATAAGGTACTAGGTTATCCTTGGTTTTTCGAAAAGTATGAGTAAAAATCTCATCTCCTTGTTGCCATTGGTCGGAAGTAATCTGTTGAGACAATTGCAAGGGAAACAACTAGAAGTGACTCTCAGTGTCATAGATGGGATCCAGGTCATAAGCAACTATATCCCACCTACGTCTCCCAACATGTATGAAGTCATCAATGTTATCAAAAATGTCACTATCTATGTCATAACATGTAGGGTTTGAAATATTTGAAAATTCATTCTCCTCCTCCTCTTCATCACAAGTTAAAGCATCATCAAAAACTAGGGGAGGAGGGTAACTTATTGTTTCTTCTTGTGCAAGAACTTTGAGGAATTTGGTGTTTTCGGCATGCATTATGGTCTCATCCTCAAGGATTACTCCTTCTTCTTCAATTGGAAGGCCTAACTCTTTGATTGCACAGCAAGGGCCATCAACTTCATTCAAAGATTTCTTTTCCCCTTCATCTTCTAAATCAAGGAACACGGTATCATCGTAATTCTGAAGTGGAAAGCAACTAATCTCATTTTCACTTTGTTGTACAGGAGAAACAGGTTCTTGGATGACTTCATTAGAGGGAGGAGAATGAGTGGATACTTCATCATCTTGCTTAGGTTCTTGCTCCTTAATCACGTCCTCATTTTGCTGGTCGAAAACTTGTTCCCTTCTCTCTTGTGGATCTTCAACAAATATTTCAAGGGAAGATAGTTTTATCAAGCTGAGAGTGTCCATGGAATTGGTTCCAGTCAAGAAAAGACTCTTTTCAATTTGAATGGCCATGTTGTGAGCTTCTGCAAGTGTTTTTGGATTCTTCTTATTTAGAAGGAAGCTCAAGTGTCCTTGAAGTCCATTAGTATAGAGATAAGTGAGGTACTTGTCTTCAGGATGATGGCTTTGAGGAATCTGGTAAAGCAACTTCTGGAACCTAGCCCTGAAAACTATGACAATGTTAGGCTCTATTTGTTTTATGCCTTCAAGCCCTTTCAGCAATGATTGTATATCTTCTATTTTCATGGCCCACTTTGCAAGGAAAATTTCTTCAAAAAGGTCCATAGATGTGATGCTGGCAGCTGGAAGATTATCATACCATCTTCTATCCCCTCTATGCAAAGAGGTAGAGAAGAGTTTCATCACCAAGTCTTCAGCCTCATCGCTGATAGTGAAGTATTGAAAGAACTCCCAAAATTTTCTCATGTGAGACTTGGGACACTCTCCATTGATTCCAACAAATCGAGGGAGGAAATCCTTATAGAGAGGAGGCATTTTTCTGGGGTATCTCAGGATTTTACTCATGTCCAAAGGCTTGTAGTTCCTTGGATCCCATTGTGAAGTCATAGTTGGCTTCATCATTAGTGGAGTCGCCAGATAATTTTCTTGAAACTATCAAAAATAGGGGAAAAAGTCTAGTGGAGTTGCTAGGTAATCTTGTAAGAGAAATGTATTTGAAGCAAGGCTTACCAAAATATTTGTCATTGACGAAGATTGACTCAGTGTTCCCTGACCATGGCACGAAAATGTTATCGCACAGTTTCTAGTTTAGGTCACAGGCTAAAGGATAGAGGACAAACTGGCACAATAGGAACCTTCCCCACCCAATGTCACCTTGATGAGGAGGTTCTTTCTATTTAGGGAGGTTAGCCCAGGGTAGACGTCCCCGGTAACTTGGGGTTTGAAGAGGAAGAAGATACAAGGTCAAGTTTTAGAGTTCCCTCCTCACAGGTTACCACCAATGTCAGACAGTCCGACTAATCAGCCAATAAAAGAAGTGTATGCCCTGTTGAAAACACCTGCCTAGAACAAGATGATAGCAACACAATATATATATTTGTAGGCTATAACTCAAAGGGTTAGTACTTCTTTAACTATCTGATATTATTCAATAAGCAATGCAATAGATACAAGATGAAGTCAACATTTTATTAATTAGCTTATGAAAGACTATCAATTCATCAATATCTAAAGAGATGATTAAGCCAACAATATGTCCAATCAACAATTTATTCAATAAATGCTTCAAATCATCATTTAATTGCTTATATTACACTTTTTCTGCGTCAAGATGAGATATTCAACTATGACGTCAGCCTTAATTAGGTTAGCAGTGTTAGTTAGGGTTTCAAAATTTAAAGTTTTAAAGGTAGTTTTGTACACTAAAGATTCAACGTTGGAGATCAAATCAGTGCCTTAGGGTAAATGGGGTCAAAGATAAGGGCAGAAGGTCTCAAAAGGATGATAATTCAGAAACTAGAAGGTAGGGTTCTATGGTGCTGCAAAGGCATGGCCCTAGAATCAAAACCGTAGAGGAAAGAGGCTCACTCTAGTGTTGTTAAAGCAAGGCCTCGTTCTCTTTCATCCTTCTCTAAATTAACTTGGCAAAATGGCTAGCCTAAAGCATAAATCTAAGGGAGAAAGTGTTGCAATAATGAGGCTTTCAAACCCTAGAAGGTGAAAACCCTAGGTGTAGGCAATCTAGGCCTAGGATGTCTCCTCTTTTCAACTTATATACTTCAATGCTAGCTCAAAAGAAGGAAGACAACTATAGCAACGACTAGGCTCTATCTCTTTTCTTCAATGGCTGAAAAATATTTCTCAACAAGGGGACATGTAACAATAACCTACTTATGTGCTTGTTACCCAGGGTTTTAAATCAACAATATAATAAGAAAATGCAAGAAATTATACCTACAACCATTCATTTAAGAAGTTTTGCAAGAAAATTCACTTACATGTCATGAAGAAAAGCACAAGCAAACCCTAGTTGCAAACCTTCCTTGAGAGAAATGCCATAAATGCCAAAAATATCCTTCCAATAGCAAGTGCGCCTCACTTTAGATAACAAATCTACCCAAGTAGGGCACAAAAATCAGATCTCACTTGTGTGAGTCAAGTGTGTTATGTCAAAATGAGGGAAAACATCCTCAATTTATATCATCCAATGACCCTTAATTAAAAAATTAGGTCATTAAAACAACCGACAAGGCTGATTACTAAAAATCATATTGTTTTACATTTAACTGCTAAATAAAACCCTAAATGAGTAGTAAGCAGGACATCTATCCCCTTTGAGGGAGACGTTGGCCCTTTTTAGGGAAAATCTTAGCACTAGAAGACAAACATTGGCCCTCTCTAGGCCTCCAAACTCCGCCACACGTGCCAAACTTCCCTGTAAATATGCCACATGCTGGAGGTGACGTCAAGGATCTCTGGAGGATGTCCTGGGTCAATAGAGGGACACGTTCCACTTATAGTGGGTCAACCCCCTAGGGCTGGGCTCAGCCAAGGCATCCTGGATGAAAATGTCTTTCTTCTTCTCTTGTGCAAAGGCTCGACCAATCACTGTCCTGTCTCTACCCCTGATGAGGTCCCAACAACCATATGATGGGATTTTCAGCCCCATGGAGGTCTGAACTGATCATCTCCCCATGTGTACCAGTCCACCTGGTACTTTTCCGTCGAGTATGGTCCTGCACATCAAAAACTTCGCCCTCAATGGGCTCATTAGTCCTCGGAATCATATCAATGTCAATCATATTTCACCATTAATTTTATCAAATGCATGCATAAGACCCATAACATATCATCTAATATCTCAAAGACATTACATTGACCCACTGTACAAAGCCGAAGAAAAAGACAAAGTGCCCTATTGGGCCAGCATCCATAAGAAGAAGAAAGTTCCCAAAAGATATCATCCAAGCCATGTAACATGAGGTGGTGTGGTCAAAGGATGTCCAGACATAGTGGAAGACAAGGGTGATATTATCGGTGGGTGCCTTTGTAGGAGGCGAGTTGTACCTATCATGGATGCAATTCTTTCCAAGCCCTTTATTACCTTTATTCTTTCTTTTATTCCAAGATCTAACTAGAGAAAACTACCTTGGCATGGTGACCAGAGATGACTGTGTTACCCATGAGCACTTTCACAGAAATGATAAGGATGGCTCACGATGAGACCCCCTTTCCCTTGGCCATGCAACCAAAGGTCACTGCCCTGGTGTGGTAACCAGATAATGGCAATGCCATACTGCTAGGTACCTATGAACATAATGGGTTGGCTCATGATGAGACCCCCCATCCTCTTGGCTAGGTCTTGTTTTATTATTTTTCTTCGGGTCCCTCTTGTTTCTTATCGAGAGGCTTTTTATTGCCTTCTCAAGGATCCCTGGGTGAGGCATCTCTAGGTTTTGTTTTTATGGCTTTTATCTTTTACCAGCTGCTTTTACCCCCTTCTTCCCACAGGATAAAGTGTAACCCCACAAATAGGTCATCCTAATGTCCGGACAAGGGGAATGGGATAGATGAATGGGAGATAAGATGTAAAATGATAATATGGTGGGAGTGGAGGATGGATCTTCAAGATTCCCCCTGGTGGCCAACCAAAACCTATGGATACAAGTTTTCTAGGGCACCCCAACCATGGTCAAGTGGGTTAGTGTAATATCCAAGCAATCGTTAGAAATGAAAGAAATCTGATGCATATATCTGAAAGTTATAATGATCAAACATGACACATACCATGATACCTGGACCAATTACCTCATGGAGCAAGAGTCTTCTTTGATACAAGTCCAAGACGAAGGTGATGGATACTGCTACTACTGACAGGATAGGTCTGATGAAGAAGAAGAAAGATGGGCCCTCTAGGGCCATGCTCAGGTCAATCCTTCTCTCGGTACTCCATGTCTAGGACCTGTGGGCCTCAAGACGTGATCTCCTAGTTATCCCTAGAAATCGGGGATAACATGCTTCTATGTGATCTTCTCTTTCAACACTTTGAAACTTTTTTCAGCTTCCCCTATCCAACTGAAGGACTTGTGTTTCTTCTTCACAGTGTCCAGCATGGGTGCACATATGCCACTGAAATTTCTGATAAATTTTCTATAAAATCTTGTTAACCCATGAAAACTTCTTACCTCAAATATACTGCTCGACGACAACTATTCTCTGATCGCTCTCACTTTTTCTAGGTCCATCTTCAATTCATTTTAAGAGATTGCGAAGCCTAAATTAATGATCTCCTTCTTCATAAAAGAACTCTTCCTCAAATTTATCACCAATTTATCTTTCTACAACCTTTCCATCACTGATGTCAGATGTCTTAAGTGTTCTTCCTTCGTCTTACTGAAGATTAGTATGTCATCCAGATATACTATGAAAAATTTTCCTATGAAGTCTTTCAACACTTCATTCATCAATATCATAAATGTGTTTGGTGCATTTGTCAACCCAAACGACATCATTGGCCATTCAAACAATCCTTCATTTATCTTGAATGTCGTTTTCCATTCATCTCCCTCTCTCATTCGTATTTGATGATATCCACTCTTCAAGTCTATCTTAGAAAAATAGATTGCTCCACTCAAACAGTCCATCAAATCATCCATCCTCGGTAAAGGGAATCTGTATCTAATGGTTATCTTGTTGATGGCTTGGGAATCTGTACACATCCTCCATCCCCCATCTTTCTTTGGACTTAATACAGTCAGTACTTCACATGGGCTTAGGCTTTCCCTTACTAACCCTTTATCCAACATCTCCTAGAATTGATTCTTTACCTCCTCATTCTCTCTAAGTGTCAACCGATAAGATGCTTTGTTTGGTAAACTAGCTCCTGGAATAAGGTCAATATGATGGCTTATGTTCTTGATAGGTGACAATTAGTGTGATAACTCATCCACGACTATATCAACAAAGTTTTCTAACAGTTCCTGGATTTATATAGGCAAGTCTTCCACATAAGTATTTGTAAGGATAACTCTAGGCTTCCTCACTACAACAAATTGCATTTATTTCTCCTTTTTGACTTGTTTTAAGAGCTCCTTCCCACTTGTAAGCACTCTGTAAATTTTGTCTGGCTGAAAGACAAACGACAGAGGTAATTGTTTCAACCAGCTTTAGAGCTGAAGCACTAGCGTGCTCAACTCAGAGAGGGCTCTCTCATGTCACTTGATGTTTCTTTGGAAATAGGTGGCTAGATTTGGTTTGTTTTTGGGGTTTTTAATAAAGTTTCTGGCAAGGAAGGGGAGGAACACTTTGGGCTATGGAGTCAAAATTCTGAAATTGAATGAAAACATTGACTGGCCTATAGAACTCTGCAGAGGATAAAGGTTAAAAATCAATCTGATTTATAACTTGAATTTATTTAGAGTGGTAAGATGAAAGAGAAATAGATAAATACATAAGAGCATTACAGGAATGAATTCTGAATTAGCTAAGAAGAAACATACATAGTTTAAATTGCTTAAGCCAAGAGCATCAAATGATGAATTCCAGGCCTTTAACTCTCCAATTTAAACATAAGAAAAATGTATATGGCATAAAATATTACAGGAAACACATATAATGAGGGAAGACAAAACTCATATCACCACCATTAGAATCTTTTCATAGAGACTTCAAAGATGTTGCATATGTATTCAATTCAGCCCCAGAAAATTACAATGAAGTTCAGAACAACCATAATTTTTCCTTTGCACTTCTGCCAACACTAATTCATTTGGAACCTCTAACACTTATAAAATTCGAGTTCCTTCAGTGTGCAATCGGTTACAATAACTGAAATGAAACGTTTCAACTTCTACAATGATTACAAATGATAGTTTTTAGAAAAAACGTTTCATGATTCCTGCATATTCCTCTGACGCTCCAACTCGTTCCTCTGCCACGTTCTCTTTGAAATGTCAGTCATACTCTTTCAAATGTAATTTCATTTATCCATATTCTCATTAAACATTTGGGAATAATATATTTGAAATAAAAATAATTCCCAAATATTTTCTATCCTATAGAATTAAATTTCCATAATTTAATTCATGCCCGTGGTTCTCTAAAACCATGTCTTCTTTTTCCCAATTCACCATTTCACTGTAAAAAATATTTACTGTTACCATTTCACATGAAAAACATTTACTGTGTTATGTTTTTCCAATTTACCGTTTCACTATGAAAAAACATTTACTATGTGTTTTTTCCAGTTTACCGTCTTTGGTAAAATACCTTTTAACTTCTTCTTTTACTTCTTAAAACCTTTGGATAAAGAATTATCCAAGTCTTCGTTCACTTGCATCTTCCCATTTAAATCTTTTTCATGGAAATAAACATTAATTTCTTTAATTTTTAAAACTTGATTCTTGCCTTCGTAAAACCTTTTCACCGTGAGGAGGAATTTAATTTATTAGAAATTCCATATTTGTTGTTCAACTACACTCCTGGAAAAATTCCTCACATTAAACATATGATAAATGGTGCATTTATTACATCGGGCTTTGCCTTGAGTGGTTTAATTCAAACTGCTTTTACCTCCGATGTGCTCCATGTAAAAACACGTGTCCACCAAATAAACCACGGTAGTTTTCCCCGACCCGCCTTCACATAATTAACCTCCTCGCTACTTCAATCCCCGATATGTATGTGCACCCTCCATCCAACCTTTGAATTTTCCACATTATAAATTGAGATTCATGCCCATGATTTGACATGATTCCATAAATTAAATATTGGATTAAATATAAATATTTTAATATAAAAATATTTATATTAATAAAAATAAATGCTTTTTCCAATTTCTAAGAACTTTGGGCATATGAGGCTTAACACATGACTTTGTGGATGGGATAAGGGTGCTTAAATAAAGGAATATTTTTTTATATTTTCAATGGGAATATGAAAATAAGGGTAAAAATGAATGAAGTGATGGAATCGGGGGTTTAGATAAGAATTTAGACTAGATATAGGTTTGGGATATTTGCCAATTTTTGGCTCATGGAGGACATGAATATTTTGGATGATCAGTTGAGTGAAGGATTTAGGTGATGGGATCTTGACGGAGCTGGTGAAAAAATTTGAAAATATGAGTGGAAAAATAACACAAGGAGAAGATGCATTGGGAAACATTAATGCAAATTAGCAGGTGATCTACAGTCCCCCAAGTCTCATCAAATTTCGATATCGAGGGTTGGAAAAGATAGTTTTGAGTAGATCGCTTTTCACCCCAATATGCTTCTGAGGGAACCACACATCCATGGTATTTTCTGCGGCCCGTCCTCTAGCGATTATATTCCATTCTACTTCATCACCCGATATATGTTCTGGCCATTTATCTGGGCCGTTTCAATATCTACAGTCTGTCGGGCCCCATCACATTCGCGTCTCCACTATATTTATCCACATTCCTCCATTTGTGACCCTATCCTCCAAACTATCACACCTCCATCTCGATGTAGCTCCTCGCTAAATTTCTTAGACTTGGATCCTATATAAAAATTGTTATGGTGATAACACCACTCATGAGAAGTATGCTTGATCTAGCTTCTCTCTTTTGCTCCTTGTCTTCTATGGGAAACAACATATGTATCCTACCATTCTTTTCTAAGGTATAGGTATTCTTCCTTCCATCATGAATAACATTTTGGTCATATTGCAACGACCTCCCCAATAAAACACGACAGACATCCATAGGAATTACATCACATAATATTTCATCTTTGTAACCTCCTATTTTAAATTCAACTTGGCATTGTTGACTTACCATGACTTGATGTCCTTTCTCCAACCACAATACCTTGTATGGCTTTGGATGTGCAGTTGTCCTCAATTCTAGATTTTCCACCATCTTTGTGGATACTATATTGTCAATGCTCCCACTATCTATGATCACCTTGCAAACTCTGTCTTTCGACTTGCAAGCAGTAATAAACAGACTTGTTCGCTGAACTAGTTCCTTTGGTTCCTTTTTTGATTTAAGAAGAATCTTCCTCATCATGAGGTTCCTTCCTCCTTCTGCTACTTTTTCTTCCACATGCTTCTATACTTCGAAAATGTTTTCTTCTCCACCTCCTTCTTTTTTACTGTCGGGACATTCCGAATATTTGTGTCCTTCTTTTCCACAGGTATAACACTTATTGTGATAACTTATGGCTCTGATACCAATTTTACCAGAGAGCACACATACTACAGAACATGACCTTATAATTTACACTTGAGATTAGTGTTTGTGATTTGCAGTCTCAGGATCCCGAAGGAAAGAGAAGCAAAGAGCATACGCACTACTCGACTCGGACTTAGACTAGACCTCTCTCAGAGCTCTCCCAATTTTCGAATGAATAAAATGAGAGTTGAGGCCTTTATTTATAGCATTCCTAGCAAGTTACCAGTGATAAGGTAAGGGAAACTGCCAGTCATAAAGCTAATCCGAAGAGTCTAGATGGGGAAACTGGTGGACGCCAATTGTTATCTCGTCCCTTAAAGGCTCGGACATATGGGGACCCATCATCAACTTTTACAGATGACACAGTAAGATACTCCATCTACCTTAGTACTTTGATAATGACTAAAGTAATTATTCTTTACAATGTGGAGTGCACGGCACCCACGAACCGTCGGGACACCACTATCGACCCGATAGACATGAATCATTACATGCTTTTGCCAAAATGGCATACAAGATTTATTACAAACTTTATTAAAGCAGAGGACAAAAGAGGGTCCATCATGCTTCCATACGGTTACAAATATTATGCTCTTCAATGGAATCAAATGAGGCATCACTATTTAGCTCATGACTTGTTGGTGGTGATACATCATCATCTGCAAATGGGGGTAGCCCACTAAAGGATTCAAAGAAAGGCGATCCCATCATGCCAGGTATTAGCCCTTCTTTAGGAACACATGTAGAGCCATAATAATTGCTTTTGATATAAAACTAGCGATGTTGACTGGAACAAGCACCTTCCATCAGATCACTGGTTACATATGATAAGCAAAACATGAACCAAGCTTCATATTGTGTTGCTTCACATACTTCAGCATGGAACCAGATTTTAAAGGCATCCCTGTCAGTTTGGTTAAAGAAATCCAGATCTCTGGGACAAAACTGCCACATTAGTAGATATAACCATCCTGACCATGAATAATAAAATTCCTTATATGTATCACACTCAAAAGTTATCCAGATACATCCATCATATTTGACTTGGTACATTATCATGCAATAATCCTGATAAGTAAGAAAGGGTGAGTGCAGCATGATATAAACTTGACCTTGGTGAGGGCCACCAGTCATGATTCCTCTGAAAAGATCTCTTCTTTCTCTAAAATAATTTCCATAAGAAATTATTCCACTTGTGCAGTCTAGCCATGCTTGCAAAATATTTACACATGCAGGACTATTTTTAATTTTACAAACTAAGCACTCAAAACAGAAACAATATTTACAATTTTCATAGACCAAGATCCATTTGTATCCTGGTGGAGCTTCTTCTGGTGTAGAGGTTATGGTGGAGGTTGCCATATTAATCTCTTGGATTCTTTAGGAGAAGCTTCTCTTGTTAACAGGTCTGCTAGACAGTTATCTTTCCCTGGTTTGTATTCTATATCAAAATCATAACCATCTAACCAGAGACTCCAACGCAGAATCCTGTCGTTTCCCTGTTCCAACAATCTGTGATTAGATAACATCCATTTCATATGTTTTAGATCAGTCCTAACAATAAAATGAACTGGCTTTAAAAATAGTTTGTATTTCTTTATGCCATTCTTTACTGCTAAGATTTCTTTATGAGATGAGGTATATTTGGCTTCTGTATCGTTGAAACAACCAGAAGTGTACATGCACACTTCTTCTAATTTAGGTCCATTTTTCTGCAACAAGACTGTTGCCCATGTTTCGGCAGAAGTATCTGTTTCTAATATTAATTTCATGGACATGTCTGGCAGATACAAACTAGGAAGATGTTGGACCTTCTGTTTGATTATTTGGACAGCCTGGGTCATTTTATAATTCCAAGGAATAGTCTTTCTAAGCCTTTGCTGCAAAATTCTTACATCCTTAGCTTGATTTTCATAAAATTGACGGATGTAATTAAGACATCCTAGGAACCTTTGGAGCTGCTTGGTGTCCAAAATTTCATCTGGAAACTCTGTCAATTTCTTCAATACATGATCCTGTAATTCTACTCTTCCTTGGGAGAGTATCATTCCAAGATATTCTATCTTTGTTTGAGTCCAACAGAGTTTGGGTTTAATCAAAACCAATCCATGCTTAAAAAGTAAATCATAAAAGATTTCTAAATGATGTACATGTTGCTTCATATCAAATGAGCAAACTAACAAATCATCTATGTGCACAACTACAAATGGTAGGTGCCTAAAAATATCATCCATGCGCTTTTGGAATTCTGATGCCGCATTTTTCAATCCAAAGGGCATTACCCTCCATTGATACTGTCCTTGAGGCACCACAAAACCTGTCTTATATCTATCTCCAGGAACAATACCTATTTGCCAGAAACCACTCTTCAGATAAAACATACTGAAGACATTACACTTGCCAATCTTTGCAAATAATAGATCCTTATTTGGCAATGGATATCTTACTGGCATAAGAGCTTCATTAAGAGCTCTGTAGTTTATTACCATCCTTGTCTTTCCTCTTTTCTGCTCTGAATGTTTATTAACATAAAATGCAAGACATGCCCAAGGACTTCTACTGCTCTCAATAATCTTTCTCTGCAATAAATCTTGAATTTCTGCTTTACAGTATTCAAGTTTAGAGGGGGACATATGGTTTGCAGAGGCCTTTTGTGGTTTGGGTGTGTAATCTTATTTGTATGGAAAATTGACAAAATATTGTTCCCTTGTCCAGAAAGCATTTGGGGCATCAGAAGTACAATCATTCTCAATCTTGGATTTGATCTTACTTATAGCTTCTGATCCATGAGTTTCAGTGTGCTTGATAATTTTCTGGATCTTTATGAGACTGTTAGCAGATTGTTCTAAAGCTTTCTGTGAAGGACTATGGCTTACTCTGCTAATGAAGTCTTTTTTTATTGGGACAGATATAGCTTTGTTGGATAGTGTTAGAATCAAACTAGACTGTTTAAATGTCATAGGAAGGCATTTATTTACAAAGTCTTGCCCTAACAGTATGTCAGACCCAGTGTCAAAACTGTACAAGGTTACTGGTACTCTTATGCCCTGAATAAAGATAGGAAAATCTGGGCAGATATGTTCAATTTTCATTTCAGTCTTGTTGACTACTCTGAAGGCTAAATTTGTAGGCTGCCAATAATATCCAGGAATAGCACCATGTTTGGCACAAGAATTCATGGCACCAGTATCGATCTGGGCATCTAGAGAATACTGTAGGTAACCAGAAGGTTTGATATTTACAGAAATAATGATCCTATCATCCAAGCCTTTTATCATTTTTTGTTCAAAGATTCTAGATTCTGGTTCGTCTTCTAAGGTTTCATGACATAACAGATCTAGTTCCTTTTCTTGATGGGACTTGAGAAATGCTAATTCTTCTTTTTGAAGCTTTAGATATTTCCATAATTGTTTGATTAAAGCTTCCTTTTCTCTTATTTCTTCTTCTAATAAGAAAATAACATTCTCTATTTCATCATTTTCAGCTTGGAGAGGAGCTTTCAGTTTTGTCTCAACTAGAGAAAGAGGCTGAGTGTCTTTGACATGTGTTTGAGACGAGACACTAGCTTTTGGAATAAATTCAGCATCAGTGGGAGTGTAGTGTTGGATATTCACCACGCTTGGCTGCTGAAGAGACTGAATTTGAGAATTAAGTTGCTCTAATTGGGAGGAATAATAGTGATAAAGGAAAAATTGTCCAGGGGAAAGGACAGAGAGCTTAGAAAGGAGTTCATCACGCTGGCGACAGAGACTTTCAACATCAATGAGAGAAGACATAAAAAAAATTATTTCAAGGAAATTCAGGAGCTCAGGCTCAGAAGAATATGTTTCAGAGTCAGACACAGAAGTGTGGGAACCTTCACTTTCATCATCAGTAGAAGCTTCCGAAAGTGAAAAGTATTCACCATCTGAACGGTGTGAGACCAAATCCCAATCTTGAGCATCATAAACAGTTTGAAAAATATTCATCAATTTAATTTGCGTTTTGGTTTTAGACCGCAGAGGACACTGTGACGCCCAGTGGCCAGGCTTTTTACAGATAAAGCATACGGATTGCCTAGGCTTACGGGGTTGGTGTCTTTTCTTAAATATGAATTTCTTCCTGGGTTTGAAACCTTTAGACTTCTTAAAAGATTTTGGTTTAGACTTACATGAACAAGAGGTCTCAGTAGATGAATGTTTATGGGTTTTACGTTTAGGCTTGAAACATCCATAACTAGAGGTTTCTTCAAAGAGCTCACATGTAGAAGAAGCTAAACCTAATTGTCTTTTTAGAGATTTAGCATTCTTTCATTTATTACACTCTTCCTGAATAGAAGTGATAAAATTGGTATCAGAGCCATAAGTGTTGTATGTGTCACAATAGTTTCTGCCTAAGCAGTAAGCCAACAGCTTGTCCTTAGTCCATATTCATGGACTCCTCTGTTTTCATCAGAGTGTCTGGACTCAATGCCCTGCTTTCCTGTGCATAAATATTGTAAGTCTGTAATATTGTGTCAACAATAGATGCCTCCTGCATCTAAAAGTCAGTAATTACTGAGCTACTGAGCTATTAATATAAAGAAGAGTTTGAAGTGTAGCTATTCTATTTTAGCCAAGTATTTGAAGACTCTGGATACGAGATGTGCAATATCGTAGACTGAAGACGTGTTCAGCTGAAGGTGTTTGTTTGCAGGATACGTAAGCAATTTTAATTACAACATTTTTTTGCCTTACAGTTGGATTTTGTTGTTTGCCAGTATCTTAGACTCATTTAAGTTGAATTTACCTTCTGTCTGGTTGCTTGCCTGTATCATTTAAAGGTTTCTGTCAAAGGTTGCAGTAGAATATAATGGCTTCGTCAGATAACTCCTCATCCAAAGCCCTGATAGCTAAAGCCCAGGAAAAATCTCAGTATAAACCCACTAAGTGGTATAAGAATTTGTTAAGTCAGTCTCAGCATAAAGCTCTATATAATGAAAAGCTCTTGTGTCAGGAGTATGAACCGGATCCCAACTGGAAAATGCCTAAGGTTCCAGCTTCTGAAATATATAATATGTTTGTCTTTCAGTTTAGAGCAGCTACTCTAATTAGATATTGTTCTGTCAATATTCCTATCTCTCTCGGAGAAACCAAATATCAACTTCCTTTGATTAAGAAGGAAGATATTGATTGGGGTCTAAAGCATGGTTTTGAATATATCCATATTGGCCTTATCCAGTTTGGACTCAATGCTCTAGTTCGACCAGGCCTTGATACACATGCCTTACTTTGTATAATTGATTCCCGACATAATAACTTCCAAGATGCTATCATTTCAGGGTTCTAAGCCCCTTTACATAATGGCCCTGTCTGGTCATCGACGTTGCCTCGGTTTCAAGTCTCCCTACGAGATCCTTATATCAATACCTTGCTTCAAGCCTAGCTTAAGCTTGTTGGGTTTGATATGGCAGAAGGATCCAAATTCGCCCAGATCCATTCCACGATCTGTCTCCATTTTGTTACCTCGACCATGCCTACTCTGAATCCTAAACTTCTTCAGCGCGCCACTAATGAAAGCGTGGCGGTTGGTCCAGGTAATGTTGCTCCTCTTTCCCTTGGTTTCTGTAAACTTACAGAAATTGAAGAATGGTCTGCAGAGTATGATCCCATCTCGACTCAAGTTCAGCCTCCTATGCCCAAAGAAATGACTGTCTATATGAATGCTCAAGGGCAGCCTACACTTAGATTAGGAAAATCATAGAGTCAAAGATATCCTAGCTTAGATAGACAATTCTCTCATCTATATGCTAGTTCTTCAAGATCAGAACCTGCAAAACAACCTTCTGTATATAACACTCCTGCACATACTTCACCTGTACAATCTCCTCCTAGAACTCCTTTGTATAAACCTGTTCCAGGAAGATCAAAGCTAGATGATCATTTTCTTAATCATAGAAATAAAGGATCGAAAAATTGCTATTATTGCAAAAGAGAAGAATTTGATCCTAAGAAGCTCATCCCTGAGGATGAAACACCTGCTCCTAGTCTGCCAAAGAATTTTGAAACGTATCATCAAAAGAAGGAACATTTGGGACAACATTCTGATTGTAAAGAATGTTCTAATTTAGCAGTTCCCACCATCAAAATGATGGATTATCCTTTGCCTCAATGAAGTTCAGATAAGAAACCAGAGATTCCTCAGAGATCTTTAAGAACTGGAAATCATACTCCCAAATTTCAAAATAATTTAGTTGCAGACTTGGATTTCATAAGATATAGAAAAGCTGACGAGCCTGCTCCTCAAGATATCATCAGACTACAAAATTATTCTAATTATCAGTCTGTGTGTCTAGCCCAAAACATAGATGACCTAGCCCAATATGTACTTAAACTAAAAGGTCATATGAATGGTCTACATTCAGATCTTGAAGATATAAATCATACTCAAGAAGATCTGAAGACACAATTGTTTACTATTCTTGAGAAGCTACAAATCATTCAGGAAGCCGTTGAGAACATGAAGAAAACAACAGAAGAAGAATCTCAACCATCCTCTCCTGAAGCTCCCAGCAATGATGCTACTTTTTCATTTTTCAGATCATCTCCCCCTAAAGGAGATAAAAATTTAGCTTTAAAACAGCTCACCATTACTAATCCTGTGTTGATTAGAGTTTTTCAGATTCTGCAGCTTGCTCATATAAAATTTGACCTAGTCAAGACACAAGGTCAAGAATTAGAAGCAAAAATTCTGCAAGCCAAAGAACAATCTCTATCTAATCAAATCACTCTTGTACATATCAATTCTATTCCTTCCATTAAAATGGTGGATGCTGATGTCAAAACTGAAGATAAGCCTGAATATAGCCAACAAGGAACCAATAGGACTCCTACTTGGGAACAATGGTGTAATGCCAGATACACCAGTGGGAAAAAGGAAGCAATAGACATTGATGGTCAAGGACAGACTTCTATAAAACAAGGAGACACAGCTCCTGTATCTAATTTAGATTGCAAAGAAAGAAATGACATAGAATTCATGATTCAAGGTTGGCATGCATGGGCTAAAACCCAGAAAATGTTATACAAAGATAAAATTTCCTGGAGTGATCTAGCTCTATGCCTCACTTGGGTTTTTAGAGGAAATCTTAGTTTCTGGTGGGAAATAATTTCTGATAATAGTAAACTCAGAATCATACAGCATACCAAGCCAATAGATGAACTCTGTAAAGCAGTAGTTCATGAATTTTATGGAGACATTAGAGTTAATATGTCTCACCATGCTGATACATTCATGAGTCAAAAACTTTGTGATCTTAAAGACCTCCGGAAATACTTCTGCATGATGCAATCTCTGCTATATAAAGTCCATGATCCTAGAAACACTGCCTATTTGAGGAAGTATTTATCCTCACTCCCTAATCCTGTTTCTGAGTTAGTCAGAAAAAGACTAACTGATGAAGACATAGAAATGGAAACTCTTTCTTTAGCAGGACTACAAGAACAAGTTATCACTGCTATTCAGGAAGAGTGTAATAAACATAAGAATGCTAAATCTCTAAAAAGACAATTAGGTTTAGCTTCTTCTGCATGTGAGCTCTTTGAAGAAACCTCTAGTTATGGATGTTTCAATCCTAAACGTAAAACCCATAAACATTCATCTACTAAGACCTCTTGTTCATGTAAGTCTAAACCAAAATATTTTAATAAGTCTAAAGGTTTCAAACCCAGGAAGAAATTCATATTTAAGAAAAGACACCAACCCCGTAAGCCTAGGCAATACGTATGCTTTATCTGTAAAAAGCCTGGCCACTGGGCGTCACAGTGTCCTCTGCGGTCTAAAACCAAAACCCAAATTAAATTGATGAATATTTTTCAAACTGTTTATGATGCTCAAGATTGGGATTTGGTCTCACACCGTTCAGATGGTGAATAATTTTCACTTCTGGAAGCTTCTACTGATGATGAAAGTGAAGGTTCCCACACTTCTGTGTCTGAGTCTGAAACATATTATTCTGAGCCTGAGCTCCTGAATTTCCTTGAAATAAAAATGTTTATGTCTTCTCTCATTGATGTTGAAAGTCTCTGTCGCCAGCGTGATGAACTCCTTTCTAATCTCTCTGTCCTTTCCCCTGGACAATTTTTCCTTTATGACTATTATTCCTCCCAATTAGAGCAACTTAATTCTCAAATTCAGTCTCTTCAGCAGCCAAGCGTGGTGAATATCCAACACTACACTCCCACTGATGCTGAATTTATTCCAAAAGCTAGTGTCTCGTCTCAAACACATGTCAAAGACACTCAGCCTCTTTCTCTAGTTGAGACAAAACTGAAAGCTCCTCTCCAAGCTGAAAATGATGAAATAGAGAATGTTATTTTCTTATTAGAAGAAGAAATAAGAGAAAAGGAAGCTTTAATCAAACAATTATGGAAATATCTAAAGCTTCAAAAAGAAGAATTAGCATTTCTCAAGTCCCATCAAGAAAAGGAACTAGATCTGTTATGTCATGAAACCTTAGAAGACGAACCAGAATCTAGAATCTTTGAACAAAAAATGATAAAAGGCTTGGATGATAGGATCATTATTTCTGTAAATATCAAACCTTCTGGTTACCTACAGTATTCTCTAGATGCCCAGATCGATACTGGTGCCATGAATTCTTGTGCCAAACATGGTGCTATTCCTGGATATTATTGGCAGCCTACAAATTTAGCCTTCAGAGTAGTCAACAAGACTGAAATGAAAATTGAACATATCTGCCCAGATTTTCCTATCTTTATTCAGGGCATAAGAGTACCAGTAACCTTGTACAGTTTTGACACTGGGTCTGACATACTGTTAGGGCAAGACTTTGTAAATAAATGCCTTCCTATGACATTTAAACAGTCTAGTTTGATTCTAACACTATCCAACAAAGCTATATCTGTCCCAATAAAAAAAGACTTCATTAGCAGAGTAAGCCATAGTCCTTCACAGAAAGCTTTAGAACAATCTGCTAACAGTCTCATAAAGATCCAGAAAATTATCAAGCACACTGAAACTCATGGATCAGAAGCTATAAGTAAGATCAAATCCAAGATTGAGAATGATTGTACTTCTGATGCCCCAAATGCTTTCTGGACAAGGGAACAATATTTTGTCAATTTTCCATACAAATAAGATTACACACCCAAACCACAAAAGGCCTCTGCAAACCATATGTCCCCCTCTAAACTTGAATACTGTAAAGCAGAAATTCAAGATTTATTGCAGAGAAAGATTATTGAGAGCAGTAGAAGTCCTTGGGCATGTCTTGCATTTTATGTTAATAAACATTCAGAGCAGAAAAGAGGAAAGACAAGGATGGTAATAAACTACAGAGCTCTTAATGAAGCTCTTATGCCAGTAAGATATCCATTGCCAAATAAGGATCTATTATTTGCAAAGATTGGCAAGTGTAATGTCTTCAGTATGTTTTATCTGAAGAGTGGTTTCTGGCAAATAGGTATTGTTCCTGGAGATAGATATAAGACAGGTTTTGTGGTGCCTCAAGGACAGTATCAATGGAGGGTAATGCCCTTTGGATTGAAAAATGCGGCATCAGAATTCCAAAAGCGCATGGATGATATTTTTAGGCACCTACCATTTGTAGTTGTGCACATAGATGATTTGTTAGTTTGCTCATTTGATATGAAGCAACATGTACATCATTTAGAAATCTTTTATGATTTACTTTTTAAGCATGGATTGGTTTTGATTAAACCCAAACTCTGTTGGACTCAAACAAAGATAGAATATCTTGGAATGATACTCTCCCAAGGAAGAGTAGAATTACAGGATCATGTATTGAAGAAATTGACAGAGTTTCCAGATGAAATTTTGGACACCAAGCAGCTCCAAAGGTTCCTAGGATGTCTTAATTACATCCGTCAATTTTATGAAAATCAAGCTAAGGATGTAAGAATTTTGCAGCAAAGGCTTAGAAAGACTATTCCTTGGAATTATAAAATGACCCAGGCTGTCCAAATAATCAAACAGAAGGTCCAACATCTTCCTAGTTTGTATCTGCCAGACATGTCCATGAAATTAATATTAGAAACAGATACTTCTGCCGAAACATGGGCAACAGTCTTGTTGCAGAAAAATGGACCTAAATTAGAAGAAGTGTGCATGTACACTTCTGGTTGTTTCAACGATACAGAAGCCAAATATACCTCATCTCATAAAGAAATCTTAGCAGTAAAGAATGGCATAAAGAAATACAAACTATTTTTAAAGCCAGTTCATTTTATTGTTAGGACTGATCTAAAACATATGAAATGGATGTTATCTAATCACAGATTGTTGGAACAGGGAAACGACAGGATTCTGCGTTGGAGTCTCTGGTTAGATGGTTATGATTTTGATATAGAATACAAACCAGGGAAAGATAACTGTCTAGCAGACCTGTTAACAAGAGAAGCTTCTCCTAAAGAATCCAAGAGATTAATATGGCAACCTCCACCATAACCTCTACACCAGAAGAAGCTCCACCAGGATACAAATGGATCTTGGTCTATGAAAATTGTAAATATTGTTTCTGTTTTGAGTGCTTAGTTTGTAAAATTAAAAATAGTCCTGCATGTGTAAATATTTTGCAAGCATGGCTAGACTGCACAAGTGGAATAATTTCTTATGGAAATTATTTTAGAGAAAGAAGAGATCTTTTCAGAGGAATCATGACTGGTGGCCCTCACCAAGGTCAAGTTTATATCATGCTGCACTCACCCTTTCTTACTTATCAGGATTATTGCATGATAATGTACCAAGTCAAATATGATGGATGTATCTGGATAACTTTTGAGTGTGATACATATAAGGAATTTTATTATTCATGGTCAGGATGGTTATATCTACTAATGTGGCAGTTTTGTCCCAGAGATCTGGATTTCTTTAACCAAACTGACAGGGATGCCTTTAAAATCTGGTTCCATGCTGAAGTATGTGAAGCAACACAATATGAAGCTTGGTTCATGTTTTGCTTATCATATG
Organism: Picea glauca; assembly: GCA_000966675.3. Classification (NCBI taxonomy): domain Eukaryota; kingdom Viridiplantae; phylum Streptophyta; class Pinopsida; order Pinales; family Pinaceae; genus Picea; species Picea glauca. The sequence goes on from JZKD02S2150364.1 coordinate 464,156, forward strand.
TAACCAGTGATCTGATGGAAGGTGCTTGTTCCAGTCAACATCGCTAGTTTTATATCAAAAGCAATTATTATGGCTCTACATGTGTTCCTAAAGAAGGGCTAATACCTGGCATGATGGGATCGCCTTTCTTTGAATCCTTTAGTGGGCTACCCCCATTTGCAGATGATGATGTATCACCACCAACAAGTCATGAGCTAAATAGTGATGCCTCATTTGATTCCATTGAAGAGCATAATATTTGTAACCGTATGGAAGCATGATGGACCCTCTTTTGTCCTCTGCTTTAATAAAGTTTGTAATAAATCTTGTATGCCATTTTGGCAAAAGCATGTAATGATTCATGTCTATCGGGTCGATAGTGGTGTCCCGACGGTTCGTGGGTGCCGTGCACTCCACATTGTAAAGAATAATTACTTTAGTCATTATCAAAGTACTAAGGTAGATGGAGTATCTTACTGTGTCATCTGTAAAAGTTGATGATGGGTCCCCATATGTCCGAGCCTTTAAGGGACGAGATAACAATTGGCGTCCACCAGTTTCCCCATCTAGACTCTTCGGATTAGCTTTATGACTGGCAGTTTCCCTTACCTTATCACTGGTAACTTGCTAGGAATGCTATAAATAAAGGCCTCAACTCTCATTTTATTCATTCGAAAATTGGGAGAGCTCTGAGAGAGGTCTAGTCTAAGTCCGAGTCGAGTAGTGCGTATGCTCTTTGCTTCTCTTGCCTTAGGGATCCTGAGACTGCAAATCAGAACCTTCTCTGGCTCTTCCTCTTCCTCTTCCTCTAAAAAAAGAACCTCTTCCCCCATGTTGTCCTTCCTTAGAACTTCCACCCTTCTCATGGTGACTATGTTGTTTGTTAGCTTTAGGCTTTGACTTCTGGAACTTCTCTTTGCTGATTCCCTTGCCTCTGCTTGAATTTCCGTCTCTGCTTCATTGGCTTTGCTTCCTGGCCAATTTTTCTTCAGCTTTCAAGGCTGCCTGATAAGCATCCTCGACTTTACTGACAGTCATCATTCTGATCTCCTCTTGTATTTCATATCTCATCCCATTGATATATCTGGTTGTCTTCTCATCTTCATTCTCTTTCTTTCCAGCTCTAATGTTCAGTCGATAAAATTCTTTAGTGTACTCCTTCACTGATAAACCCCTCTATTTCAGGTTCTGCAATCTTCTGTAAAGATTGATTTGGTAATCCTTTGGGATAAATTTGGCTTTCAACTTAGCTACCATACTATCCCAATTTTTAATTTTTTTCTTACCATTTCTCCTCTGTTTGGCTTGCAATTCATCCCACCATAACACTGCATGACCTTTCAGTCTTGTCACTGCATGCTTCACCATCTTGTCCCAATCTAAGAATTCTTTGTTGGACAACTGAGAGGGGGGGGGGGGTGAATCAGTTGTCACCGTGCTTAAACAATTATACTTCTTTTAAAATATTTACAAGGCACTCACTGATGATCACAATAATGCAGGGAAATAAATAGTGGCACATTCAGCATCAGTCACATATATGAGAAACACAGAGACAAATATTTCCTGAGGAAACCCATACAAGGTAAAAACCTTTTTTTCTTTATATGATAAGTAATAGTTACATTCTTTACATTTTCATACATATGAGCACCGATTCATAATGAGGCTACAACCTCTGATTTTGCAAGCTGCAACTTGCTGAGAGCACCAACTCTCTGTTTTCTCTAGCACCCACTAGAAGGAAACTACAACTCCCTGGTTTCTCTAGCACCAGCTAGAAGGAGCACCAACTCCCTGGTTTCTCTAGAACCAACTAGAAGAAAGCACCAACTCCCTGTGTTCAAGCACCCACTTGAACCTTTGAGGACACCAGTCCTCCCTAGAACCTTCCAACCACCCTGGTTTCTCTGGCTACAACCAGATGGAAGCTACAACTCCCGGTGTTCAAGCACCTACTTGAACCTATGAGGACAACAGTCCTCCCTAGCACCTCCCTTCCACCCTGAAATGTAAATATTTGCTACTGAAACTTATTACAGTGATATAATGTTCAACAGTGGCTTACCAGACTCATCACTATTCTTCTACATTTCGTTGCTTTGTCTGCCTCACTGCCTTCCTACACACATGACTTGCGTTGTCTTTTCTTCTTCTTTTTATGCTCTGTGCGCCATGTCCATTTACTGCACAGTTCCTCTTCTGTTCAATTCAGCTGCTGCACTCTGATCCTTCCTCATGCTTGATTCACTCTCAACAGCAAAAGCCACCACACCAACACCATCAATGGCAACAACAACAACACTAACAACAACCGCATCTCTTCTTTGTGCCCTGTACTTATAGTTTATGTGCACCTTGTGCATGCAATGCATGCAATCCTCTCTATTCCAACACTGCACCAATCTCCTCCACCTCTCAAGTGATTTGTCTGATCATCGTAACTCTTCATCTTCTCTGGTGGTTCCCACCATGTGTCCAGCATCACTGGGTGTTATACTGATATTCCTCAGCCTCTCTGGCAGTTGAGACTCTTCGTCTTCTCTGTGACAGTCGAGCTCACCTTCTCTGTTCCAGTTACAAGACTCAATTCTCATCCATCTGTCAATCCCCCTAACAATCGTCTTGCTTCACTGGACGAATCTTAGAGACTCTTCATGTTCTCTGGCGATCACACAGAGGTCTCTTCGAATTCTCTAGCAGAGACCATCAACGATTTCTACCAGTTATACTGCGACATGCTACAGTAGCCCTCCGATCTTGTTCTAATTCACCTGCACCATTGGATTGATTCCATGGGATTTTGCATTCATTTTGGAATTTCGGCATTCAACACTTTGGCATTCGTGTGACCATGCATCTTGACATTCCCAGTCGCGATCCCCGAAAATGAGCTTGGTTGCTCTAGCTCTTTCCTCCATCTCTCACTGATGTGACCAAGGGATATAACCACATTCTTATGCATAAGGCACTTTCACGATTTATCATTTCATGAGTCTGGAGATGAGGCATATCGACTCTCCAAGTCGCGATCCTCGAAACCCCAAAATGGCATGGGATCAACGGTCTCGATCAACACTTGATCTGAAAGCTCAGATCATTTCACGATTTTGCATATCGCGATTTCGACATTCCTGTGGTGAATGTTCTTGATGCTTCCAACTCCTAATCTGTGAAACTCCAAAAGGGAGTCAGATCAATGGTCCACATAACCCTCAGAGATGCATGGTTGATAAGATTTCAGTGTTTTGCAATTCAGCATTTCGAGACTCCTGATGCTGAGAGTTTCTTGACATCTCTATCTCTCGATTTCCGAAACTCCGAAGTGGTGTAAACCTACTGACGTCACACGTGTCATATACCTACCACATGTCACCCTGATTCATGAATTTCATGTTCTTGAAATGTTGAATCAGTCTGACACTTGTCATTACCTGGTTGTGCCACGTGTTCCTAGCTGACGTGGTTTGTTGACATGAGTCAGATCGATGATCCATATCACATCTTGATCTGACAGTTGTGATTAAATTGCATATTGTGATTTCGGGATTTCTGTGGTTATTATTCTTTGACATCTTCAACTCTCGATCCGCAAAACTCCAAAATGGACTGAGATCAATGGTCCATATCAAACCTTGATCTGACGGCTCAGATTACGTCGCGATTTCGCATATCGCGATTTCAAGATTCTTGTGATCGATATTACTTGACATCTCCAACTCTCGATCCGCGAAACTCAAAAATGGTCTGAGATCAATGGTCCAGATCAGACCTTGATCTAACGGCTCAGATTACGTCGCAATTTCGCAAGGTTAGGGAACCTTGTTCCTTTGAATCTCCAGTTAGCGAAATGACAATCTATCCCCACGTGTCTTACCCGTAAATGGACGGTCCTCCTTCTTTCAAGATTTTGTGATCCCTCTACTCCTTGCACTTTAAAGAATGTGCAGGTTCTCCTCGATCCAATGGTGGTCGAACCCTACACTCAGATGTAACACCCGAGATCTATCATCCATATCTGCATGCTCCTCTTCTCTACATTGAGATCTGACGGTCATCGAAAATTTGGGAAGGGATCTAACGATCACTGATGCTTCTCCTCATGAGCATATTTTGTCCTTCTTTTGCCTTCGCTGCATACTCTAGTTTTTCCATCAATGACAAGTGCATACTACCTATAAAGAATGCCAGCCATCCTCTACACTATCTCTTCTGATCTTATCGAGCTTGCTCTGCAACGTCTTCCCAAACTACTTCTGATGCCCGTCTGTTACATTCTTCCTATACTCATGCCATATTCACTGTTGTACTTTCCATCAATGATAAGCATATGCTACCTGTTAAACATTTTCCAACAATCTCCCCCTTTGGCATTGATGGGAACTAAGGCACCTGAACTCTTTTCTCCCCCATTGACATCGATGTCAAAGAAGAGGCATGCTCCCCCTGAGCTATTGTAGTAATTTTAGGAGGCATTAGATATTCAAACAATACAAAACTCCCCCTAACAGGATGGAATCTTTTAGGTGTGAAACGAAATGACACCTAGCTTCTGTCTGAGATATTCAAATGGTGTCTTGGCTAGGGGTTTAGTAAAGATGTCTGCAATTTGTTCTGTAGTGGGAATGTAATGGACCTGAATAATCTGATTGGTGACCTGCTCTCTCAGAAAATGATATTTTATGGGAATATGTTTGGTCTTGGAGTGGAAGACAGGATTTTTGGACACACTGATGGCACTAGTGTTATCACAATGAATTGGGATCAGTGCAGTGTATTTTACCTCTAATTCTGCAAGTGTCTGAATCATCCATAATACCTAAGTGCAACAGGTAGCAACAACAATGTACTCTGGCTCTGTGGTTGATAAAGAAATGGAACCTTGCTTTTTACTAAGCCAGGCTACTAAGGAGTCACCCAAGAAGAATGCTCCTCCACTAGTGCTTTTTCTCTCATCAACACAGTTTACCCAATCTGCATCTGAATAAGCAGTCAACTGAAGACTTTGATTTCTGGGATACCATAGACCATAAGTCATTGTTTCTTTTAAATACCTGAATATCCTTTTGACAGCTTGCAAATG
>JZKD02S2150364.1:473054-503502 GCA_000966675.3 Picea glauca
CCGAGGAAACCCATACAGGGTAAAAACCTCTTTTTCTTTATATGATAAGTAATAGTTACATTCTTTACATTTTCATACATATGAGCACCAACTCATAATGAGGCTACAACCTCTGATTTTACAAGCTACAACTTGCTAAGAGCACCAACTCTCTATTTTCTCTATCACCCACTAGAAGGAACCTACAACTCCCTGGTTTCTCTAGCACCAACTAGAAGGAAGCACCAACTCCCTGGTTTCTCTAGAACCAACTAGAAGGAAGCACCAACTCCTTGTGTTCAAGCACCTACTTGAACCTTTGAGGACACCAGTCCTCCCTAGCACCTCCCAACCACCCTGGTTTCTTTGGCTACAACTAGATGGAAGCTACAACTCCTGGTGTTCAAGCACCTACTTGAACCTATGAGGCAAACAGTGCTCCCTAGCACCTCCCTTCCACCCTAAAATGTAAATCTTTGCTATTGAAACTTATTACAGTGATATAATGTTCAACAGTGGCTTACCAGACTCATCACTATTCTTCTGCATTTCATTTCTCTTTCTGCCTCACTGCCTTCCTGCACACATGACTTACACTGTCTGTTCTTCTGCTTTTTATGCTCTGTGCGCCATGTCCATTTACTGTACAGTTCCTCTTCTGTTCAATTCAGCTGCTGCACTCTGATCCTTCCTCATGCTTGATTCACTCTCAACAAAAACAGCCACTACACTAGCACCATCAACAACAATAACAACAACACCAACAACAATCGCATCTCTTCTTTGTGCACTATACTTATAGTTTCTGTGCACCTTGTGCATGCAATGCACGCAATCCTCTCCATTCCAACACTGTGCCAATCTCCTCCACCTCTCAAGTGATATGTCTAATCATCGCAACTCTTCAGCTTCTCTAGTGGTTCCCACCATGCGTCCAACATCACTGGGTGTTATACTGAGATTCCTCAGCCTCTCTGGCAGTTGAGACTCTTCGCCTTCTCTGTGACAGTCGATCTCACCTTCTCTGTTCCAGCTACAAGCCTCAACGCTCATCCATCTGTCAATCCCCCTAACAATCATCTTGCTTCACTGGACGAAGCTTAGAGACTCTTCATCTTCTTTGGCGATCACACAGAGGTCTCTTCAAATTATCTAGCAGAGACCATCAACGATTTCTAGCAGTTATACTGCGACATGCTACAGTAGCCCTTTGATCTTGTTCTAATTCACCTGCACCGTTGGATTGATTCCATGGGATTTTGCATTCATTTTGGCATTTTAGCATTCGACACTTCATGCATCTTGACATTCCTAGTCGTGATCCCCGAAAATGAGCTTGGTTGCTCTAGCTGTTTCCTCCATCTCTCGTTGATGTGACCAAGGGATATGACCACAGTCTTATGCATAAGGTTCTTTCACGATTTCTCATTCCATGAGTCTGGAGATGAGGCATCTCGAATCTCCAAGTCGCAATCCCTAAAACCCCAAAATGGCGTGGGATGAATGGTCTCGATCAACACTTGATCTGACGGCTTAGATCGTTTCACGATTTCACATATCACGATTTCAACATTCCTGTGGTGAATGTTCTTGATGATTCCAACTCTCAATCCATGAAACTATGAAAAGGAGTCAGATCAATGGTCCACATAACCCCCAGAGATGGACAGTTGACAGGATTTCGGTGTTTTGCAATTCAGCATTTCGAGACTCCTGATGCTGAGAGTTTCTTGACATCTCTATCTCCCGATTTCTGAAACTCCGAAGTGGTGTAAACCTGCTGACGTCACACGTGTCGAATACCTGCCACGTGTCACCCTGATTCGTGACTTACATGTGCTTGAAATGTTGAATCAGTCTAACACTTTTCATTACCTGGTTATGCCACATGTTCCTAGTTGACGTGGTTTGCTGACATGAGTCGGATCGATGGTCCATATCACATCTTGATCTAACGACTGCGATTAAATCGCATATCGCGATTTCGGGATTCTTGTGGTTATTATTCTTTGACATCTTCAACTCTCGATCAATGAAACTCTGAAATGGACTGAGATCAACGGTCCAGATCAAACCTTGATTTGACAGCTCAGATTACATCGCGATTTCGCATATCGTGATTTCGGGATTATTGTGATTGATATTACTTGACATCTCCAACTCTCGATCCGCGAAACTCAAAAATGGACTAAGATCAACGGTCCAGATTAGACCTTGATCTGACGGCTTAGATTACGTCGCAATTTCATAAGGTTAGGCAACCCTGTTCCTTTGACTCTCCAGTCAGCGAAATGACGATCTATCCTCACATGTCTTACCCGTAAATGGACGGTCCTCCTTCTTTCAGGATTTTGTGAGCCCTCTACTCCTTGCACTTTAAAGAACGTGTAGGTTCTCCTCGATCCAATGGTGGTCGGACCCTGTGCTCCGATATAACGTCCGATATCTATCCTCCATATCTACACGCTCCTCTTGTCTACATTGAGATCTAACAGTCATCGGAAATTCGGGATGGGATCTAATGATCACTGACGCTTCTCCTCCTGAGCATATTTTGTCCTTCTTTTGCCTTCACTGCATACTCTAGTTTTTCCATTAATGACAAGCACATACTGCCTATAAATCATGCCAGCCATCCTCTGCACTATCTCTTCTGATCTTATCGAGCTTTCTCTGCAGCGTCTTCCCAAACTACTTCTGATGCCCATCTGTTACATTCTTCCTATACTCATGCCATCTTCACTGTTGTACTTGCTATCAATGACAAGCATACACTACTTGTTAAACATTTGCCAACATTCTTCAACTTCCAAATTGCCTTCATACATAGGTACTTCTATTCTTGCTCTGGCTCCTATCTTTGAAACAACTTTTATCAAGCGATTCTGTGCAACATATTCTATGTAATTTGCTTCACCTTCTACTTCTTCGCTCTCAGCTTCACTGATATCATCAGCGTTTGGTGCTCTTCTTTGTGCTATCTCCATGGATTCCAATCTCATTAAGAGTCGCCTAATTTCTTATTCCATTTATGCATTCGCTCTGCACCTTCTGGGTGGCATGATTTCACTGTGTCACCTACAAACAAAAATTAAATTTCTTTGATACCACAAATGATACCAACTTTTCTTCTTTCTCCTTTTGTCTGTTGTCTTCAAACAAACTTAACTTTCTCTCTGATACCACCTGATGCAGCCCCCCTACCCCCTTGTAGGGTTGCGTGACCTCCCGGTCTTTGATCCTTTTATTCTTGAGTCGAAAGACTCTCTGGTACCCTAAAAGGTCCCCTTCTGTATCCAAACAAAATCCCCCTCGTCTTCTTGGTGCAGGTCTGATAGCAACCCATTACCTTCCCCTTTCGCTCTGTATGAAAACTCTGAGTGTCGTCATTACCTCCCTTTCGGATAATGCCTCACTTGATGTGACTTTGGGCTATGACCACGTGATTGTGGGCACGGTCACAAGCATTTTGGGGTTAAACTACTTTTGGGCCCACAATGATCCTATGGTTTCCATGCATCCCCTTGGTGAAACCATGGTTCAAATTGCGACCTGCCTTCGATTCATTAACCTCCTCGCAACTTCTGTCCCCACAATGACAAGGGGTCGTCAATCTCATGATCTTGACGATAATGTCTAAATCGACGTTCATATCTGCTCCCTTCTTTTCTACGGACCAGATCACTTCTCCTTGAATCAACGGTCAAATATTTTTCTTCGCGATTCCGGACTCCAGGAGTTTGAAATTTCAAACTCAACCCTCTTTCGTACTTCACTCTTGCGGAATTGCCGATCTATGGACACCTATCTCGAAATCAACGCTCTGCCTTCACCTGGGTGTTTGATCTTTCAAACTAGATCAACGGTCCAACGACCCCTTCTTGATCGTTGATCAAGATTTCCTTCGAGCTCCGGACTTCTAAGATCTCAAATCTTGAACCCTTTTCCTTCTCTTCAAATACACAGAATATTTCCACGTGTCCTTAGATCGGGTGACCTAGGATTACTTCAGGTCTTACCTGAGATGCTAAGATCTTTACCACATGCCCCTTCTGGATTTGACGGTCTAGAATCTCCTTTCGTGAATTGGGATTTCGCGACTTGGGACTTCCAAGTCACAATTTCCTTCACATTTTCAACATCCGAAATTTTGATATTTCGGGACGCTCCAAATATGATGGATCGCGTTCCTCTGGATCTAATAGTCAATATCTCGTCAGGATTTCGCGTATCGTGAAGTCGAAAGACTCTTCTCCTCCATTCTCCTGATCCCCAAAATGTCGAAATCCTCCCTGGACAATCAACTGTCCAGATCTCTCCTCAATCAACGGCTGGGATCTTTTCGTGTTTCGCGAGTTTCACGAATTTTCCCTTTGAATTATTTAAGTCACGAGTCAGTGAAATGTTAATAGTTCGCCATGCATCCCTTCCGATGGATGGTTTGGATGATTTCAGGATTTCACGATTTTTCAAAGCCCTCTCTTCTATGCAACTCCAAAGAGTTAAAACTCATGCACATTCCTTTGGATCCAACGGTTGTCGGTCCATGCGCTCAGATATGATGGATGAGATCTGATTCATCCTTGCTTGTTCTTTTGTACACGAAGTGCTAAGATTGGTGCACTTACTTCTGATCCAATGACTATCAATCTTCTTCTCTGTGTTCCAATGATCATGGTCGTTCTTCCTCCTGAGCTTCTGATATCTCTCCACCTTGAAGATTTATCTTCTTTCAAAGGTTCCAAACCTTTGTTCTCTCGACGAATTTGTTCCTGGGATCTCATAAACACTCATGAAAAGTGTTATCTCTTCTGATCTTCTATCCTTAAAATAATTTTGATCTCCCACACACACCTTGCATTTTTGGGATTTTTGAATAACTCAGTTCGAAGGATTTTCTTGAAAGAAAATGCTTCTCTCCCACCTAGCGTTCTTCTGTGCTGGTTCTTCAAATCTTGTTGACTTCGGGATGTTGTGCACACCTTGCACCTGGTCTAAGTTTCTCTAATTCTCTCTGAACTTCCCTGAGTCACTCCGAGACTCAGTCGATGCATTCCTTGCGTTCGAGATGCACACCTTGCATACAAGTATCAGAAGAGAAATGATTGAAACTCAACCGGCTTCATCATGAACTCATGCAGTCAATCTCTCGAACAATCATACATGAACGAACTATAATAATTCATACACACAGAAATCAAAATTCATTCAATCACACATGAAATGAACACAGTCCAAGGATTTGGGACAATTTCTATCTGTTCTATTCATTCATGAAAAAAAACAAAATACATAGTTTGTTTGCTACTCTAGTTTTCTCTACTGATCTCTTTATTCTATCTATCTGTTCTGATTATATTACAATGCAACAATGATAACTATCTAAGGACCTCTCCACGATCTCTCTCGTCCTACTCTGAAATCTATCATTTCAAAATTCTAAGTTATTACCTACTCTGTCCTATTACAATAACTACTAGTTATTGCTAGATAGAGTCGACACTCCATATCTGCAGTTTCTTACAGTCCTTCAAGACTTTACAGACAAGCTACTTTTTAAAAATTTTGTTACAAAAATATCTCAACAACCAATTAAATTCTGAGTTAAATGCTCGATTTGAAATTCTGTCATTGCTGAGATGTCACCCGTTTGCCTCCACGTGTGCATTGTTGACTTTGAAGGCGATGCTCCTACATCAAATAATCATGAGAAAGTATAAATAAACATGAGTATCATTGTATTGGAGATGTGTTGGATTGTATTGTTTTTTAGCAAGCATGGCTTGTGGAGTGATTCCTGCCATAAGGAGTAATTGATGGTGTTTCCCTACCTTAAAGGTTATTCTATGTATATTCTTTGTGTTGTTCATGGTGAATTGTTTTTGTATTTTTGAAGTTTAAGGGTTTAATTATGATTTTTAATGGTTCATTCTCTCTTATATCTATCAAGGTTTACTACAAGTGGTATCCGAGCTTTTTCTTGGGTACAAAATGAGATATTTTTTCTCTTTTTGTGTATTTTTTACGGAAAAAAGAGGATGGAAGAATTTAAGCCAATTTATAAAACTTTATATGAATAATTTGAAGAAACCAACCATATATTTGAGTTTCTCTCAAAAGAATACCCAAGTTCAGATAAAAATCTTCCAAAACAAAGTCAGAGAAATCAAATATTTTAAGGGTTTTTTCTAGTAACAATCATGTGGTTTTCGAATTAGATGTATTTTGTTAGATTTCACATACTTCATTCAAACTAGTGCCAATAGATCCAGAAAAGTCATGGCATTTCAGAATTGGGGTCATAATAGCCAATCTGAGAAGTATAGCAGAAGTTATGTTATTTTTACATTTCCGGCCTCAAACCTTATCTATAGAAAGGAGCTCCATTGACAAATAAGTGATTTTCTATTAACCCTGGTTTTATTTTTGGGTTTTCACAAGGAAGATGTATTTTACAGGAAAGATGATGGTCCTAGTATTGAATAATACACACAAAAAAATGAAGTTTGTATAGGGAAAGAAGTGGAAAATTACTCTTCATATTTTTTTAGAGATGATGTGGCCACATGGCAACATTCTTAACCATGACAAGATGAAGTAACTTTCAGATCAAGAATATGAAAACATATTTTTAGACAAGCAGTATCATGTTGAGAAGATGGATAAGAAGAGAACTAGGGATTTATTTTCATGTGACAACTTCATATTACAGGTTCATGAATATATTCAATAATATAAGGTGATTGTTTCTATTAACCCTAGTTACAAGCAAAATCTCATCAATGTTAAATTGGCTAAAAGACTACAAGTCCCCATAAATAATATTCAAAGAACATAGGTTGAGGGTGAACACGTTCATATTTTTAAAGATTTGAAGATTACTATAGATAAATATGTGTTGCATTCATATTTTTATGCTATAGATATGGATGTCGTGGATATGTTTTTAGGATATCCTTGGATGGACTTAGTTGGTACAATTAATATTAATGTGCAAAAGAATTTTTTGAAGATTTGGCATAAGGAAAAGAAAATCACATTGCAGGATATGTTTGTTATTAAACAAGAAGGGTTAGAGGGGGCACTTGAAGTAGTCATTGTAGGGAAAAAAATTATAATACCTAATGAAATATCGGATGAAGAGTCTAGGTTTGAATAAAAACAAGAGCCTATAGAAGAACTTAAATAAAATACCCAACAAGGGCATAAAATGTAAGAAGAAGCTAAGGAACCACATGATGAAGAGTTAATGAAAGAAGAATCGATAGTTATGCTTGTTGTCTATTTCAACTCACACCACATAGAGAAATAACATCCATCAATCGAAGGTCATGAGCATCAAAAACCTTACTATGGATCAACATGGAACTAGAAAGGAAACTAGCATGGCATTGTGTCATGCTTATTTTCAAGGGAATTTGTATCCTGTGTTGGCCATTTCTCATATTTCTTGACCACATGTGTCATTCTTCCTAGTCATCAAGTTGTTTTCAATTCTGTCATTGTCTTTGTCCTTTTTTCTATGCCAGTGTGGAAGGTCCTCATTGACTTATCGTTGGTGGGTCATATTGTTGGAACACTTAGTTATACCAAGAGGGGGGTGAATCAGTACAAGACTATTTTTTCTTTTCTTTCAATATTTATCAATGTATTACTTTACCAACTATAACTATTAATAATAAATACACAACCATATAGTCCAAAGTACACATATATTTAACGTGGAAACCCAAATGGGAAAAAACCATAAAAAAAATATTTTATAAAATTATGTAGGCACCAACCTATTGTTACAATGTTTGTAGGAACCAACCTATAGGAAACACCAATCCCCTTAGTTGCACACCAACTTAGCACTTCCTATAGGCACCAACCTACAACTACAATATTTGTAGGCAACAACCTACAGGAGATGCCAATCCCATTAGCTAAGCACCAACTCAACATTGTGTAAGCACCAACCTATTGGAGACACCAATCTCCTCAATCTGTCAATAATGTCAAATATTCTCTTTCCCTCAAGTGTTCACTTGTATAAAATTGTTTCTCTATCTCTTATGGCACAACAAATTCCTTCAGTTCACAAACTGCTTGATTTCATAAGTTCCTTAGACCTTGCACCTCCCAGCCACCCTTAGACGATTACATTATCTTCATTTCAATTTTTGGCTTCGTTGGACCTCAGAGCCTCAAAGCTTCTCTTCACATGATCCTTTATCACTCAGTTTTTCCCACACTTGACTTGGATTGAGTATCATTATTTATACAGATATTACACCCAAGGTTTTTTCCACATATCCAAAGAATATTTCTCATAAGTTCAACTCTAGATCGCTTGGCTCTTCCTTAAAATATGGACTTCACAAATCCTTTCGAAATTGGTCCTAAATTCCTCCTAATTCACACACTATTTGATCACTAGATAGAACATAACTATTAACACTCAATAGCCATCGGATACAGTCCCTTGAATCGATCATGGTCGTCAATCCATTCTCTAAACATTATACAACAAAACCTCTTTTATAAAAATAGGTGTTCCCATTTCACCATAGACAATATAGCAATATTGTCACCCAACCATAGGCCGAAGCTAGCCTCAAGTACCTTAACCTTGATAGAGAGAATAATTCCAGAAGGAAACCCTAGAACCAATAGCCAATAAATATAGCATACCTCTCTCCAGAGCTAGCGCACAAGGAAAAAATTCCAAATCATAACCAAGAGAAAGTCCAAGCCTAAAACCGAAAATACAAGTTTCAGTAGTTGCAACTGCAGCTACTCTCCAAACTTGTGCACTTACTAAATTTATGCAATTGTGAGTTGTGTGTGTCCAAATGAGCTCTGACATCCTGTATTTATATTTCTCTTTCTTAGCTGTCTGGGTCGACTTCTCTTTCTGGAGGCTAGAAACTCAATATTAATTATTTTCTCTAGCCGACTTGTCTTCTAGGGTTATGTCCAAGGATTTTAGGGTTTCTCTTGCTTCTCTGAATATTATATTCTTGTCAAGGTAACAAATGGAGGTTAATATCTTATGTAGCTACCAAAATATCAACACTCCCTCCTAGCTAGGGAGGTATTAAAGGCAATGATATTGAGCACAAACACATCATTCAACCGGTAGCATCATCATAGCCACAAAGGATATCTCATGATCAAATCATGAGAATCATCATCACTATTAGTATCATCTAATACCATCAACTGCATCATCTCTTGAAGCCATAATCCATCTGAGTAATCAAGGATGATGTTGAATAAGTCACTTACTCCACCGAGTGATATAATAACCATTCTTCTAATCCGGGTATATGTCCTAGAAGAATAATTGTTCCAACAGATGATGGAAGCCACACCATGGGCTATAAGGACTATTCTTCTAATCCATACATACATTCTAGAAGAATAAATGTCCTGGACCATTTCCCCCCTAGATAATGTCTATCCACTATCAAACTGACTATCCATCTAGATGGTAATCATTTCCAACACTACTGGTAGTCTTGATGGAAATCAGAACAATGTCATTCAATAGAACACAAATGTGTCTATCCATAGTAGTAGACAACTACTATCAAGTAGTACACAAGCACACCAAGTATCACAAGACTGCTTAATCAATGACAATTAGTCACAACCAGTGGAACACATCCACCATAGTAGCATACATCTACTGTCCAAAGACATACAATCTCCATAGCAATCATATCATCTGATATCAACCTGCATAAAACAATATCATGATATAAACTGAGTCATATGGGCCATTCTTCCACTCACATATGTGAGATATAGAAGATCATCTACCCTCAGAAGGTAAAACATCATCCATGGGCTATCTGGAATATTCTTCTTAAGCACAAAAGAATAAATTTCCCTGATTTTTGAGCCTCGATCATTCACCCAACTAGGCCATTCATGATTCCTCCATCACTAATCATAGTGCAACCTGGAGAGAATGAGTTTTCCCTAGGGAATGACTGTCTAGACCATTTACTAATGGAAATGATTATATTTCACCAACCTCCAAAACAGACCATTCTTTGAAACTGCTCACAAATGTGAACTTCAAAATAATGACTTCCCAGTGAGGCAGACCATTCTACTTGGCCACTAATCAAACTGATTGCCAAGAAGAATGATTGTCCTAGACCATTCCCCCAAACTAGACACAAGGGGAATCATTGTGTATGGTACATCAATAATCTATCAGACCATTTTCATTATGAAAATTACTATCTAATCTGGACCATTTTTTGAACTAGAAAATGCCTGTCCGTCAGAAGTATCGAACCACTTTTCGAACTTGAAGGGAACTGCTCATCCTAAACCATTTTTCAAACTAAAAAATAATTGTCCATAAATCAATTACATAGCAATGCTCCCTCCCAACCTGGAAGTAATCTCTTCCTTTTTCAATAAGGAGGTTGTCTCCACGAGCCTCAGCTTGTTTCTTAAGTACACAAACTTTTCATCTTGGACATAGGCTTTACCAAAATATATGTTATCTACTCATCGGTGGAGATATACTCCAGAACCACTTCTCTCTTCTGGACTTTATCACAGAGAATATAATTCTTTATCTCAATGTACTTTGGTCTATCATGGAACACTGGTTTTCTCTAAAGGATTCACATAGCTCTGATCATTACAATATATCATGGTTGAATTCAATACTTATGTTTCCTGCTAGCTCATGACATCATGGAAAATCTCAAACTAAAGCATATCCAAGTAACACTTCTTCTGTCATCAGAGATTTTTTCATGGATTAGCAATCCATCATCCCAAACTTTTGAGTAACCATTCTGATACACTATTTCTGTCATAGAATGTTTTCACCACACTTCTGATGTATATAAGATACTTTGCATCAAGTTGTTTGAATCCATACAAGGTCTTCTTATATCTACTTACATGGGTCTTTTTATGGTATAAGATTCTTTCTCAATTTTCTTTATTTGGGAAGAACAGTCTTTTATATGTAAATTCCAATCCATGGATACTATAGGAGGTATATCTGGTTTACTGGAACGAATTGTCATCATAGTCTTTTCTCTTCTTCTGGAAGAACTTTTGAATATCACAATTATTCCATTCATAAGTCTTTTTCACATTTTCTTACATAGATTGTTCTTTATCATAACTTCCATTTATTCTGCTTGATTGCTTCAAGGGGGTTCAAACCAAGATGGTATTCTTTGTGATTCTCGGTATAATAACTGGTTGTTCTGGATTTTCTTCCTTTCTTGGGATCTTCATGTTCTTCCTCATGTTTCTTTTTATCTCTTGGGTCCATGGAGTCTTATATAGATTCCATGCCCTGAATATTCCAACTTCTTCCTTTCATCATGGGATCATGGATGTAGATAGACAACCAAGGATACTTTAAGGCCTCTTTTTGAAGAAGACTTCTTCTAGATTCAAACTGAACACGTGTTTCTTTCAATGGGAACATGGACAAATACTTCATAATCCTTAATGGATCATATCATTTAGGATTAGCTCCCTCCTAATCCTTGCTTCATGCATGAATACATGCTCTTCTTTTGGAATTTTGTAATGAACTCCCTCCATCTAAGAGAGTCCACGCTTATGTCTACATCCTTATTGCCTTCTTGACTTAGAAGAAGAAGTTTGTTTTATCCTACTTGGCCTTATTTGAGGGTTCCCTTTCTTCGGCAACTAATACTTCATTTTTTTCCTTCCTTTTTAAATCAGGACAATGGTTTCTATAGTGATCATATTTTCGACAGTTGAAGCATTGTATTTTTGACATATCCTTTTCTTGATTTTGTTTCTTCCTCAAGCCAAACTTCTTCTTACTCCTGAAATTCGTGAACTTTCTTGTGAAGAATTGATCGTCGTATTTATTTTGGGATTTCTCTTTTGCCTTAATCCTTGATTCTTCTTGTGCACATCAAGTCCAAAGTTCTTCAAATGTGGGATACTCCTTTCTTGTGTTCATGCTTGCAGCAAATGCATCCCATGTCTTGGGAAGGCCATTGAGTACTATATTTACCGGTTCCTTTTTTGAAATGATTTCTTCAATAGCTTGTAGTTGATCTCTTAACTGAGACATTATTACAAAGTATGATGTTATGTTGTCATGATCATTGATTTTCATGTCACAGAGCTCATTCTTCAGACTCATTACTTGTCCAATGTTTCTGACTGAGAAGAGATTAGTTAAGGAATCGTACATCTTCTTAGATGAGTCAAGATGAGAGATGTAGGGTATCAAGTGGTATTTTACAGAGTCCACTATGATACTCATGGAATTGATGTCATTGTCCTTGAACTTCTCCATAATTGAAATGTTCAGAAGTTCCTTCTCTTTTCCTTCTTCAAACTGTGGTTCCACGATATTTCCTTTCATGATATCTAACACTTTATTCTTGTAAAGGATGAGTTCAATCCTTTTTTTCCATGATCTGAAGTTAGAAGCCCCTTCTAACTTGTTTTCTGAATTCATAGAGTAAGTCATGACTGTTTTTCTTGGTCAGCCTTTGACTTTTACTTGGTCAAACTTTGACTTTAAAGTTGATGTCTTAGCTTGCTGAGAGTACAAGGAGGTGCGCAAAATTAGGGCACACTAAGCTATCCATAAATTGGGTCAATATCTTCACTTAAGGTGCCTCAACAAGAGGGTTAGGGTTTTGTTGCTGCAGCAAAAACTTTGACTACAACCGTAATTGTAACTGAGAAAATCCTCCCAATCTATGTTCCAGTAGTTAGATTGTCCGAAGATAGTGTGGGCCCATAACTTGTTAGAAAAATAGGTGTGCCCATTTCACCATATACAATATAGCAATATTGTCACCCAACCATAGGCCAAAGCCACCCTCGAGCACCTTAACCTTGATAGAGAGAATAATTCTAGAAGCAAACCCTACAACCAATAGCCAATCAATATAGCGTACCCCTCTCCAAAGCTAGTGCACAAGGCATAAATTCCAAACCATAACCAAGAGAAAGTCCAAACCTAAAACCAAAAATACAAGTTGCAGTAGTTGCAGCTGCAACTACTCTCCAAACTTGTGCACTTGCTAAATTTATGCAGTTGCGAGCTGTGTGTGTCCAAATGAGCTCTGGCATCCTATATTTATATTGCTCTTTCTTATCTGTCTAGGTCGACTTATCTTTCTGGAGGCTAGAAACTCAATATTAATTATTTTCTTTAGGCAAATTGTCTTCTAGGGTTATGTCCAAGGCTTTTAGGGTTTCTCTTGCTTCCCAGAATATTATATTCTTGTCAAGGTTACACATGGAGGTTAATATCTCCTGGAGCTACCAAAATATCAATAACCTCAATACTCAGCCACCATTTGATTCATCTTTGGATTTAATACTTACCATTGATCTATTTGTTGTCCACCAAAACATATCATGCAACTGCAATGCACAACATTCATCCGATCAGTCCTTGATTTGATATCGACCATTAATATTTTATTATTCTCTGTCTAATACAACACGCAAATGACCTCATTTCTCAACACCTGTTGGATCAATTCTCATATGTTAATATATTCTTAGCATATCGGGACCACCGAGTCTTGGAACACACATCATATGACTCAATACTAAAAAATCGTCAGATCTTCCTTCGAATTAAATGTCCATCATTGATTTTCTATCACTGGCCACTGGAACACTAGACAGAACCTTGACTCTCAACAACCATCCAATATGGAATCTGATTTAATCTTAGTCATTAATCTGTTAGCTTGATGGTTTCACTATTGGTATAAGGCATATCATTTTTGTTGATACTGAGAGGGGGGTGAATCAATATCAAGTATAATTTTAAAAAAAATTCAACTTATACTTCGATCAAATTATATATTCAATTATATCCAATGAGAAATGAACAATAGTAGAAGAGTTACACCAATACAACACAATAAACCATGCGGAATATGTGAGAAATAACCAATAGTTATTGTTAAAGGGAAGTAATGAATTCCGAAGGTAGCTACAACTTCCAAATATAGAGGGAGGGATAAACCTCCAAAAGGAAGATACTATCCTCCAATATCAAGAGAGGGTTGACCTCTCAACTTATGAAATTCTTCAATTCTTGGAATACTCTGATCCTGTAGATAATATTAATCAATGTATTCTCTGAAACACCTCCACGTTTCACTCCTTGAATCCTCCCCAAAAAGAAGTTATAGAGAGAATGGTAGACCTTATTTAATTATGGTTTATTCAAGAGAGCGAACTTGTACATAATGCCCCACGCTCAATATTTAACATCAGATTCTAAAATTTGCACACAAGAAACTATAGCCCATATTATTTTCAATGAAATTGGACTCACTTCATTTGGATTATCTATGAATAAGTTATGATTGTTTTACTCGGAACACATGTTTATGACTAGCTTCAGGACTAGTCAAAAACCCTATCTTCCACAGAGTGTATCTCCAAAATTATAGTGAATAAAGAGATGAAATTTTTACCATAGGTACCTAGACATGTCTCATAAATACCATACCAATTTAACCATATGAATAGTTCTAGGAAAAAAATTATAGAGAAAATGGTAATATGACTTGTAAATAACATACCTTAGAACACATCACCAAAAGACTTCATCCTCCCTTGAAATTTGGCCTTCTTTACTTCAGATTTCCTCTGAAATTCAACTTTTGTGTGTAAAATGAATGTATAATGATATGTATTTATACCCTTTATGTCACTTCCTTTTAACATTAGCGCCGACTTGACACTTTCTTATTTTGTAATTCTTTTCTTTAATTATCTTTAGGGCTGACCTGTACTTCCTTCTTCAATTCACTTTGTCATATTCAAAAATTCATTTCTCCTCAACCATGAGGATCCATGTGATGTTAAAACTACCACTGGAAACAATATGATGTATACTATCCATCTCTGGGTGTTGTTTCTACATGTGCACTGTCCTTCATGTACAAATACCTTCATCAATCTTGTAGTCCAAAACCAATGACTAGGGTTGACATCAATGATAACAACCAATCTTCCAACAATCTCCCCCTTTGTCATTGATGGCAACACTCATGCTCCCCCTGTCGTCATGATCCCAATTTCTCTCCCTCTTTGACATCAATGGCAAAGGGTAGGGTTGGTCACCCTGAGTTCAATGACATAAGGTGACCTTCTTCTTTGGGGCTGCTCCCCCTGAACATGTGGCACTCAATAATACTTCACCCTTATTTTTGGTCTTTGGGACTTTTTCTTCCTTGGAATACTTTTGTGTGGATTTTGTATTCTCTCTCTTCTTCATTTCTAGGATATATATGTTGTTCGGTCTTTTTGTTGCAGTTGCAACCAATCTTCCTAAGTTATTTTCTTTGATTTTACATTTTCAGGAGTCAAATGTAAGAGTGTATCCTTGATCACATATTTTGCTGACATTGAGGAGATTATGCTTCAGATATTCAACCAATAAGACTTTTCCTATTTTTGCATTTTCACTTCCAAGTTTTACAGTTCCTTTTCCAAGTATTTTGGTAAATGAGTCATCTCCAAATGCAACATTTCAACCCTTTTTCTTCAAGCTGGCAATTTTTCTTTGATCTCTGGTCATATGAGATGAGCACCCACTGTCTATGAACCATTCATCTTCTTCTTTGAATTATTTAGCGACCAATGCTATTCGATAGTTTTCATTGTGTGGAATTTCTTTCCTTTTCCATGTTGTAGTTGGTATAGGGACATTTGTCATATGATTATCTTCCTTCATCTCTTTGTAATATCGTGCTTTGTGACCAAGATTATTGCACTTGTAACATACAATATTTTGATCCATTAATGGGTCAAATGGATTATAATTTATGTTGACAGGTCTACGAACATTTCCATATCTACTAGTTGCACCATTCATGTATCTTGCATAATTATTCCTTTCATTGATTCTATAATTGATTGCCTTGTGTCCAAAATTTCCACAAGTATAACAATGTCCAAGAAATAAATTTTGGTACCTAGGAGTAAGTGATCTTCTTTGTGGTATGGTCCATTTGGGTTCACGATATATTCTTCTGTAGTTTCCTGCATAATGATTTCTTTCATACCTGATGGTAGAGGATCTTATTGATGTCTCATTCCTTCTGAATTCTAGTCTTTTATCTTGTTGTTCAACTTGTTCTCAGTGTTGGTTTGATCATTTTCATCTTCCTTCTCTTGTTTTGTTGTCTTCAAATTGTCATTGTATCTTAGTCTTGTCTTTTCGTTTGGAGATCTTTGAATACTAAGGATCTCATCTAATTTTTCAGTGTTTTTTTTCGAACTTCTTCAACTTTTCTATTGTCAATAGTAGCTCCCCTTTTGTGTGATCCAATTCTGCTTTTAATTTCTCATAATCTTCTAATTTTTCCTTCAAGCTATCAATGGTATTTTCAAGCTTGTAATTTTCTTCTTCACAACTACTCAATTCACCTTTTAATATTATGTTTGTGTTACTAAACTTGCTATTTTCAGTTTCAACATGCTTCAAATTTTCAAGATTCTCATCTTCTTGTTCACTCTCTACATTGTCTTTGTTTCCCCAAAAGGAATCAATGTTGGTTTCTTCATCTGAATCTTCTTCATAAATGATTTCTTCTTCTTTAGAACTCTTGTGATCATCATCCTGGGTTTCTTGGGTTATGAAGAGGACTTCTCCTCCATCATTATCTTCTTCATCACTCTCATATGAGGATATGTCATCATCCTTGGAGTAGAATCTCTTTTTATTGTTGAGACTTCTCTTCTTATAGTAGCAGTTTTCAACAATATGTCCTATTCTACCACAGTTAAATCATTTTAGAGGAGAATTACCTTTGTATCTTCCACTTCCCTTCTGGAACCTTCTTACGAAATTTGTTATTTCTTCATCAAGGTCGTTATCATTGTCTTTTGTATTCTTTATGGCTTTAAAGGCTGCTTCATTGTTTGTCTGGTCACTTTCTATACCTGTTCTCATTTCATATGCTATAAGAGACCCATGTAATTCATCCATTGTCATTTTGGTCAAGTCCCTAGTTTCTTCAATGGTGGAGACCTTAACATCATACTTCAAGAGAAGTGATCTAAACACTTTTTGTACAAACAAGGATTCATCAATCTCTTCACCTAATCCTCTGATAGCATTAACAACTTCATCAACTCTAAGAAAATAGATTTCAATATCTTCCTTTTTATCCATCTTCAAATTTTCAATTTTTTCTCTATGTCGTTGAAGCTCGACCTGCTTAACTTTTGGATCACCTTCATAGATACTCTTGAGTTTGTCCCATACCTTTTTAGTAGTGATGAAACCCATCACTTTAATAACAATGGTTGGTGCCAATTCTCCTAGAATAACATGTATGGATTTTGAATTACAAATCATAAGCTTGTTCTCATTTGGATCGGTTGGAGCATTATTTTGGATTACAAAGCCATTTACAACTGAGTACCAAATGTCTACTCCCAAAGATGTATGTAAGTTTTCACTCTATCACTCCAATATGCATAATTTCTTCCATCAAATCTTTGAATCCCATTTGAAATGTGTTCATGGTCATCCATCTCTGCTTAGGATTTTCCTTCCAATGGTTAAAATGTTCTGAAGCCAACCGGATCTGATACCAATTGTTGATAATTAGAGGGGGGTGAATCAGTATAAAGTACAATTTAAAAACATTTTCAACTTATAATTCAACCAGATTATATATTCAATTATATACAATGAGAAATGAACAATATTAGAAGAGTTACACCAATACACCACAATACACCATGCACAATATTTGAGAAATAACCAATAGTTATTGTTCAAGGGAAGTAATGACTTCCAAAGGTAGCTAGAGCTTCCAAATATAAAGGGAGGGATAAAACTCCAAAAGGAATATACAATCCTCCAATATCAAGAGAGGGTTGAACTCTCCATCCTTGCCCCTTCCTTAAACCCAAGAATATATGAGAGATAATAAAACTTTAAATTGAATCATCACCATCAACTAACCATCAAATAGAACCTGATAATGCTTCTTGAGACTTCTTCAACTTCTGCAATTATTCAATTCTTGGAATACTCTAATCCTGTAGATAATATTACTCAATGTATTATCTGAAATTCCTCCAAGTTTCACTCCTTGAATCCTCCCCAAAAATAAGTTATAGAGAGAATGGTAGACATTATTCAATTATGGTTTATTTAGGAGAGCGAACTTGTATAGAATGCCCCACACTCAATATTTAACATCAGATTCTGAAATTCACACAAAAGAAACTACAACCAGTAATATTTCCAATGAAATTGGTCTCACTTCATTTGGATTCTATATGAAGAAGGTATGATTGTTTTACCCAGAACACATATTTATGACTAGCTTCAGGACTAGTAAAAAACCCCATCTTCCACATAGTGTATCTCCAAAATTATAGCAAATAAAGAGATAAAATTTTTACCATAGTTATCTAGACATCTCTTCTCAATACCATACCAATTTCACCATTTGAATAGTTCTAGAAAACAAATTATAGAGAAAATGGTAATATGACCTGTAAATAACATACCTTAGAACACATCACCAAATGACTTCATCCTCCCTTTAAATATGGCCTTCTTTACTTCAGATTTCCTCTGAAATTTGACTTGTGTGTGTAAAATGAATTTATAATGATATGTATTTATACCCTTTATGTCACTTCCTTTTAACATTAGGGCCAACTTGACACTTTGTTCTTTTGTAATTCTTTTCTTTAATTATCTTCAGGGTCGACCCATACTTCCTTCTTCAATTCACTTTGTCGTATTCAAAAATTAATTTCTCCTCAACCATGAGGATCCACGTGATGTGCCACCTACCACCAAAAAAAACATGATGTATATTATCCATCCATGGGTGTTGCGTCTGCATGTGCATTGCCCTTCATGTCCAAATACCTTCATCAATCTTGCGGTCCAACACCAATGACTAGGGTTGACATCAATGACAACAACCAATCTTCCAACAATTTATTCACTTAAAAATTTTGTGGCTTCCAAAATAAAACCTCATGTTTCATCAAAGTTATTTTGCACCCATACTTAGAATACTTTCAATCATTTCATCGCAGGTCTAAGGCATTTTCCTGACTCACTTTTCTATATCTGTAACCATGTATGCTCAACCAATTCATTATTGATACTTAGTCAGTTCTCAAGATCTCACTGCGGTTCCGTGGGTTTTCACTCATTTCATTATTTCTTCACATACTCCTAATTCTTGACTGGTCCACGACAATCCACATTTGTCTTGATACTTAGTCAAATGTTAAGATCTCACCATGGGCCATGGTCCTTTGACCTTAGCGGTTGATATTCGATGATCAATACTCAATATTTAACCCAAATCAGATTGTTTTGATCCATTGTGTTGATGTTGTTGATGAGGTGGCTTTCACGTGGAATTATTATACATGTATATTGGATGATGTGGAATCGATATGTTATTGGGTATGTTTTATATTCTTTTCCTCAGGAAACATGTTACCTGCCTCAGGAAACGTGTCACATATTTAGGTGGTTTTTCAGCACATGGTTTTTGCCGATGGTTTTCTATTTCCGGTTAAGGAATTAAAGTTTTGGAATAATCCAGGTCATTGGATTAATGTTTTTGATGCCACTGGCTCCTATATGTATATTGTATTATAAATAATGAATCACAAGGAATGAATATAGAATATGTTGGTTTTCCTGGTTTGGGTTTCCAGGGGAAAAATATCTGTGTAATGTTTGTATTTTCCATTGTATCTTTTTTGTTATTTTATTGAAAATTTGTTTGCAGTAGATATTGTACAAGGTTAGAATCTACATTTGGTATCATAGCTTTGTTGGCTTCAGGGGGACACCTTTGTGGTCAAGGGTTTCGCTCGAGACTGTGATAAGCTTTGGTACAATGGGAGATTTTTGGTATTGATTTTTCAGGTGAAAAGAAATGGCAAGCAATTCGAAGATGGAGATCGAGAAGTTTAATGAGAAAATTTTTGAGTTGTGGAAGCTCAATATGGAAGATATGTTGGTGGACATAGATCAGTGGATCACGGTATATCCAAGTACTGCACCTACAGGAAATTCAACAGATGACTGGAAAAAGTTGGATCGGAAGGCAAAGAGCACAATCCGACTGTGTCTCTCAAATTCAGTATTACTGAATGTGTCAGAAAAAAGCTACAGCCAAGGATTTATGGGATAAGTTAGGGAAGTTGTATCAGTCTATGTCCTTAGTGAATAAAATATTCCTGAGAAAGAAGTTGTATAACCTGAGGATGCAATATGGAGACTTGGTGGCAGAGCATTTGAATGCCTTCAATATTGTGGTAAGTCCTTTAGTATCTGTTGAGATTAAAATTTCAGATGAAGATAAATGTATCAGTTTACTGTGTTCTTTACCAGACTTGTGGGACAGTCTGGTTGTGGCCATAGGTAGTAATACAAATTCCTTTAAGTTTGATGAAGTGGTCTTATCTTTGTTGTTAGAGGAGACGAGACAGAAGAATATGGAAGGATAGAGCACAGGCACATTATTTTCAAGAGGACATTCCTAGGAAAGAAATAGATCTAATTTCTCAAGTGGGAGATATAAGTCTAAGGGTAGATCTAAATATCCTGAAAATTTTGTAAGGGTATGTTGAAGATGTGGAAAAGAAGGGCACTACAAGAAGCACTGTAGATCCAAAGTTGAGAAAAAGAAGGGATCTATAGAATCTCCTTCTATAGAAAAAAAGACCTCCAAGGAAGAAGGAGGGGATGTGTACTTGACTTCTTCAAGCACACATGTAGATTACGAGGCATGGTTGTTTGACTCTGGTGCATCCTTTCATATGACTCCCCATAGGGAGTGGTTCTATGAATATGAAAGGTATGATGGAGGTAATGTTTTCTTAGGTGATGATTCGACAACTAGAATCATAGGATGAGGAAGAGTCAAGTTGAGGATAATAGATGGAAGGATTAGAACACTGCCTGGTGTTCTGCACATCCCAGGTTTGGCCAGAAATTTGATTTTTGTAAGGAAAATGGATGATGTAGGGGTAAAAAACAATATTTGAAAAGGAAACCTGCAAGATGGTTCGAGGAGCAATGGTGTTGTTGAAGGGAGTTCGGTTTGGAACTCTGTATAAGCTGAAAGGAAGCACTATTAGTGATGGGTGTAATAGTTCCATTGTTCTTGATATTGGAGTTGAAGAAGAAAGAACTCCTACAGTCTTTGGAGAAAAGGTTATGTTGTGGCATCAAAGACTTGGGCATATCGGAGAGAAGGGTCTTCGACTACTACATGGTAAAGGTATGGTTGAAGGTATGTCTAACTACTCTCTGGATTTTGATTTTTGTGAACATTGTCTATATGGGAAGCAGAATCGGGTAAGATTCCCCTCTGGTGCAACGAGGGCAGAAGGAATTTTACAGCTAGTTCACAGTGATGTTTTTGGACCTTTGTCGGTACCATTATTGGGAAAATCTGTGTACTATGTCTCATTTATAGATGAATTATCGAGGAATACTTGGATATATTTCCTCAGGAAGAAATCTGAAGTCTTTGACAGGTTTAAAGAGTTTAAGTCTCTTGTTAAGAATCAAACAGAGAAAAGAATTAAAGTGTCGAGGACAGATAATGGTGGAGAGTTCTACGGAAATGAATTTGAAGAATTCTGTAAGAAGTGCGGTATATCAAGGAAGAAGACTACTCCATATACACCTCAACAGAATGGAGTTGAAGAAACGATGAACATGACTCTGATGGAAAACGCAAGGTGCATGCTCAGTGGTGCCAGGTTAGGGCAAGAATTCTAGGGAGAGGCAGTGGGTATTGCATGTTACCTGGTCAACAGATCACCCTCATCAGTAGTGGATGACAAGACTCCACAAGAGGTATGGACTAGTAAGAAACCGTCTCTCACACATCTCAAGGTATTTGGTTGTGGTGCATATGTTCATGTTACAAAGGAAAACATGAGTAAGCTAGATACGAAGGCCGAAAAGTGTATCTTTATTGGATATAAAGATGGTCTCAAAGGTTATAATCTTTGGAACCCAGAAGCTAAGAAGGTAGTGTATAGCCAAGATGTGGTATTTAGAGAAATGAAGGATGGTGTTAAACAAAAATTCCTACCAAGGAAGAACCAGAGAAGATAGAGTTTGATTTAAAGGATGATGAGTCAGACTCTACATAAGAACATGAATCAGAAGAAGAAAATCCTCATACTCCAGTATTGAGAAGATCATCTTGAGAAAGAAGGCTACCGGAAAGGTATACTCCATCTGATTTCCGTTCAAATTTTTCTTTGTCTATTACCGATGATGATCCTAGAACTGTTAGGGAGGCAGTGGATTCATAGGATGGAAAACTATGGAAAAGGGCCATGGATGAAGAAATTGCATCTTTGGATAAGAATGAGGCTTGGGATCTAGTGGAGTTGCCAGCTAGAAGAAAACCCATTGGCAGCAAATGGGTATTTAAAAATAATCTGAATGCAGAAGGAAAAGTGGAGAAATACAAAGCTCGGTTAGTAGAAAAGGGTTATTCCCAGGTTGAGGGAATTGATTTTGGTGAGATTTTTTCTCATGTTGCCAAGTTAACCTCTATAATATTTCTATTATCTGTTGCTGCTAGATTTGATTTTGAAGTAGAACAAATGGATGTGAAGACAACATTCCTACATGGGGATCTAGAAGAAGAAATCTATATGAAGCAACCAGAAGGTTATGCTGTGAAGGGAAAGAAGGAGTTGGTATGCAAGCTAAAAAAGTCCTTGTATGGTTTAAAAAAATCACCAAGGATGTGGTATCAAAAAATTGATCCTTATATGTTGGGACTTGGCTTCAAAAGAAGAAAAGAGGATCATTGTATGTATTTTAAATTAATTGGTGATCATTTGATTTATTTGTCTTGTATGTGAATGACATGTTGCTGATAGGAAACAATAAGGAGATTATCCAGGATGTGAAAACTTAGTTTTCCTCTAAATTTGACATGAAGGATCTCGGTGCTTCAAATTTCATTTTGGGCATGGAAATTAAAAGCGATCAAAAAAAGAGGAAACTCTAGTTAAATCAGAGAAAATATATCGTGA
The DNA here is from genome assembly GCA_000966675.3 of Picea glauca. Taxonomy (NCBI): domain Eukaryota; kingdom Viridiplantae; phylum Streptophyta; class Pinopsida; order Pinales; family Pinaceae; genus Picea; species Picea glauca. The sequence goes on from JZKD02S2150364.1 coordinate 496,107, forward strand.
CAATATTGCAGAGGTTTAATATGCAGGAATGTAAACTGGTCAAGGTTCTTATTCCTATTGTTGTAAAGTTATCTGCAGATCAGTGTCCCAAGACACTTGAAGAGGAGGAAGACATGTCTCGTGTTTTATATGCAAGTGAAGTTGGTAGTTTTGTGTATGCAATGGTCTGTACTAGACCAGACATTGCACATGCAGTGGGAGTTTTGAACAGGTATATGTCAAAACCATGGAAGGAGCATTAGAAAATAGTAAAAAGGGTTTTCAGGTATTTGCGTGGCACTGCTAGTTATGGATTGTGCTACGAAGGAAGACCTGGATTGGACAGAGTGGTGGATATACATGGCTTTGTGGATGCAGTCTGGGCTGGAGATATGGATCATAGGAGATATACAAGAAGGTATGTGTTTAACCTATTTGGAGGAGCAATAAGTTGGATGAGAAAAAGGCAGGCTATAGTGGCACTTTCAACTACAAAAATTGAATGCATGGTAGCCACTCATGCAAGTAAGGAAGCAGTATGGTTACAAATATTGTGTTCAGGTATTGGGTTGGTACAACAAGCTATAAGGATAGAGTGTGACATTCAAAGTGTAATTTTTCTGGTGAAGAACCTGACTTATCATTCAAAGACAAAGCATATTTATATTCAATATCACTTTGTGAGAGACATGATTGAAGAAAAGAAAGTATCGTTGATGAAGGTGGACACTTTGAAGAATGTTACAGACTCATTAACAAAATATGTGAGCACTGAGAAGTTCTCTTGGTGTAGAGGATCCATGGGCATTGTTTCCCTGTATTGTTGACTATGTAACCCTGTAACCCCCTATATGCAAAGAAAACAACAAGTAGGAGAATTTTGGGTATGTGTTATATTGTTTGCACGAGTAGTCAAAGAAAATTTGTTTTCCCTTGAGAAATGTGTCACATATTTAGGTGGTTTTTCAACACATGGTTTTTGTCGATGGTTTTCTATTTCTAGTTAAGGAATTAGGGTTTTTGGACTATTCTGAGTCATTGGATTAGGGTTTTGGATGCCATTGGCTCCTATATGTATATTGTATTGTAAACAATGAATCACAAGGAATGAATATAGAATATGTTGGTTTTACCAGTTTGGGTTTCCAGGGGAAAAATCTCTGTGTAATGTTTGTATTTGCCATTGTATATTTTCTGTTCTTTTACTGAAAATCTGTTTGCAGTAGATATTGTACAAGGTTAGAATCTACATATGTGTCCTGACACATGGGACTACATATGGCATCTGTAGAGCTGCCTATTATTGCATTGGTGTGGTACTGACGTGGAATCCCTCTAATGAGGAATTCATCTTATTGGACATGTGGTGTTGATGTGGCATCTGAGCTTGCTCATTGAGTATCAGGCCCCAATCCTTTGATATTAACCATTGATCTTCGAAGATAAATGGTCAAGATTTAACCACTAAAATTTAATCCTTTGCACATGTTTTCGTAAATTTTCCATTGTTATTCAAACAACTTCATGCCTCCTTTTCAGTATAAACCCACTGGAGTAAGTTTTTGTTTTTATGAATATGGGATATATCAATTGTCTCCATTCACTTCAATTTGAGCAACCGAGACCTTCTTTTCAAGATCAACATTTCTTATATCTGCAACGGGATTATCTCATTCTCCTCATAGCTCTATAAAAATTTCAAAAACTTGTCTTTCCTTTGTTGTCCTTGTTGTACAATTCAAGTGCTTCCTTGATTTGTTCTTAGGTTTTAACAGTATTCCCCTGTAATATCTCATTCCTTGATTTCTTCTTTATCAGGGTCATCATGTTCCTCTTTCCTTCATTCACATAGAGCCCTATACCTAGAAACTTATTGATGCGTAGGTGTTATCTGATTAATCAGTAAGTGCAGACACAAATAGATATCCCTAGATTCCACAGGAAAATAGAACAAAACAAAACAGAATGCACACTTCGCCTTAAACTTCATCATCATAAGAACTAGTTTAATGAGTTACAACTGACATACATTTTAAATGACTCTTGTCCTCACTAGTGTCCTCCTTGTAGATCCTTCCTTGAGTTTGCAGAATAGTAAGCATGTCTAATAATCACAAACCAACAAAGAGGGAAGACAAAGATACATGTATTCTAATGAAGTCTATGTATATGATTAAGGAATTATACAATAGAAGACAAGATGCTTATATCAGGAAGAAATGCATTACTGTATTAAGTGAATATAAAGTGGAGAATACAACCCATGTCTTCATGCTGCAAGGTCCCCTTTCGATGGCTCTTTTATTCAACACACACACCTTTGCTCCAATTTACTTGAATGAAGAAGATCCACAATCTGACTTGAAGAACTAAAGCAAAGCTCTCAAGCATAATCTAAAGTAGAAATCTCCATACAAATCTTAGCCTTTTACATGAGAGATCCCTCTTTATATAGTGTGAAAGAGAGATGGATGAGGATATTAGGATGATCCCACCAAATCAACGAAGCGAGTAAGATCCAAACCGAAAGGAGGCCACCTCATCTTCAAGAATATCCCTTTCTAGAAAATTCGTGAAATTTGAATTTTTTGATGCTTTAAGCATCATCGCACCCTATGCACCAACAGGATGCGACGACGTCCCAGTCTAGGTTCAGGGAAGAGTGCGATGATTAGGAATCATCACACCCCATGCATATAGAAGGGTGCGACGACCTTCCTTTATATGGTTTTTGACAGAGGAAAGTAAATCACCTTTCTCATGGAGAAAGTCTTCTTTTAATATTTTCAGGGAACATTGACAAATGTTGTCAGGTGATCACCGAGGTGACCAAAATAATGTGTAACATAATGCCCCCCAAAGTATGAAGCTGTAAATCGTGACAACTGAAATACTTTGTAGAATCTGTGTGTCGAAAACAAGGAGTGCCTCGATCAGGAACCTGCAAACAAACAAGAATTTGCATAATATCATACCAATTCTGAGGTAGGCATTTCCATGCTCAGACTACAAGTGACTCTAATCATAAGTGTCAAGTGATTCATGGCCAATAAACATACACTATGGATCCATGTCATCATGATTTGGCATAGCCACCAGGAATACACTATGGATCTACGCTCTAAAAGAATTCAAATTCGGACATAGCCATGAGACATACACAGTGGATCTATGTACCATTACTAATCCATGAATACTTCGTCACAACCTGGACCGAAATGATAAGATCTAGGTCTTCATATACATCGTCTCTAAGTACGAATCTAGCCATGTGATTACAGGTGTTGAAGTCTAACATGGTAGAAACCACTTGATTACCGACCATTAATGAAAACCGTTAACAAGTGCGAGGGAAATCACCATTGATGTCAATAAATCCCAAGGTACCCCAGTACAATCCAACAAATGTGAATAATTGAGTTTAAGTTGACCACTCGATAGAATCTTCCAATCAGGGGTCAATGATGTGAACCTACTGTTGAAAGTGAAGAAACGTGCCATTCAGGCATGCAGGCTCTAAGGTACTGAATTATTTCTAAGTCTTGTTCCTGGATAATGTGTTGAAGTCGACAGGAAAATACTCGTCACAGGAGGGCCTTGATGTATCCCCCATCAATGACACAAAATATCTAATAGATTTGAGGTATATCAGAGTATGAAGTGATTCAGAATTGACATAGGGAAGGCCGACATGAAAAAAAATTTATAATTGCAGATGGTCGACTCGATAGAAGGCTCGTTTAGGTTGGACTTCTCTTGAACATATGAATGACATGAGAATGGTATTGGCGGCATTGACTCAAGGAGGAATCAACATATGAACTTGTGGATGGTCAAAAGAGAGACAAATGGATCTCCCAACCCAGATACAATGATGAAGGCAAGTGTCATGTTCAAGAGAGACTATTACTGCCACTAACACAAATACAGAAACACATTTCTTTCCCAATTTTCCCCCACCATTTCTGGCGAGTACCTCTTTATTTTTACGCAAGCTTAAGGAGGATAACATATGATTGTAGATGTAAGCTCATCCTTCATATGAGTCCCTCGAAGTATGTATAACGAACCCTAAGAAGGAGTGGTTTGATCCCATATAGTTCTTTTGATGTTTGTTTAATGAGTCCAAAGAGAGAAAACTAAGGGGTTTTTCAATTTTAGAGAGTCTGAAAAACACTTTAAGAGAACTCGATCGGGTCCTTTTTCATAAATTAATCTGACGAGACCGAAAAATTGATAACCTACCGCTCATCAGATGTTTTCTTCAAATACTTTTACGAGCGTGAAAAGAACAAGGTCACTCAACAATATTTTCATTTTTAAAGAGAGTGAAAAGATCTTAAAGGATACTCCATTATCTTCATTTTTCATGTTTACCAATACAAGTTCGAAAAAAAAAAAAAAGACTACTCAATTACATTCTCATGGTTTCACGAGCGTGAGAAAGAACTAAGATTCTGCTCGTAGCTTTTCCTGAAAAACCCTAAAAGGATTTGTACATGCGGCAAATATATTAAAACAAACCAAAAAACAAACCCTTGTTCCAACGTCTCACATCACTTGTAAAGTTGTTAAGACTTTAGGGTTTGGATAAATCATAAAAATAATATAATATGAAAATGAAAAGTGATAAAAATCAAGAAAATAGGTAACAAACCACATCTTACCATTTCATTTGTAACTTTTCCCAAATATTTCTCCAAATCCTTTTTTCACCTCGATTTTCAATAGTTGATTGCAGAGTCACGGTGGACCATTTCACAAATCGTCTTTGCAAAAGAGTAATCTCCTTCTCCTTCATCTTTTCATGGTTTTAAAATTTATTTTCATTGGTTAAATTTATGATTTGGGTTGATTTTTTAGAGGTTACCCATGCGTTGAGGTTGTCGCAGGTTCCCTATATCGGGAACCGCGATGATATAGGATCGTCATTGGTGACCCTATAGGTAGGGTGAAATGACGTCGCACTGTGTGAATGCACAGGCCTATGATGACCGAAACCCAAAATTTAAAAAGATGAACCCAACAAGAGAAAAACCCCAGGAAATAAATTTATGTTTCTAATCTCATATTATGGTGTCTTGGAAGGTCTTCCTTGGTCAAGATGTTGGAATGGTGTGAGTGAGAGCACAAAGAAGAAGATTACTTCACTGAGAATGACAAGGGAATAGTTATGGCTCTTTAGTAGTGTGGGTTACTAAAATTCTTCAATATTTAGGGCATGAGAGCCCAGTTGAGACTATTGGAGTACTTGGTTCACATGTGGGATGTGCACGAGGAGGCATTTCATGTGGGCGCCCACACACTCACCATAGATATCGAGGATATCTATTTCCTAATAGGACTATCTTGTTTTGGTTCATGGGTGACACTTACAAGAAGTATGGGCAGAGGTGAGCCTATGAACTACTACATCCGTCATCATTGTGTGTCAGGTACCGAGAAACATAGTGGTAAGGTAGCTATTAAGGATGTCAGAGATTTTCCTTTGTGGACTATCGTCTATACTATTATTCTCATGGCAGGGAGTGCAGCTCCCCACATGGATTTATAGAGCCATTTTCATTATGAAAAAACTCAACCCTGTATTATCTGTAGGCCAATGGCCAGGTTGAAGCAATTAACAAAAGTTCTCACTACTATGCTTCGACAGATGGTAGGAATTCATAAGTCAAATTGGTACACGATGTCATTCTTAAAATTATGGGCCTATCAGACATCAGTTAAGTCTTCCATGGGATTCACACATTTCCAATTAGTATATGGTATCGAAGCAATTTTTTCGATTGAATGTGAAATCCCATCTTTGAAACTGGTTGTCAAAATTCTCCCTAACACATCTGCTGAAGAGGGGAATCTTTTGTATTTAATGAAATTAGATGAGACCCATCGTGATTCATCCTTAGTCATTGAAACTCAGAAGAAACATGTTAAATCCCAATATGACAAGCATGTCAAACCACATGTTTTTTCTAAAGGTGATCAAGTTCTTCTTTACGAACAAGATCGTGATTTTCTAGGGGTCGGTAAATTCGAGCCCATGTGGCAGGGTCCTTATATTGTGAAACAAGTGTTGGAGAAAGAGGTTTGTTATCCCCGATATCTAGGGATAACTAGGAGATCATGTCTCGAGGCCCACATGGTCCTAAACATGGAGTACCGAGAGCGAGATTGACTTGAGCATGGCCCTGGAGGGCCCATCTCTCTTCTTCTTCGTCAGATTTGTCCTGTCAGCAGTAGCAGTTTCCATCACCACCAGCCTGGGCTTGCATTGGAGAGGACTCTTTCTCCATGAGGTAATTGGTCCGAGGTATCATGGTATGTGTCATATTTGATTCTTATAACCTTCTTATATATGCATTAGGTTCCTTTCATTTCTGATGATTGCTTGGATCTTACACTAATCCACTTGACCATTGTTGGGGTGATTGATGGGGCAACTTAGCAAGTTGGTATTCATGGGTTTTGGTTAGCCACCAAGGGGGATTTGCAGAGCCATCGTCTGCTCCCACCATATTTCATCATTTTATGTCTTATACCCACTCATTCATCCCATTCCCCTAGTCTGGCCATTAGGATGACCTTTCAGGGCTACATCTTGTCTTGTGGGAAGAAGGGGCTAAAGGCCCAGGGGGTAAAAGATAAAAGCCATAGGAAATGAAACCTGGAGATGCTTCGCCCAGGGGATCCCCGAGAAGGCAATAAAAATCTTCTCGATAAGAAACTAAGGGAACCTAAGAACAATAATAATAATAAACAACAAGACCTAACCAAGAGGCTGGTTCATAGGTATTTAGTAGTATGACATTGCCATTATCTGGTCACCAAACTAGGGCAGTGGCCTTTGGTTGCATAGCCAAAGGAAAGGGGGTCTCATCATGAGCCAGCCTTCTCATTTCTGCGAAGATACCAGTGGGTAACGTAGTCAGCTCTAGCCACCAAGCCAAGGCAGTGTCCTCTGGTTAGACCTTGAATAAAAAAAGCAATAAAAGAAAGATAAGGCAATAAAAGGGCTTGGAAAAAATGCATCCATGATGGGTACAACTCGCCTCCTACAAAGGCACCCACAGACGACACCTGCCCTTGGTCTTACTATGACTAGACATCCCTAAAACCATATCACCATGTTATACATGGCTTGAATGATCCTTTGAGGAAACTTTCCATCTCTTGTGGGTATTAGCCCAATAGGTTTTTTTGTTGGTTTCCTTGGCTTTGTATAGTAGATCTGTGTAATGTCTTTGAGCTCTTCGATGATATGTTAGGGATTTATTGCATATATTTGATAAATTTAATGATGAGATATGATTTACATTGCTATGATGTCTAGGAATGATGAGCCCATGGAGGGCGTAGTCTTTGATGTGCAGGACCATACCCGGTGGACAGGTACCAGAGGATCAGTGCACATGGGGAG
>JZKD02S2150364.1:511007-529139 GCA_000966675.3 Picea glauca
AGGGGACCACTTTGGAGTTCATCCATTTGTACACCTTATAAATCATGATAAGACAATAATGAGTCATCTATACATTTTTCCAACAATGCATCATATACCAATGGAACCACATCGAACCATCTTCATCATGTATCAATGAAAACTCATTGATCCATCTTCATATATGCATTCTCATCAAGGACAATACATATTATATTACATCAATCATCAATCAATCAATCCTTTGACATCAATCAATCACTTGACATCAATAAAGTACATCAATCAATCAAACCATTGGCATCAATGACAACATGATCCAACATATGCATGGTGCTTTTTATCACTGAAAGGTGTTACAACTAGGGTTTGATAAGCTTCATCTTGGATTTGTAAGTTAATTTTGCATGCAAAACTTCTTTATTGAATGGTTGTAGGTAGAATTGCTTACTTTTATGGTTATATTGTTAGTATTTGCTTAATCATTAAAACCCTAGGGAGCAACCACACAAGTAGGTTGTTGCTTCATGTCCCCACGATAAAAGCTTGTTAGCCATTGATTAAAGAAGGTTTAGCCTAGCCATAGCTACACTAGCCATTCTTTTTTCTGAGTTAGATTTGAATTATAAGTTGAAGAAGGAAGATGTCCTAGGCCTAATTTAGTTTACACCTAGGGTTTTGACCTTAGGGTTTGAAAAGCCTTGTCCCCAAGAAACACTTTTCATCCCTAGACTTATAGTTTGAAGCTAGCCGTTTTGCTAAAGAGTCTTAAGGAAAGAGGGAGGAGCATGAGGCCTAGCTTTAGCTACACCGGAATGAGCCTTCTCCCCTTAGGGTTTTGATTTGGTGTCCCTGCCATTACAGCACCATTAAACCTAACCCTCCTGTCCTTAGGTTTAAGTTCTCCCAAGCCATTAGCCTCTCTCCAATTGACTCCATTAACCCAAGGCACTAGTCTAAGAGTACAACGTTGAGATTTTTGTGCTAAAACAACTCTTTCAAACTCTTTAAAATTGAAACCCTAACTAACCCTAGTGTCTAGACTAACCCTAATTGTTGATGATGTCTTTCCTTATTTGAACTTCCGTTTGGACTAAAAGTTACAGCTGACTCATCCCTTGATAGCCATAGAGGTTTTAAGCATTTTCATTGGTCTAATTTGCAAAACATTCTCCTCTTTGTCTAGCTAACCTACCCTAACCCTAAGGTGACGTCACACTTGTTTTGATCTTTTGTTTGGAATAAAACATTCTGACATTGTCACCATTTTGATAGGCTTTGAGTTGCTGATTATTTTTATAAGCTTAATTGACAAAATGTTCCTCTCATTGTCTTCAAATTAACCTAACAATAGGGATGATGTCACCCTAAATCTGCATAGTGACGCAGCAACAATATTGGTGTCTGAGCATATTTACTGCATTGTGATATAATAAGGTTGATTTTGTACATTGAATGCAAGTATCAGTTTGTACTTATTGAAGAAGTTTTATAAGCCTTTGTCTTTATTAGTAATCACTGACTTCGTCAATAATTACATTTAATCATTGCTCATATATATGTTGAAGATAGTCATTGATATTTGAATTACTAACCACTGCAGCACATTCTTTTAGCTTTATTTGTCTCGTCTCGCAAACAGGTGCGATTCAATGGAATATCTTCTCTTTGACTATCCATTTGGTAGTAATCTGTGAAGGGAAAGCTTACCTTAACCTCTTAAGCCTTAAACCTTTGATCCTTTTCCTTCAGAAACCTAGATTACTAGGGACGTCTCCCTTGGGAATAGCCACCCTAAATAGAAATATCTCCCCATCGAGGTGACAGTGGGTGGGGAAGCTCCTGTTACGCCAGTTTGAGCCTTGACTTAAAGCTACTTAAACCTACCCTACAAATTGAGCGATAACAGGGCTTATGAGCTGGTGTATTATGATGGAATCCCTTTGAGTGAACCTAGAAATGGGCTTTACTTGAATAAGTACTATTTCTTTATCATAACTCATTTTTGAATAAGTGTCGTGTATTTTTAGTTTATCATACTCTTGTGTGCTTTTTGGTTTTTGGTTCCACCATTTGACTGCTTACCTTGCATTGTGCTTGGTTTCTAGATGTTGGTGTCTTCGCTACCCTACATTGTCTTCGTTGATGGCACTAGTAGCAGTACTCAAAACTTATCATATGTTGCTTTCGTAATCTGTGCACCTATGGATGAATTAATCAGTCTGCATGGTGTTTTCCTTGGTTGTGCAACTAACAATATTGTGGAATGCAGTGCAGTTATCGAGTTGTTGACTGGCGTTGTTTCATTTGGAATCTGTCATCTTATTGTATGACTTGATTCACAGTTAGTAGTCCTATAGTTGAGTAATGTTTATTCCATATGGAGTCCTACTTTGTTAAGGGTATATTTATGAATTCGCCTCTTGGAATGTCATTTTGATTACATTGAATATCAACACATTCCTAGATGTCTAAATACATTAACAGATGCATTGGCTAATTATGTGTTAGAAATACATTTGAGACATTTATAAAATCCAATCACACTTTGTACATAAAACAAGTAAGCTGGTAAGCCTCATATTCATAACGCTAAAAGTTTACAAAAAGTGTTTTTGTCCAAAGACCAAAATATCAAAAATGTGAAGCTCATAGTTTCATGTACAAGAGAATCAAGGCTGTTGCTTGTTATAACAAGTGACTTCCCATGCTACTCTACGGAGCAGTCGACCAATGGATGAAGATACACCCATTGTGTGGTGTTGATAATGCCTAGGGAGCTCCTCCATTGTGGCATCAAGAACATGCATGGTCAACCCCTCTAGGTTATGTTCTATGACCTATAGATCTGTGACAACTACTCATGCTACAACAACTCTCTCTCCTCGCCTCTGGATCAGGGATGAACCTGGAGGACGATAAGGTCCCACATCTGCATTATTGAAGAGAACTCTATTAGTAATCAGATAAATAACACCAAAAACATTTTATATCATTAAAAATAACAAAAACATTATACAAACAAAATTTCCTTCTTACCTATGTCCCCCCACTGGGAACCTTCAGGAAGAGATAGGTCTAGATCTCCATGGAAATCTACTCCACCATATGCGTAATATTCAACCATGAGTAGCTGAGTCCTCGACAACTGGAAGAAGACATCGTCATACCTAACGATGGGACCACCTCCATGTCGAGACATGAGAGCTACCCACCTCTTCATCCTCAGATCTCGTGGAGCGAGTATACCTCACTCCACCTATAAGCGTAGGATATGGACCCTTTCTAGGAAGAAGGATACCAAAATAGACCCATATCCAAAAAAAAATTAATCCACCACTTCTGCACTTGGTAAGTTGTTTCTTCATGATTTTTAGGACCCCTTCGCACTAGTTGAAGACTCTGGACTCCATACAGTTCAATGCATACTAAAAATAGCTCTGTAAAGCCATGTGGGGAGCTGCACTCCCTACCATGAGAGTAATAGTATAGAGGATATTTTGCAAAGGAAAATCTCGGACATCCTTGATAGCTACCTTACCACTATGTTTCTCCATACCCATCACACAATGATGAAAGATGTAGTAGTTCATAGGATCACCTCCACCCCTGCTGATTGCAAGTGTCACCTGTGAACCACAATGAGATAGTCCTGTCAGGAAATATATATCCTCGATATCTATGGTGAGTGTGTGGGTGCCCATGTGAAATGCATGCTCCTTCACATCCCACATGTGAACCAATTACTCTAGTAGTCTCAACTAGGCTCTCATGCCCCGAATCTTGATTAATTTTAGTAACCCACACTGCCAAAGATCCATAATTTTTCTCGGGTCATTCCTGACGAAGTAATATTCTTCTTCATGCTCTTGCTCATGCCATTCCAACATCTTGACTAAGGAAGACCTGCCAAGGAACCATAAGATGAGATTAGAAACAAAAAATTATTTTCTGGGGGTTTTCTCTTGTTGGGTTCATCTTTGACTTGGCGCATTCAAACTCCAAATCAAACTCCTGGAGGATAACTATTCATTTAGAGTACTTTCCCCCTAGAAATTGTCTAGTAAGGATATGTTTCATGGGGTTTCAATCGGAAATGATTGTGGTTCTATGTAATAATATGTAGTGATGAAAACCTTGAACATCTTGAATAACTGCCAAGGTCGGTTTATCCACATGTAAATATTTGGTTTTGGTATTTGTGAGAATCTGACTCAAATAGTATAAAACATTTTCATCGTGTGAATCATCCTCTTGGACTAAAACCATAGGAATGGTAGAGTCTGAAGAAGCTAAGTACAAGAAATAATCTTGGCCATAGTCAGGTGGAAGCAACAGTGGTGTACGAGTTAAGGTGAGCTTCAAAGATTCAAAGGCATTATTTGCAGTATCATCCCATACAAAATCATAACATTTCTTAAGAATTTGATTAAATCCTTTCGTTAATTCAACGTAATTCGAGATGAATTGACATAAAAATTTTGCCTTCCCTTGCAAACTTTGGAGCTAGCATAGTGTGGAAGGAGGAGGTAGATTAAGAATAGCCTCAACCTTCAAGGGGTATACCTGAATCCCATGTATAAACATGATAAAACCAAGAACTCGTCTAAATTACACACAAAAAACACATTTGTGTGGATTCAAACATATGCGATAATAACGACAGCATAAGAAAATGGCCCATAAATGTGTCGGGTGATCTTGATGATGCATGGAATGTGCCGGTAGTTTGTCTAGATAGGGTTGTACAATGTGCTTAATGTCATTAAATGTGTAAGACATAGCGCGCTAAAAAGTCACCCCAATGTTTTTGAGACCAAAAGGAAGTTTCTAGTATGTGAAGGTTCCCCAATGGGAAAATAAAAGCAGTCTTATGTTGATCTGCTGCTAAAATATTAATTTGATTATAGCTGGAGAAACCGTCCATTAAGGAGAATATTTCACTCTCGACACAATCGTCAACAATATGGTCAATGAAAGGGGTTGGATAATTGTCTTTGGGACAAGCTTTATTGATTTCCCTATAATCTACACAAACATGGATTGTGCCTTGTTTCTTGTTTACCAGAAAAAAATTAGACACCCAATCGGTCAAATCCATAGGATAGGAAAAGCCATCTTTAAGAAGTTTTTCAACTTCAAGCTTAATAGTACTAGCTTTACGTGGATGTACTGGGCGAAGTCTCTGTCAAACGGGTTTAGGGTCCGGATAAGTATTAATCTCATGCACAATAATATCAGTATCAATAATAAGCATTTCTTCATAACTCTAGGAAAAAACGTCATAGAGTTATTGAAAAGGGGATTTATAAGTGTGGAATTCATTAGTAGAGCATGAGGCACCAATATGAACATTTTCCATGACCTAGGGTTTAACCAATATGTCAAGAGTAATGGTAAGTGAAATATTACTCAAGTTCCCTTCATGCAAAACATCGTGTGTAGACTCAGGAACAGAAGAAATAACAACAACGGTAGACAAAGTCAAAATCCGTTGGTAACTCTCTATGGTCTCTTGTTCTAGGAAGAGAATAGAATGATGATGCCCATCATCCCATGGATTATCTTCCATATACATGACCGACATTATCATCTCATCAGTAGGAAATATCATGTGGAACGAATCAGGAGATGTATCACAAAGATAACGAGGAGAAGGAGTTGTCGATTGAATAGCTTGATAAGATGATTCCACCAGACTTAAAGGCATCTTGTTGTCATAACAGAGATAATCACTAGAGTTAGGTACTATTCATGGGTCATAAGACTCAAGGGTTTCAATAAAAGAGGTTGATATCATGTTAATCGAGGAAACAAAAGGAGGAGGAATATCGGGTGGTGGAATAGGAAAAGTACCCATCAAGGTTGAATCTTTTAAAAGACCCACACCAACATCCTCATAACCGGGAGGTGTTTTCGAAATAAAAGGTACGTTTCTAGTACGTGAATCAGAATTAAAGAAGGCCAGTTGATCAACAGTAATGAATTTTCCTTGTTGTGGGAAACGTAACACTTGGAAAAGAGTAGAAACAATTTCACGCATGAATTCAATCCAGCTACGACCAAATAGAAGGTTATAATCAAGAGGTGCATCGTAGACCTCAACCTTGAAGTTAACCACTTTACCTTCTAACATAATAGACAATGAAGGAATAGCATTGTAAGGTTTAAACTCTATACCATTAAAGGCTTTAAGAGTATTGTGTGACTCGGCAAGGGCAAGAGAGCCAATATCTTTCCAACAAGTGATGGACATAATGCAAGTTGAGGCTCCTTCATCAATAACGGTTCAACAAATATTCTTATTTTCCACAACAACTTGGATCTGAAACGCTAATTGAGGAGGAAGCCTTGGAATATGATCTTCCAAGTCAAATATTATTAAATTAGTATCGATGGGATCGATTCCACCAATAGCCTTTAACAATGCCTTCTGTTGAGTAGGAAAACTTTGAAGGACTTCAAGAGCCGAAATCACAGAGGGTGCTTGCACAAGGTCTTCTACAATACTATGGTTTTGAGCAGCACATGCATGAGGATTAAATGAATACTTTCGAGCAACTCCCTTGGGAGGAGGACCAATAACTGTATCTAGGCTCGGTTATTTGAGATGAAGAGGACCATTTGGAGGTGAAGTTGGGGGAGGAGGTTGAACCAACGGAGGTGGTAAATCATCAACTTTATCTTCCGAAGGAGAATAATCTTTGGCCCAAGTTGCGACTACAACTTTGTTCTTATTGGAGTCACCAGTACACATAAGCACATAAGATGAGGTAGAGGGAGAGGGTTGGTCATGAATGACCAATTGGGCCTGCTACTGAGAAGGAAATGATTGTGACAAGACGTAGGGTGTAGAAGGCCTCCCGGTCCCTTGCAAGAACTTAGTAACCTCAGCGCATCATGGACAATCTTTCATACAATGATCGTCACCACAAATAAGGCAAGGGTAATGAGGATTATGTTTATCTTTGTCATTAGCAGGCTATGTTTTGGGCTTCTCATATTGTTGATTATTATTTTTTTCCTCCTTATTCTTACCCTTCCCTTTATTTTTATTTTGATTTTTACCGGTAGGTGTAGATTGAACCGAATTAACTTCAAAAGTTTTACAGGGGGAAGGAGTAGGAGTAGGAATATTTTGTACATTAGAAGTGGTAGATATGGGATTGGTATGACCATCTTGTGTAGACCGAGTCTCAGCATGAAAGGTGCCAATCACGCCATCAAAAACATGAGAAGATACTGGAGGTGTTGGGGTAAGATTCGTAGAAGGATGAGGAGCATCAAGGATCAATTCGTATAGTGTGCCCGTTTGTGAATAAAATAGATCTAGATATTGAGCACGACTAATTGCCTACTCTTCAATGACGACACCACCCATGGAAACATCATAGGCAATAGGACCAATGAGTGATTTGGTAAACCACTCAACCAATAGTTGATCAGGAAGGGTAACTTGGACTAAGTGTCTTCTCCTCCTCCTCTCATGGATATGATCATAAATATGATTGGACGAGGATTGTTTAAAAGAACTCAAAATTTTGGTTCTTGTCTCGTATCGAATTGGCAACTGGTAATGCGTTAAGAATGCCATGGCTAAAGTGTTAAAGTCATTAAAAAATCCTCGTGGTAGTTCAATATACCATTTGGTAGTCGAACCCATGAGAGTTCATTGGAAAAGTCATAATCTTATAGAGTCATCCATCAATGAGTTGGATGAACACCAAACATGGACAGTCATGACATGATTATTCGAGTCTTCTCTTGATCGACCATCAAAATTAGGAATGTTAGATGGTAATTTGGCTGGTATGACAGGCCAATAAGGAGAATGTAAAATAGAATCATTCAAAATCCTAGACAAATCTGGTAAATCCAAAGTAGAAAGAAAATGCAACTGTCTATTCACTTGAGGAAATTGGTAGTTTTGAGAAGGTAGTCCCATAGGTATACTAGTAGGACCATAAGCAGTCTGTAGATAATTAGACAGTCCTGAAACATTCAGTTTTGGAGGGTTTTGATTCAACTAGACAACAAGGTTTGGTTGATTAGGTATGTTCCCTTGGAAAGGGACATTAGAATGAATATTTTGACCCCAATTAGGATTCATAGAACCTGGATACAGTTGCCCAAAATTAGAAGGTACAAAAGAATCAATTTGAGGATGTTCCCCCCCAGACAGTTGTTGATTCCCTTGGAAAGGAAGATTCCAAGGTTGATATTATAACACAGGTATACTTTTTCCATAAACTGGGTAATGTCCTCCAACTTGAGGTTCCCCCCAAACTTGAGGTTGTCCCCCAATTTGAGGTTGCCCCCGAAATTGAGGTTTGCCCCCAACTTGAGGTTGGCTTCCAACAAGAATCTGAAAACCAGAAGCGACAGACTAACTAGTGCCTCCAACTGGATTGGAGCCACTAGGTCTAGGATGATTAGATCCTCCAGACATAGGTGGAGGAGTAACGTAAGGCCCCCCAAAGAGAACCTTGGTAGGCGTAGGAGCAAAATGACTAGCAACATTACACCCAGGACGAAAAAAAGTCTAGACCCTCCGGATGGATTCTAGGCAGGAATAAAAATGGAAGTATTCAAAGAGTTATACCCAGGGGGAAGTGACAGATTTGATCTAAGAAGAAGTGGTGTTCCAATAGGAGCTTGAGTGATAACCACATTTCTAGTAGAAACAGTTGTAGCATGTGGGACCATGGTAGAGTGGGCAATCTCGAGAGGAATAATTGAGTGAGAACCAACCAACAATTGGTTTGAAACTGTGATGACATTACTGGTTGTGCCAGTAAAATGATCTAAAGGTACTGTATAGGTAACAAACCTTTTAGGAATTTGCGATGCCATAGGTTGATTAGGACTTGTTCCTAGTGTGTCAAAAATATCGTGTCCCGAAAAAGTTCTCCAAACAAAATGGAGAGGGACAAAGCTAGGATTAAAAATTCCAGTAGTGTGAACTGGGGTTATAAATGACTCACTCTGAAGAAGTGGATCATCTACTCCAGACTCCGCGTTAGGCCCAGTAGGTACTTCAATATTTTCTTGAACAACAAGTTCTCCTGATGAGTTCATCTGGAGAAAACTTGGATATTGTAAAAACACTCAATAATCGATTTACAGGAAGTCTAAATCCCTCTAAATAATTCGATCTAATTCTGAATCCCTCTAAATAATTCAAGCTACCAATCTCAGAGGCTACTTCGTTATTGACTTCTTCCTTAGGAGAGCCCTTCGGTGAGTTAGGAAGCAAAGGGAGGTAACCTTTCGAATCTTCTGGAGTTATCCCTTGCATCCTACATGAATGGAAAAGGCCGATGTTGGCCGCATCAAATAAAGAACGAAACAAATCTATGGCCAACTAGAGAAACAAACAACACTCACTAATAAAATATAGAAATCAAACCAAGGAAACAAACCTTCTTATTTCAAAGTCACTAGTTGGTGATGAAATCCAATGTCGTGAAATCAAGATAAGAAGGGGTTGGGATAAAGCGGGTGGAAAAATTACATTGATGACCTGCTTAACAGACTTACACCCTGGTGCAAGATCCCACACATAATCATGGGTATACCCTCCAAGGAGCCCGAGTGAGTTTGGCCAATGTCGATTTTAGGTACCATGAAGACTTGCCCCTCCACAGTCACCTCATGTAAAGACCCTAAAGAGATAGGCTACTAAGGATACCAATTATGACAATGATGCCTGGGGAAACAGTCGACAATCCAATCCACGCGCAAAGGAAGGGTATCTAGCCCAAAATGAACTCAAGAAGGTCCCCATAGGATTTTATTCTCAAGTGACCCCCAATAACATGTGCAATATCTACACCAAGACCAACAAAGTAGGGTCAGTAACTCTGTCGGTCCTAATGTGACCTCATGATTGACCCTTGTGTTAGAAGGGCTTCCCAGGACAAAATGCAACAAGTGGATTTGAACTCTCCCTATCACAATATACTATTGTGTGTTTTGATACTTTGGAGAGTGTGTCTTACAACCTATTCCAAAGTGCTATCCTAGCTACTGTTGGTGAAGAGAATTTCTAGAAAATAAAAAGTTGCTAATAAATTTTAAAATTACGCTGTATTTTAAAGGTTGTTGTTTAATAAAAAGGGAGATGGAAATGAAATTGATGACGTATGCGACCTTGACCCAATAAAATGAAAAAAGAGATGATTATGCAATCTTTCAATTCGATGAACTCTAATTACAACAGGGAGAAGGTATCTCTTTTTGAAATACAAAATCTACGAAACACAATTTCTCAATTTTTGAATGAACAGAATCCCAAATAATCAAAAACTACAAAATTTTCTAATTTTCTCCTTTAACAAATATTTCGAATGCAATAATTTTCTCGTGAAAGGTCACTAAAAAGAAGAATAACTTTAGTTCTTTCTTTCTCAAATCAGATCAGAGATGTAATGAAGAAAAGAAAGTGTAATCTAAGAAAATTAACACATTCTCAACACAATTCCCAAATCAAACCTATAATGTAAACAAAAACAAAAATAATAGGAAAGCCTTTTGTCAAATGCAAAAAAAAATCTCTCTCGATCAATAAGAAATCTATAAAGTGAAACCAATCAAAAAATTCAAACAAATCAAAGACTCTTTGTCAAACAAGCACTCAGGACCGAGATCTAGAGTTATACCCTTGTGACAAAAATCAAAGTAAAACTTTAAATTTACTGAAAATCAATCAAATGCAAGCTTCAAATTTATCAATCAATCAATCACTAGTATCAAAAGTTTATCCCAAGCAATTGAGGAAAAACTCAGTGAAAAAAGAAAAATTGGCTATCTCCAACAATTCCTACAGGAATCGTCGCAGCTGACAGTGGAGCACAGTGCGATGATATAGGGTTGTCGTATGCTTCCAATAGAGTAAAGTGTGATGATGTCGCACTGGTTTTCACCAGTAGAGTGTGATGTCAGAGGATTGTCACGGTTTGACTATATAGTACAATGTGACGATCTCTGTAACTAAAGGAAAATGGATAGAAAACCAAAATATCTTACTGAACTTTCAAACCCAGGGAGTCTAGATGGATCACCACAGACTCAAAGAATGAATTTTACCAAAAGAAGGCAGGCTAAAAGAAAATAAGAGGCAAAAAATCAAAAGAAATTCGTATCCCCAGTGGAGTCGCCAATTTTGTTTACAAGATTAATCGGTAAGTGTGGACAGAAACAAATCTCCCTAGATTCCACAGGAAACTAGAACAAAACAGAACATAATGCACACTTTGCCTTAAACTTCATCATCATATGAACTAGTTTAATGAGTTACAAGTGACATACATTTTAAACGACGCTTGTCCTCGCTAGTGTCATCTTTGCAACTCCTTCCTTGAGTTTGCACAATAGTAACCTTGTCTAAGAATCACAAACCAACAAAGAGGGAAAACAAAGATACATGTATTCTAATGAAGTCTATGTATATGATCAAGGAATTATACAATAGAAGACAAGATGCTTATATAGGGAAGAAATGCATTACTGTATTAAGTGAATAGAAAGTGGAGAATACAACCCATGCCTTGATGTTGTAAGGTCCCCTTTCGATGGCTCTTTGCTTCAACACACACACATTTTATCCAATTTCCTTGAATGAAGAAGATCCACAATCTGACTTGAAGAACTAAAGAAAATATCTCAAGCATAATCTAAAGTAGAAATCTCCATACAAATCTTAGCCTATTCAACCTTATCCTTTTCCATGAGAGATCCCTCTTTATATAGTGTGAAATAGAGATGGATGAGGAGATTAGGATGATCCCACCAAATCAGAGAAGCAAGTAAGATCCAAACCGATTAGAGGCCACTTCATCTTCTAGAAGATCCCTTTCTAGAACATTCATGAAATTTGACTTTTCTCATGCTTTAAGCATAATCACACCCTATGTACCAGCATCATGCAACAACATCATAGTCCAGGTTCAGCACAGAGTGTGACGATCAGGCATTGTTGCACCCCATGCATATAGTAGGGTGTGACGACCTTCCTTTATATGGTTTTTGACAGAGGAAAGTAAATCACCTTTCTCATGGAGAAAGTCTTCTTTTAATATTTTCATGGAACATTGACACATGTTGTCAAGTGATCATCAAGGTGACCAAAATAATGTGTAACAGTAGGGACATAGTCAACTTCCTTTGTCTGGTTTGATTTTCAGTATGGATACTTCCTTATCTCATCTTTGGTTGTAGCAGTATGGATACTTCCTCTGTCATCTTGCCTTTATTTACACAGGGTTGATATGCAATAACTCATCAAGCCAACACTAACACTTTGCAACATTGTTTCCAACAGCCTGTCTCCTTTGGAATCAATGAGAATATTGTTTCCAACAATATTCCCCTATCTTTGACATCAATGAAAACACTATTTCCAGCAAACTCACCCTTTGTCATTGATGGAAAAACTTAGTTATTTTGGTACTCTTTGTTTCTTGCATGTCTCTCTTTCTGCAAATCTCCCCCTTTCTCTGTAATCTCCCCCTTGGACATCAATAGAAAAGGGGTTTTCTCTCCCTTGCACTGTACTCTTCATTTTATGCTCTACAAACAACAACCTTCTTGTTTTTCTGCAACTCCCCTTAAGCTTGTGCTTCTTCATGAAACTTTCATTACATCCTTTCTTTTTATCCTTAGGCTTCTTTTGGTGAAAACTATATTCATCAATATCCTTTTGACATAACAAGTCACTTGATACACTCAACCACAAAGTCTTATATCAACATATTTAGTTATCAACGTTACATATTTATTTCTCAACTATCCTTTTCTTCTAATTAATTGTAGTGAATAACCACAAGAGTCATATGTCTACTTGTTGTGACCAATTATTTATAATTTTGGATATTTCCTTCCATTTTTTTGTTGTTGTCCATTTGCAACTTGTAACATACCCAAGCACCAAAAGGATGGCCATGCTACCCAAGAACGCTCTTCTTGAACCATTTTCAAATTCTGATATCATTTAATTAATAAAGAATCATGAAATACTCACATGCAATAATCAATATTCATGTTTCAACATAAAATAAATGAATAATATTCCATGCACAATAATAACCAGCAAGTATGTATATTATAAATATGAATCTCAGAGATAAATAAATACACAGAGAAAGATACATTATAAATAAAACATAGAGAGAACATATATTTTCAAGTAAACATTCACCAACTGGCTGCAGACCAAGTACGTTCCTCCCAACCATAGACATTATTGTTCATTGACTCACATCAACAATGTGTTTGCAACCAATATCATTTTTTTTTTATGATCCTATAAGCTGCCTACACCTATGTCTTGCAAACATCAACTTTTCGCCGCAATTTTCAAATAAACGACATTTTCATTTTTTGCGACATTTGCACATTTGTCTTCGTCAAGTTTTCACGACTGTAAGCATGAAAACTTCTCCTTTCCAAGTCATATTTCGATCATTATCTGAACTGTCAATATCTCTTATGTCATTATGCCTATTGCGCTTACCTTTTATTGATCATTATACAACTGGCAAGATCCTTTAATCAGTTCTCATACTTCGATTGATTGTATAACTTGGTTTTATTGAGTTTGTAAGGCATTTAGCATTTGGATTTGCACTTTATATGACTTGCCTGATCATTGATTCTATGAAAATGCATAGGGATTGTGATTAAATTTTTTTATATATATATGATATAATCCTCATGCTAATCTTTTTATAACCTTTGGCTTGTCGACTATATGAATACTGTTTTGGCACCTTGGTTAAACTTTTGATTGTATGAACTGATACATTGGCGCATAGTTGATTTTGGTTTTGATTTATAAGTCGGGTGTTTAAACACTATGTCATTACGTTTGCATGCATTTGGTATACACATTTGATTTCATTAATTGGGCACATGACTCGATGGTTGAACTACTATTATGGATTGAACAGCTATGTAAATCGAGGGTTGTACTTGGATAATGAATATTTTGCATGGCAGACTCCACCACCTTCGCATGCTCGCATTTATGCTTACCCCTTTTGCTCGTTCATTTCTGTTAGCTCGGGTAGCTCGGCTCTTGTGTGTGTTGGTGATCCAAACCCTTTGTTTACCATGCATCTGGCTCATGGCACCAGTCGTGCGAGTCGAGCCCAATGGCCACCAAGCCCTGTTAATGTTTGACAATGCCCGCAGTAACCTGAAGGAAAATGGTTGACTTCCCTTTATACACCGATTTGAGGGTTTTAACCTTTGTGTAGCACGACATTTTGCCGTAACCTTCGATGGCTGTCAAGCCAAGGTGGGCGACATACAGTTAGAGATCGATGAGCAGTTTATCAGTCTTGCCACAGAGTTACTTGCCTCAGGACAACGTTGGTTTAAGAATTGCAAGGTCGAGGAAGTGCCATGGACATTGTTGTTTCTATTGCGCAAGGTCACCTCCTGTGACAGAGGTATGCCCATATCTATGCTCAAACCACGATGGCATGACTTATTAATGCTAGTCAAGCAATTTGTGACCTGTGAAGGTCGATACGGACTTGTGTTCCTCTACCACCTGTGTTTGCTGATTATTTTTATAGGGTATCCTCTAAACATGCCTTTCTACTTTCATCATAGCCTGTATAAAATGTCGAAAAAGTTTAAGAGGCAGAAGGCTGACAGCAGCCTATTCCACCATGGGCTTATTAAGATCATCGTTGTTTATCATTTGAGTTTTCATGGTGATAGTTGGAGGGATTTCATCGCCCATAATGGCTTTGAGGACACAAACCCTGTACAAGTTGATAAACCTATGGTAATTGAAACCAAGGCTGAACCGCCCATACCCTTACATCTCCTACTGCCTAAACCCTCGGTCGACCCTGGTTTTGACTTACCCGACACTGTAACTAAGAGTGCAAAGGATATTAAAAAGCCTATGAGCAAAAATCCCAAGGAAAACCTTACTGCCAATGCCAAAGGGAAAAGGAATGCCCAAATCATTTCGAGAATGGCCAGAAACAAACCAAAACCCTTTGCTGAATCCAACCCTATCATTCTAAGTGAAGATTCTGATTCTGATGTTGAACGTTTTCTGGCTAGCAAATACCCCTACTCGCAAGGTTTATGTCTCGACCCCCCTTTTGATTTTTTATCGAACCTTCCTCCCTGCCTAAAGAACGACCCTGACTACCCGGGTATTAAATTGCCTTGTGAAACCCTCGGTCATTTGGCCAAACCCTCGCCTGCTCTTTCTAAACCCACACAGTCGCCCTATGACCAATGCAATTCATGTTTAGAACGATATTATATTGATGTTCCTATACTCCAGTCGAAGATTCAATCACTGGAAGATCAAATTGCAGTGCTAACCAGTCAAAAGGCCAAGCTCCAAGCGACAGATAAAAAGAAAAAGACAACCGGCTCCATCCTTTTCAAAAATGTAGAATCAGCCACAGCCGTTGTAAATTCCAAATTGGCATAATCAAGCAGCCTCGTCACTATACAGGTATGGTTTTGCCAGCATTTTTGTAAATAATCTAGGTTGATATAATGATTTGAATTCAGTTTTTAAATAGCTTAGTCACTCATCCAAATACCTCTGTCATTCAGTGATCATCCTGTACATGGTATCGTTTTGATAAAAATAGAATGAATTTCGATTTCATATATGATTTTCTCATAGATTTTTATTGGATTTGAATGGTTATTCGTTTGGATTTCATTTGCTAAGTTTGTATGAGTGAAGTAACGAAAGTAATGGTGTGTTTTCAATACAATTTGTTTTGTATCTACTCCGCATGGCAAGTTTTTATGCTTAATTTAGAATACGATTTTGCTCGGATTCGATCTCATTATCATTTATATGCTGAGATTGGTAAATGTTTTCGGGAAGATACTTGTTACGATATGCTATGTTATATGATTTTGCAAATCATAAGTACCATTCTGTTCAATTCATTCTGGTTAGAAATACTCTGTTTTTATAAAAAAAAAAAATCTCATTAAACCTGTGAAAATACGCCCGAATTATGGAACAATGACTATTGTTATACCTAGCTGATTGATTCCTATGATCGGATCGTTGTTAGTTCGATCATTTTTGGGAATTGGATTCCAATTATGATTACTACTCTGTCTAGTTTTAAAATTGTAAAATGATTTGGTCAAATCCAGTTGTGATTCGTTTGATTGGAACGATTTCGTTTTGATCAAAGTCGATCAATCCTATTTGCCCAATTTGCAATAACAAATTATGAATTCTGTTGCTAATCAATTGATCCTGTTACGATTTGGTTTAAATTGATTTTCGCACCAGTTTGAATTTTCGTGGCTATGTCAACACAGTGATAATGATTTGATAACGATCTTGTTTGGTTTCGATCGTATCCCTTGCTGATCAGATAGCATAATGATTGTATGCGATTTGTTTTGATTGTGTCGATTCCAAATTGATACTAAACAATTTCATGATGGATGGATTATTCCTCTGTTCATTCGATTTTGTGGTGACACAAGAAATAGAATATGCCCATCTCTGTAGGCATTCATTGATTCAGATGTTGTTTAGTTTTGAATGATATAACAACTTCAAATTAAATGGTTCATTTTCAAATGATTATTGATATCAATTAAATTGAAATCTTGAAAAGTTTTTTTAATCGATTTGAATGTCGATTTTGTACCTTATTTAGACCAGCTACAGAATCAGACAATTCTGTAGCTAGTCTATAGAATTAAATTTTCTATCATTTTATTAATAAAATATCTCTCTAACTTGTCTATTTCTGACCTGTTTCAGGTAAATTCGAATTGCATGGGATGTGTTGGGTAGTTCAAGAGATATTTAGGTGTTCTAGTTTTATTGTAGTTACTTAGTTTTGTTAAAATTAGGAATATCTTCCCAGATTTATGTAAACAGTGTGATAACTTCCACAGGGAGGTTTTACCCTGTGGAAAAACTTATAAATACTTATTATTTTTGTAATAAGGATCATCCTCATTCGTGGGAGAACAAGGATATGGAATTTTAATACAAATTGAGACAGAAGTTGATGTTCTGCTACAACTTTAGCTTTTCATAATATCAATCTTTTGTTTCATGTTTATGTTATCAGTTTGCATTTGATTAATGACTACTTTATCTATCTTAGTCTTTTGCAAATGATATGAATTAGTTAATGTGATCCATATCTGATTTCTTCCAGTATTTAAAAACATAGCAATTACTTGATTCAATTTATGAATGACAGATTTCTGTTCTTCATCAATTGGATTATTCTGTATAAGTCTTTGCATAATAAGTTTACCTAATTGTGGAGATTTATAAATCATATAATTGTTATGATTTTATGTCTTGTTTGTCCTGTAAACAAACTTAAAGAGCATTGCAGCTATCGTTTACGAGAAACTTCTGGATTATCCGGTGCAAGTTTCCTTCCTCCGATCTGCTAGCATAGTCATCATACACAAGGCAAATCTGGAGCGTATTTCCAGGTTAGTTTGCGATTATTTTCGTTAATTTAATTAGACATATTTGTATTTTAGATTAGTAATTTAGTTTAGTTATCTTTTCTGTTTTATTTCTATTCATAAAATTATAAAAGCAATAAAAATATCTTTTAATGTCTTAGGGCAGAATATTAATGAGTTTTGCAGGTTTTAATTAAATCTGTAAATTGTCAATATTTTACATTTTGTGAATAAGTTATATTTCAGTTAGTAGTTAGATATTTAATTAGTTAGAATTAGTATAGTATTAGTTAGTAGATTGTATATATAGAATAGTTAGATTAGTTTGTTTGTTTTATTTATTTTTAGTTAGTTTAGTTTAGTTTGTTTTAGTAGTTAGTTTTAATTAGATTAGTTTGTTAGTTTGTATTATTGTTAGTTAGTTTAGTTTGTTTTATTTAGTTTAGATTAGTTTTATTTTGTTTTCTTAGGACTTTAGATCGGCTAACGGAGCCGCTAAACCTGTCAGGGTGGTTCATCCCAAACGGCTTGGGTTATTAGACAACCCCGGGCCGGTTCCACTCTCTCAGTTGACGGACGGTCGATTTCGCCTGTCAACAAATGGTGCTAGAAGGAGGGCCTGAACTTAATTAATGGCACGAGGAGGTCGCAAGACTCCTCCCCCCCCTAATCGCTCACCTATAGTGACCAGAATCCATT
>JZKD02S2150364.1:542954-555683 GCA_000966675.3 Picea glauca
TCTAATAAATGCCTCCTATCTATTTCAGACATGAGCGTATGGCTCGAGGTCTGATACAACACACAAAAGGTGCTTTCATAAATGGTGCATTTATACATTGGCGCATCCTCTTGGATGAAAATTCAAAAACTTTCTGCTGGCTTGTCTAGCTGTTCATTTATTTTCGTGTCGGCTCGCTTGTCTTGGGCAATGCTCCTTGATGAGTTGGTGATGCTCCTACATCATACTCCTCGGCTTGAAAACTTTCATGGGCTCCTATCCATGAGCTCCTGCACTGACTGTCTATGCTTTTGGATAACTGCTTCTGTCTCCTAGATGGCATCCTCCACTGGGTGATTCTTCCATTTCACCATATACTAGAAGTATTGCTTCCGTCTGGTTCTTTTGCTAACTCTTTTGTCAAGTATCCACTCCATCTGTGGCCTTTCTGAAATCAGTATCTGCTTCTGCCACTGAATTCCTGGCTGTTGATCACTTCCATCTCCTACTTCTCCAGGATTATAAGGATATAAGTATGAGACATTGAATGTCGGAGATATGTTGATCCCATCCGACAACTTAATCTCATAAGCATTCTCTCCAAATTTTTTCAGGACTTTGCATGGCCCAATTTTCTTTATTTTCATCTTGTTGTACATCCCCCTTGGGAACCTTTCCTTCCTCAGATGTGCCAGAACTAGACCGCCAACCTCAAACTGAAGTTGTCTCTGATGTTGTTCTGCTCTGCGCTTGTACTCCTGATCTGAATCAATTAGTCGTTGCTTCACCTTGCTGTGAAGTTCCTTCATTACTTCAGCAAACTCTTCAGCGCTTGCACTGCTAATAGCAATCTGTTCTAAATCTCACAGTTCAGATACCCCTTTCGTCTGCCTGCCATATACAATCTCAAATGGACTTTTACCTGTGCTTCTGTTCACTGAATCATTATAAGAAAACTCTGCCTGTGGAAACACATTGTCCCAGCTGCTGTGGTGCTCTGTCACGAGGATTCTTAACAAATCTCCCAGACTCCTATTTACAACCTCTTTTTTCCCATCCTTCTACGGATGATAGGCTGAACTGAACGTTAAGTTAGTTCCCAGCTTCTTCCAAAGTGTCCTCCAGAAGTGTCGAATGAATTTCGTATCCATGTCTGATACAATGCTTCTCGGCAATCCATGGAGTCGAATGATCTCCTTGAAAAACAAGTTCGTGATGTGCGTCACATCGCCGGTCTTCTGACATGGAATAAAATGCGCCATCTTTGAAAACCCGTAAACCACCACAAAGATGGAATCGACCCCTCTCTGCATCCTCAACAGTCCTAATATAAAATCCATGCTTATCGCCTCCCATGGCCCTTATGGTATGGGAAATGATTGATAAAGACCTGCGTTCTGCTTTCTGCCCTTAGAATGTTGGCAAATTCTACACCTGTCAACAAACTTCTTGACATCTGTTCGCATCTTCGGCCAGAAATATGCTTCGCTCATCTTTGCGAATGTCTTGTCATGGCCAAAATGCTCTGCTAATCCGCCACTATGCTTCTCCTTTAGCAGGTTCTCCCTCATGGAGCAATTCGGAATGCATAACTGGTTTCCTATGAACAACAGTCCATTTTGGATCATTTAATCCATCCATGGGCTTCTGTCTCTGAGAACTGGATTCTCAGCTGCCTCGTATGCTTCAGCGAAATCTACATCACCTGCATACATGTCCTTGAGGTTTTCAAAACCCAAGGTTTTGAATCGAAATTCCTGCAACAACAAACATTTCCTATAATTAACAAGAAGGTTAATAGTATTAATGCCAACCTTCTTAACTTATATTAACTTATATTAAAATGATTAACACCCTTTGTTTCTTGACTTAAACCTAATCTTCTAAACCGACCTTTAAAAAACCTAATAACCCCTTTGACTTAATACTATACCTAATACCAACCTAAATGGTTTCTGCATATAATTTTCTACCAGTGTTATGATATAAAACCTATTAACATCATTAATAGTACTATTTCCCCCCTCTTATTAACATCAGCATAATTTAATTAACACCCTCTTTCTCTTGAACTTAACCTATTCTTCTAAACCGACCTTAAACCTAATAATCCCCTTGACTTATTTTATTAACATTATTATTATTATTTTTGAAATAACGTAACCTTAATAATACCTTTGAAAAATTAAACTAATTCTAATTCACTTTTTAGTCAACCCTATTTTTAGCCTTTTTTGAACATATAATAATTTAGCCTTAAGAATTTGAACCTAATTTTAGCCTATTTTATTAAGCTTATTTTAAATATTAATAATTTAAACCTAAAATTAGCTTATAATATTATTAACACTAAATTTCCTCAAACCTAGGATTTACCTCTTTATTTTAACCTATTATTAGCATATCACTAATAGTCTCCCTCAATACTAGGGTTTCATCATTAATTTAACCTTAGTCTAGCCCTTAATCAACTTAAAATTAATATTATTTTTTACTAAAACCTCTGGTCAAGTCAACCCTATATTTAGCCTTTTTTGAACATAAAATAATTTTAGCCTTAATAATTTTGAACCTAATTCTAGCCTATTTTATTAACCTTATTTAAATATTAATAATTTTAAACCTAAAATTAGCTTATAATTAAACCAACTTAAGATTAATATTATTTCCCTCAAACCTAGGATTTACCTCTTTATTTTAACCTATAATTAACATAGCATTAATATTGACAAAAACTAACATTAACTTAAGATTTTATGAACTCCCTCAATACTAGGGTTTCATCATTAATTTAACCTTAATCTAGCCCTTAATCAACATAAAATTAATATTATTTTTACTAAAACCTCTGGTCAACCCTAATTTTCTCCTAAAACGAGGGTTTTACTCAGCCAAACGTAGTTCTTTCACCCGCCTCATCACTATTTAATAAAGGCTCTTGTCTTACTATTTTTCTCAGACTTTTTTGTCCTGATGATGGATCCTGCTATGGATCCGAAACGTCGACGACAAGATGTCATCAACACTGTGGATTTTCCGACAAATTCTGAACATAATTTTCACCACAGAAACTTAAATGAACAGATCACGTCCCTRCAYGGAAGGGAGATTCTGGATGAAGTTCACAAACTTGAAAAGCTCCGGGTAAAAATTAGGAGAAGAGCCACATTTAATAAAGGCTCTTCTCTTACTATTTTTCTCAGACTTTTCTGTCCTGATGATGGATCCTGCTATGGATCTGAAACATCGACGACAAGATGTCATCAACACTGTGGATTTTCCGACAAATTCTGAAGATAATTTTCACCACAGAAACTTAAATGAACAGATCACGTCCCTGCACGGAAGGGATATTCTGGATGAAGTTCRMAAACTTGAAAAGCTCYGRGTAAAAATTAGGAGAAGAGCCGCATTTAATAAAGGCTCTTCTCTTACTATTTTTCTCAGACTTTTTTGTCCTGATGATGGATCCTGCTATGGATCCGAAACGTCGACGACAAGATGTCATCAACACTGTGGATTTTCCGACAAATTCTAAACATAATTTTCACCACAGAAACTTAAATAAACATTTCCTACTCAAAGCATCAACCACTTTGTTAGCAGTCCCTAAAATGTGTTTAATTACAAATGTAAAATTCTGCATATACTCTACCCATTTTGCATGTTTTTGATTCAACTTTTCTTGTTGACTTACAAACTATAATGCATGATTATCACTGTATAATACAAATTCCTTTGGGATCAAGTAATGCCTCCACTTCTTCAGTGCTTGTATGATAGCGTAAAATTCCTTATCATATGTGGAGTACTTCAGTTTTGCTTCATCCAAATTCTCGCTGTAATATGCGATTGGTCTGTCCTCTTGGCTCAAGACCGCTCCTATGGCAAAGCCACTTGCATCACATTTCACCTGAAATGTTTTCTGAAAATCTGACAACACCAACACTGGTTGCTCTGTGATCTTTCGCTTCAACAGATTGAATCTCTTTTCAACCTCTGTTGTCCAGTGAAAAGTCTTATGCCGCTTCTTCACTGTATCCATCATTGCTTGACTAATTCCATTGAAATTCCTTATGAACTTTCGGTAAAAATTAGCCAAACCATGGAAACTTCTCACTTCAAAAACATTTCTGGGTGATGGCCAGTTCTTAATCACTTCCACCTTTTCCGGATCCATCTTCAACTCATTTGCTGATATGACAAACCCCAAATAAATGAGCTCTGTTTTCATAAATGAAGACTTCTTCATGTTTATCAACAATTTATCCTGTTGTAGCTTCCTCATTACTGCAGCTAAATGCTTCAGATGTTCCTCTCTTGATTTGTTGAAAATCAATATGTCATCTAAATAAACAATGACAAACTTACCAATGAATTCCTTCAGCACTTCATTCATCAGCCCCATGAATGTACTCGGTGCATTCGTCAAACCAAACGGCATGACTAGCCATTCGTACAACCCTTCGTTGGTCTTGAAGGCTGTCTTCCATTCATCGCCTTCCCTCATGCGAATTTGATGGTATCCGTTTTTCAAATCAACCTTTGAAAAATAATTTGCCCCACTTAGGCAATCCATCAGATCGTCCATTCTTGGCAATGGGAACCTGTACCTGATGGTGATCTTGTTAATGGCTCTGGAATCTGTACACATTCTCCAGCCTCCATCTTTCTTTGGGCTCAGTACCGTTGGGATGGCACATGGAATCAAACTTTCTCTGACCAGTCCTTTGTCCAATAACTCCTGGACCTGCTTCTTAACCTCCTCATTTTCTTGTGGTGTCAATCTGTACGCAGCCTTGTTCGGTAAACTGGCTCCCGGTATTAGATCAATGTGATGACTCACACTCCTCATCGGTGGTAACGAATGAGGTAATTCGTCCACAATAATGTCAACAAACTCTTCCAGCAGTTCTTAAATCTAATCTGGTAAGTCGTCCACTCTTGTGCTAGTCATAATGATTCGCGGCTTTCTGACAACAAAGAATTGTGGATCCTCCTTCTTCTCCATCTCTGTAAGAAGCTCCTTCCCACTCATGAGAAGTATTGTGTTGTTTACTTCCGGTTTTACCTCCTTATCCTGTATCGGAAGCAACCTATGTGTCCTCCCATCCTTCTCTGAAGTATATGTGTTCATCCTCCCATCATGAACCACATTTCTGTCATATTTCCATGGTCTACCCAACAATAAATGACATACATCCATGGGGATAACATCATAGAGAATTTTATCATTATAACTCCCTATCTTGAATTCAACTAAACACTGTTTAGTGACACTCACCTGATGTTCTTTCTGTAGCCATGAAACCTTGTATGGACTCGGGTGATCAGTTGTTTCCAGCACTAGTTTCTCCACCATCTCGGTCGAAACGAGATTATCAGTGATGCCACTGTCAACTATGACCTTGCATTTCCAGTCTTTGGTTTTGCAAGCTGTCCTGAACAGTCTAATCCTTTGAGATGAACTCTCCTGCACCTCTTTCTCAGGTGTCAAAAGGACTTTGTGCACTGTCAGTGACCTTCCTGCTTCGGTGTCTTCACCTTCAATATCACGCCTCTGCGCTTCGGCGATGTGAGCTTCTCCTCCATCCCTTTTTCTATCTGGACAGTCAACTTCTTTATGTCCATCCTTTCCACATATGAAACATGTGATGATTCCACCTCGTCCTCTTCCCCTACCTATGGTACGAGGAAAAGTGTTTGCATCAGCATAATATCCCCTCTGTTCATTATGATGTCTCCTCGACTCAGCATATTGCTGTCCTCGTTGTGAGGTTCCACCCCTTTCAACTTTACCCTGAGGTTTCTTCCATTCCTCCTTGGGCTTCTGATATTTCTCCTGGGCAACTCCCTTGCCTCTGGGCTGACTTCTACCTTGCCCTCGCTGGATTTACTTACGGCTCAGCTTCTCCTCGGCTTTCAGAGCCATATGGTAAGCATCCTCCACCGTTCTGATGGTTGTCATGCTTAATTCATCCTGAATGTCATATCTCAGACCATTCAGGTATCTATTTACCTTCTCATCATCGCTCTCCTGATGACCTGCTCTGATGTTGAGCTTGTAAAACTCTTCGGTGTATTCCTTTACCATCATCAACTTCTATCTCAGGTTTTTCATTCGCCTGAATAGTGTGATCTGATAATCCCTTGGGATGAATTTTTCCTTCATCTTAGCACTCATCCGATCCCAGCTTTTAATTTTCTGCTTACCTTTGGAACGTCTATCTGCCTGAAGCTCATCCCACCATAATGCTGCATGTCCTTTCAGTTTTGTGACAGTATGCCTAACCTTTTTATCCTCTTCGATATATTCATAATCGAAGTAGGTGTCAAGAGCTCTAATGCAATCCAACAACTCTTCTACATCCAGACTGCCTTCATAAGTTGGAATGTCCATTTTTGTCTTTGAACTCATTCTGGCAATGGCTTTGATCAACCATTCGGTTGATGCATCTTCTGCTATGACCTCTTCTTCATGTCTAGCTTCATCTTCCATTTCGGAATCACTAAGATCCCCTACACCCACTCCACGTCTCTGAGCTGTCTCCATCTCCTCGAGTCTTTCTCTGAGATCTCTCATCTGCCATTCCATTTCTGGATTTCTTGCCGGCCTACCTCTTCTTCGTACCTCCCTATCTTCTGGGTCTGGTGACTGCCTTTCTCTTCTCGGCGGCATGATGAAATTCCCTCTTTTCTCTCTGTCACAGAAAATAGAGAGTTCCTTCTCTGATACCACTTGACACAGCACGCGCCACCCGTGTGTCCCGCCTCCACCAGGACCTTCTCTTTCCTCGGCCCGAAGAGTTAAAATTACTCTTCTATCCCCTTGTCGGGAATTATCAATACCCACAGACTTTCTTCGTGATCTCCCTTCTTCAAATCAGGAAATGAGACCTCACGATATCGCGAGTCCTAAGCTCACAGAATCGGGTCTCACAAATTCCTGAAACCCGATGCCATCTGTCCTCTGCACTGTCACCTGGACCCCACGCTTTTCGGTTAAATCAAGAAATCACATTTCGGGAATTCGCGATTCCTATGGCACCGTTTCACAGGACCTTCCAAGTCCCAAAATCCGATATGCGATGCCACCTGGCAATACCAAATGCTATCACTATGGGACCCATCGCAATTTGGAGTTTCGTGAATCCTCCGTGATTCTTTCGAAACCAAGAATTCCGAAGTGCCGAACCCCGACTTTCTGGGATCTTGCACCACGTATCCCCACTGAGATCAATGGCCCCGATCTTCTCTGGAAATCGATAATCGCGATTTATTTCTATATGAATCCCACGACCATGGAAACCTCGATATCCCAAACTCCGATCTCTGGGGTCTTCCCTACTCTTCCAGGCTTAAAACCTGCACAACTTTCCTGCGATCTGACGACTATCGGGACTTTGCCAGTCTTTCCAACGAATACTTGCAGTTGGCTCCTTCTCCTTGAGGATTTCTTGGAAATGACCAAGTGCCTCTACTGAGACTTGTTCTCCAGGCCTACACTCACAGCTCCTGCTTGAAACCTTCTTCGGCACGGACCTTCTACGCTCCCTTTCAATGATGTCACAAGGGTTCTATCCCTCCCGAGCTTATTCACTCTGACTCCTTCAGAGGAATGTCTGTGCCCTCCTTGCGCTTAGTGTTCAACCACTTCTTCAAGTGTTGAATCCCTCAGACTCTGCGCACTCCCTGCAACAGTAGTCCTTAACTCCTTTGCTCAGACTAACAACTGAGACTTCTCTTTCCTTCAACCTGCATGCTCCTTGCATGGTTGCAACAACCCAAGTCACTTCTGGGCGAATGATAACAAATGTTAAACTATCTAGCCTTCATCAACGCACTCCTTACGGATGAATTCGACTACACTCTATGCAGGAATTTCCTGGCTCAGATAGAGAAACAATTGAAACTCATTCTCTTCCTTCTTAGAGTTCAGTTCAGACCCTGAAATCACATTCATAGCATATCCAAAGCAATTGCATACAAAGAATAAAAACATTCATAAGCACAGCGTCAACATACACAGAGAAACAACACCAGCCATGAAATTGAATCAAAGACTCTCTTCTATTAATTCAAATCTGTACAGAGGGTTCTTCATACAATTCTCTGCTTGTTCTCCTCTCTGAATGTTTGATGATAATCTGAATAATGTTACAATGATACAAAGGAGGGTGTCTATATCCGTTTTCCCTCTCGGACTCTAAAACTGTCTAATCTAGTCTTAAACATCTATCTACCTGTATTAAATCTAATAAATGCCTCCTATCTATTTCAAACATGAGCATATGGCTCGAGGTCTGATACAAAACACAAAAGGTGCTTTCATAAATGGTGCATTTATACATTGGCGCATCCTCTTGGATGAAAATTCAAAAACTTTCTGCTGGCTTGTCCAGCTATTCATTTCTTTTCGTGTTGGCTTGCTTGTCTTGGGCGATGCTCCTTGATGAGTTGGCAATGCTCCTGCATCACCAAACATTCACTATTAGGATGCCTACTAATGCATATAACTTCATTGTATGCATCATGCACGCTAGTGCATTTATGTTTCAGTTCACTTATTATTTATTCATTTATGTTGTAGTTAGTTTTCCTTGAATTTCTTCATATCCTTCCTGCATTGTGTGTTCCCATTCTACTCATTTGCACTATTGTTCCCTAGTATGAACACTTTCCAACCAAGTTCCACTTGGCCATTCTGCAATCCAACCAATGTGCTTTATTTAAAGGAGCCTCTCTTAGAAAGTCATATCCAAAATTTACCTTTATGAAACATTATAGAAACTTGGAATGAGGTAGCTCACAACATTCCATCACTCTACTATCACAATATCATTGACTCAACTTAACCACAATCATTCCACATCCCTGCTATTAATTCTAGTTGTCCCTTGGATTTCCCAATTTTGGGAAATAATTCTCTTTACTTCATTTATAAATTCCACGTGAAGCCATACTTTTCTCACTCAATACCATTCCCAATGGAAGTTCGTTTTCATTCAGTGGAATTTTTCAAGTGAAAGAACCTTCACTATTCTATCTCCAATTTCTTTGAATTGGTATTATGCTTTCACTGTGAACTTTGATATCAAAAGTGTATTTCTTGCTCTTAGTACTTTTAAACATGTAGCTAAATCATAGCTAGAAAATCCTTCCCAAGAACTCACGTGCTTGGAACATAGATATTATTCACGCCTCATCTCCTAAACTCCTTGTGTTATTTCACATCAAGAATGAAGCTATCTACACATCTCTACCTTCAAGGCTATGGAATCTTACTTTTCCTCTCTATTAGCACACTGTAAATCTGTTCGGCTGATAAACATACAATGAAGGTAACTATTTCAAACCAACTTTGAGACCCAAAACTAGCCTTTCAGATCTGAAGAGGGCTCTCTTGGGAAACATGGTCTCAGCGCAGGTGTTGGACCTCGACCAAGTTTTTTGGAAACATTGGTCGTGTTTGACCATTTTTGGGACTTCGAGAGGCTGGTTGAAGACAGAGCGCACAGGCGAAGCGGAGATCGTAGGATCTCTCCCTTTTTGCGGGCTTTTTGGGATATTAGGGTTTATGTAACGGGTATGGGATGTCTTCCCATGGGTTTTACCCATGTTTAGGCCTCTTTTGTAATGTATAAATAAGTAGCTAGGTGATGTAAGAAGTATACCTAGTAGAATCGGCTTAGTGCAGATCTAGTTGGCTTTGTGCAAGAAAGACTAGATCTAGTTGGATTTTGTTCATACTGTGTGTTAATACTTGTAGAGCTAAGTGCAAGTGATCGTAAGAGGCTTTGTGCGTAGACTATGTAAGGCTTTGTGCAGTGACCTAACTTGGGGAAGAAGTATCTGGTGAGGTGCACGTAGATCTCATGTCCTGTGTGGAGTTTTCTTGTGGCTCTATGCATATAAGAAGATTGAAGAGACTAATAAAGAAGAAGAAGAGTTGGTGGACATAGCCCCACACTGGGGTGAACCACGTATATCCTATGTTATGGTGCTTTGTTCTATGTTGTTCATGTTGTTCATGTATCTATTTTCTTAGTGCACTGTTCTTGATGTATGATAGATAGATCTATGAATGCTGAGTGCTTATTACGTGAATGAATGTTAGATATGAGATTATGCTAAGTGCTTGGAAGTATTAGATCTGTTTACTACTGCGCTGATCTACTATTAGGGTTAATATGCGAAGTGAATAAGACACATAACTTGATGCATGTTATTGGCTAAGTTCTCTGTTAAGTATTGTTATCACAGATCTGTGTCCCAACTAGATTGTAGACACATGAGTCATGCAACCCCCCCTGCCTCTACCTCATGTGAGACTTCATCTGTTTCATAGGTGTTTCCGAAAGGGCCGGTAGTTAGGGTTTTTTTGGTGCGCTATTGAAGTGTTGAACCCTGGGTCTACCCCTGTGCCAACAAATGGTTCCATTGCCAGGACCTAAAACTGTGATTGCTGGGAACTGAAGAAAAGAAAAATCTATGTGCGTAGATCTGTTGCTATAGTGCACAGTATTCTACTTGACTTGTGAAGCTCCTTGCTAAGAAGAGAGGCTGGATATGAAGAAAATAGGTCAGATATTAAAGCTTTGTTTTTTGATAAAGGTAAGATAAGTGGAAATTTTTGTTTCAAAATATGGATTTAGGTATGTTTGATAGATTTTGTCCTAGTATGAAAACTAGGGCACAACCAGAAGAAAGAAGATTTGATATGAATAGATTTAATAAATTTAGTGAAAGATATGTTATTCTTATGCATAGAAAGAATTTTTGGACTAATAAATGGATGCAATATCCTAGAAAGAATTTTTTTTAGGTCCATCACTATGATCCTAGTGCGCAACACAAAAAAGGTTGGGGATCATTTAAGAGAAAGAGAGGACTGACATTGTTCTATAACTATAGAAGGCTGGGACATATTTCTAAGGAATGCCTTGGTAGAGGTCCTATTTGTATTTGTTGTAAAGCTGTTGATCATGAAGTTTTGGATTTCCTTAGAATTATTGCTAAAGTTGAAAAGATGAACTTGAAATAAGAAAACCATGAAAAAGGTCAAGAGACTAAGAATATGCTAGAGAACCAGAAAGAATCAGAAGCTATATTATTGCAGATGAAAGAAACACTGAATGATCACAGAGACATCAGTTTACTAGATATCTTAAAAGAGAAGCAATGCATAGAAACAAGAATAGGAGACTTCAACATAGACTCTGTTCTGAATGAAGAAATACAGGTGAACATTATGCCAGAAAGTACTTGGGAAATTGATCTAAAATTGAAGAAGACTTGAAAAACTTGAATAATTATTGCAAGTTAAATGTTATGTGTTTAAAGCAACATGATCAATTTGCAACACATAAATTAAGGATTACTTATGCAAAATACACATAGACAACAACATAAAACATTGAACATCAGCACATAAACACAACAACTTGATAAAGGAGTTCACCCCACTTCGGGCTACATCTCCTGGTCCAGCTTCCAATGGATCATTATTATTAAATTTCTCATAGTGCTCAAAAACATGCCTTATAATGCTCAAAATGACAAACTGACTGCTCCAATGGCTTCCCAGCATCCCAAAACCCCTGTTTGGGCTCTTTCGACACCTGAAATGGTCGAAAAGTGAGAAAGATATGCCTCCTTGAAGTCTCCTTCTCCAACTTTGTTGTCTCTGGTTCTACAATTCGCACCCTTGTTCTCCAAACCTGGCTCACACGCTCATTTAAGCGTAAAGAACCTAGTCCCGTACGCAACCGCGCACCGGTGCAAACTGTAGGATGGTTAAGGTGCCTCCAGCCCCTAACTGCCTCGGCACTCGGGCATATGACTCATGCGACCATCAACTTGGAAAAGTGGTTATTAACTCGTTATAACCATTGGTAAACTGTATAACTCCCGAAACCGTGCAATTCCCACGCACAAAACCCACGGGTTACATATATGAACCACGGGTCGTGGTTTCCATTCCCGCACATACACTTTAACATATATAACAAATACATTGCAATTGCAATGTATTGCAATACAATATAATATATAAACGAATGCACGCATGCCAAACATGCGGGCCAATATATGTGGGTCATATGTGTTGTAATACGTCCACGCGTCGGGGCTTAGCCCCGGCCCGCCCCCCTTTCCAAATAATACAACACACAACTTTAAATATAAGTGCATTGGAATATGAAACAAGAAACATTGGCGGGAATGTTGGCTAGCTGAGTGTTACAAAGGCATTGGTGTTGGGGGAGGTCCGGGGGTCGAACCCCGCGGACTCCCCATATAATTTTACATAACCAATTTAAATAAAAATTAAGGGATACGTGGCGCCAAGGGGTTGGGCCACGTGTCCGCACATTATTGGCTACAAATGACACACGTCACCACCCGATTGGACAACCACCAACCAATAAAAATGTGCCACATCTTCCACCTACCACGTCATCATGATGGTATGGCCCTGCCATGTGGCCGTACGGACTGTACGGACAGGTACAGTCAGCATCAAAAAAATTTGCCTGTTTGGCTTGGCGGACAGATCGCGATATCTCCTCCATACGAACTCCGTTTGCGAAAGTAAATATACCGCCGGAATCAGGAAAACGAGATGGATGCAATGGCATTGTTTTCATCACATTCCGAGCACTTTGAAAATTGAGCAAAATTTGATCCCCTGATCACACCTCCCCATTGGGAAGCTTTTGGACCTCCAAAAGACTATCTCAGTCTATGTGA
>JZKD02S2150364.1:598159-639514 GCA_000966675.3 Picea glauca
GATCCTGAGCTCCTCTTCTTCTTTGTCCTCCGCTTTGCTTGAATTCTCCTAAAGCTTGAGGAAAGGCTAAAGGGTTGGGACAATAATGGACTTGGCTATTTTGGTAGAGTTTCTTTGCTATGATTTTTCCTCCTTGAATAGTACCCTTACCCCTTCTTTTATAGGCTAGAAGGAGATAGGGTTTTGGATGAACTCTCGGCCATGCATGGTCGAGAGTTCTAGTTAACTGACCCAAAGCTTTTTGTCCCGTCGACAACTGTCTGTTTTTTGTGATTCTGAAGGCACCCGCGGGCTGTAGTGGGCCTGCTAGAGTTTTCTTTTTAAAAATGGAGTTTTTAGAAGAGATGTTCAGTAGTTTTTTGGTAAAGAAGGGATATGAGTTGGCATGATGCCAGGTAAGAATGTGTGGTGCAATTTAGGGTTATAACAGGGGGTAACCTTGGAATGTGATCTTCCAAGTCAAAGATTATTAAATTCGTATCTGTCGAGTCAATTCCACCGATAGCTTTCAACAGTGCCTTCCGTTGTGCAAGACAAGTCTGAAGGACTTCAAGGGCTGACATCGCAGAAGATGCCTGGGCCAAATCTTCAACAATGTTGTAGTTTTGAGCAGCACGAGCATGTGGATTGAAAGCCAATTTTTGAACAATGCCCTTTGGGGGGGGGGGCATAAAACTGTGTTGAGGCTCGGTCGTTCGAGATGAAGAGGACTGTTTGTAGGTGGAGTCGCAGGAGAGGGTTGTATCAAGGAAGGAGGTAAGTCGTCAACCTTCTCTTTAGAAGGAGAATAATCTTTGGCCCGAGTAGTGAGTGCAACATTACTCTGCTTATAATTGCCAGTACACATCAAAACATATGATGTAGTAGAAGGTGAGGGTTGGTCATGGATGACCAACTGAGCCTGTTGTTGAGACGGGAAGGGTTGGGACAAGACAGCCGATGCAGGCGGTTTTGGAGCTCTTTGAAGGAACTTAGTGACCTCGGCATGTCGTGGATAATCCTTCATGTAGTGATCATCACCACAGATAAGACAAGGGTATCGTGGTTTGCGCTTATATCGATCATCAACAGGGGTAGTTTTGGTTTTCTCTGATTGAGAATTATTTTTTCCCTCCTTATTCTTACCTCTCCTCTTTTTAGATTTTTTTTTACCGGCAGGGATAGATTGAACTGCATTGACCTTTGAAGTCTTTCCAGTGGGAGGGGCAAGAGACGAAGCATTTTGAACATTATAAGAAGTAGATTTAGGGGTTGTGCCTGAAATGGAATGTGATTGGATTTGGGCAGTACCAATCACACCATCAGCTGCATGCGAGGCAACGGAAGTAGTTGAAGTGCTGGAAGTATTAGGACAAGGCAAGTCAGGTAGAAAATCGTAAAGGCTTCCCGTTTGTGAATAAACGAGGTCAAGATATCGAGCATGACTTATAGCATGCTCTTCTGTGACGATGCCACCCATGGCTATCTCCTTACCGATCTCATTCACAAATGATTTTGTAAACCATTATGCCAGTAACTGATCAGGGAGTTCAAGTTTAATGAGACGTCGTCTCCTTCGCCATTCATGGATGTGATCAGATATATGAGTGCCTTTTCTTTGTTTGAAGGAAGTCAAAATATCAGTCATGTTATCATAATGGATCGGTAACTGGTAATGCATAAGGAAAGCCATAGCTAGGATGTTGAAATCAGAGAAGAAACCTCGTGGCAATTCAATATACCACTTCGTAGTAGAACCGGTAAGGGTTCGTTGAAAAAGACGTAAACCAATAGAGTCATCCATCAATGAGTTGGATGAACACCATAGGTGAAAAGTCATAATGTGATTGTTTGGGTCCTCTCCCACTTTTTCGTCGAATTTGGGAATGTCTGATGGAAGCTTGGCTAGAATAACAGGTCATTGGGGAGAGTGACGAATAGGATCATTTAAAATCCTTGACAAATCTGGAAGATCCAAAGTGGCTAAAAAGGGTAACTGTCGATTCACCTGCGGGTACTGGTGGCTTTGGGGTGGAAGCCTTATCGATAAACCAGTAGGACCGTAAGAGGTTTGTGCATAATGGGAAGACCCAGGCAGATTTGTTGGTGGTTGGAGAGGATAGTAGCTCCAGGGATTGTAACCCTGAGTGGGGACATGAGGTTGAGAATTTAGACCCAAAATAGGATTGGTTATACCTGGATATGGTTGGCCTATAGTAGGGACAGGCAACTACTACCCCCCAGTCGTTTGAGGAGGATTTTGTATCATCTGATTCCAATACTGGGCCTAAGAGGGAGGTATCTTTTGTCCAAAAGGTGGGGTTGGTCCCCCTATCGTAGGTGGAGTTCCAACTAGAAAATGTGTCCCAATCGAAGGTTGTGTAGTAATTGAAATGTGTCCGGTAAGAGGAAGTTGAATCATACCACCTTGTCCACCAACAGGAATTTGCAAGTTTGGTGTAATGGACGGGATAGTGCCACTAGGATTAGGATTGCCAGTGGAATATAAGAAAGGTCTTCCAGAAGGAAATTGAGGGAGTGTCGGAATAAAATCGGGAATAGGGTGCCTAGGAAAAGAAGGACCACCTGGAGAACCAGATGGGGTTTGTGGAGGTGTTGGGATAGAAGCATTCAACGCACGGTATCCAGGTGGTAGTGTCAGGGTGACATTGGGTGTTCGCTGCGTGTTTATAGGAGCAAGATCAATCGCAGTGCACCCGGTTGGGACACTCGTAGTATTCGTGAGATGGGCCATTTCGGCAGGGACAGTAAAGTGATAAGTGGTAGTCAACGGTATAGTCTCTGTCTTAGAAAACACCAGAGGGTTGATTTCGGAGACCACAGGCGAACCAAGACCAAAAAGGTCCCTTCGAAAAACACTTGTAGACCAAAAAATATCTTGGCCTTCTATACTGGGAAAGGGTCCAGTCGGAGATCCGGAATACATAACAATTAAGTCTCCGGAAGAGCCTGTTCGCATAAAAGGTCACTCAGAACTAGGGTGAAGTCCAAAGTCCTCTTGAGTATTGGTAATTTAGAAAGGTTCTAGAGAGTCAATTCGTTCTACCTATGGAGGTGGTGTAGAAACGTCTGGGACTTCACTCTGCTGAGGAGAGGCCTCAGGTGAACTGGTAGGCAAGGGTTGAGAAACTTCCGGATGCTTCAGAGACAAACCCTGCATTCTATGAGAATGATGTGGAGGCTCAACTGTGAACGAGTTACAAACTTCGCAAAGAAAATCCTATGGTCAACTTCAAGAAATAAACAACACGCGCTAGTAAACAAAATCTAGGAAGCAACACCAAGCAAACAAGACCTTCTAATTTTGAAGCCACTAGCTGGTGATGAAATCCAGCGTCGCAACAACGAGACGAGAAGGGGCTGGCCTAGGGTGGAAAATTTACGCTAATGACCTGCTTAACGGACTTACACCCTGGTGCAAGCTTCCACGCAGTAATTGTGGATTTACCCTCCAAGGAGCCCGAGTGATTTTGGTCAATGTCAATTACAGGTACCGTGAAGACTTTCCCCTTCATAGTCACCTTGGGTAAGAACCTAGAAAGATAGGCCACTAAGGTCACCACCAACAACAATAAAGCCTGAGGGAACAGTCAACAGTCCGATCCACACACAAGGGCAGGGTATCGAGCCCAAAATCAACTCAAAAGTCTTCCACTCATCATTGTGGGTATACCTTGGAGTGACCCCCGTAATACGTGCAATCTCTACACTGATGTCAACAAAGTAGGGTGAGTAACTCTGCTAACATCAATGCGACCTCGTGCTTGACCCTTGTGTAAGAATGGCTTCCCAGGACAGAATGTTGCAAATGGAATTTAACACTCCCTAACACAAGATGCTATTGTGTGTTTTATGCTTTTGGAGAGTGTATCTCTCTTCCTACTCCAAAGCGCTAGCCTAGCTAAATGTTGGTGTAAAAGAGCCCTAGAAAAGAGTTATTAGATGAATTTTATGATTACGGAGTGTTATTAAGAGTTGTTTTTTACTCAAAAGAAACGGAAGTGAAACTTATGTTGTATGACTCTGACCCAACAATGCAAGGATGATAATGAAATATATTACTTTTCGTTCAATGAATCCTATGTATGGGAGAGAGAGAAAGTTTTCCAGATCAACCTTGGACTACAATGCAAAATTTCTTTTAAAATGTAAATGCAAACAATCACTTATCAAATGACAATTCTCGATTGTGTCTTTTTCAAACACTTCAACAATCTCAATAATTTGATTTTCAATGTTTTCTAAAACGAAAAGAATTTTTTGAAAGAAAAACATTTTGTTCACTTTTCAAAAAGGACTTACACTATGACAGTGATAGTACTGAAAATCAAGAACCAATGAACAAGCAATAACAAAAACCCAATCAACTCTTTCAATGAAAACAAAAATAAAGAGCAAACCAAAATAGTCTTTTCAAATGCATAAAAAAGGATCTTTCAAACCATAAGCAAATGATAAAAAACCAAGCACTCAACTTTCAACCAATCACTGGTTCTTAACTAATCAAACACACTCAGAATCTGCAATTAGAGAGAATAGTTTTTCCAAGAAAAGTCAAGAAACGAAATCCAAGCCAACAATGACAAGAAAAACCTTGAAATCGTAAAACTTTTCATGCATGCAAACGAAGACAGGAAAGATATCAATCAATGTTCCAAGAAACTCTTATGAGGCAATCAAACTGATCTGGGTAGTTGAAAATACCAAAACTCAAATCCAAATTTTTGAAAAATCAAGTTCGCAGGCAGGAAATATTACACAGTGCGAGAATCATTGATTCTCGTAGGTGACCCTTGAGCAGGGTGCAAGAACCTCACACTGAAACGTAAAGGCAGAGTGTGAACTCTACCTATTCTCATAGGCTGCAATGAAGTACAGTATGAGAATGCCTGAACATAGTCAAAATTTTGGAAAATGGAGCAAAATTGAAAAAGGGCTCTGGACCCAGAGGGTCTGTCAGGATATCCTGAAGACTCAGAGATTGATAGGACAGGAGAGAAGTAAAACTAGATCAAATGGCCACAGAAAAATACCAAAATCCACAAAGAAAATGGGATGTTCCCCAGTGGAGTCACCAATTTTTTTATAGGATAAATCCGTAGGTGCGGACACTAACCGATCTCCCTAGATCCACCTGGATCTAGAACAAAGCAAGATAGAACATGAATCTTTCCCTAGATTTAGACTATTGAATTAAATAGGAGGCAAGAACAAATATCATACCTTATTATCGCTTCCTATGGTCTTTGTTTCTCCCTGTTCGCTCCAATGCTCTTGTGCAGTCCAGACCAAGACAACACAAACCAACCAAAGTGAAACTTGCACAATCTATTCAACAGTTAATCTATGTATATGATCAAGGAATTATACAATAAAGTGGAAATAGCTTTATGGAAAAGGGACATGCTACTGTATCATATTAATGGAAATTAAAGATTACAACCTAAGCCTTGATGTCACAAACTTCCTTTCGATGGCTCATAGCTCCGACACACACATTTGCTCACTCTTTGCATGAAGAAGATCAACTCCTTTTGATAGGCTTGCTGTAGCCTCCAAGTTGTTGTTCAAGCTTCAGTCCTTCACAAAAATCTTT
This sequence comes from Picea glauca, assembly GCA_000966675.3. Taxonomy (NCBI): domain Eukaryota; kingdom Viridiplantae; phylum Streptophyta; class Pinopsida; order Pinales; family Pinaceae; genus Picea; species Picea glauca. The sequence goes on from JZKD02S2150364.1 coordinate 603,756, forward strand.
CACCAATTCTCCAATGAATCTTGCTTAACCTTTTCCATGAGAATTCCCTCAATATATAGGAGAGAATGGATTAGTTACTTGGATAAGAATGATCCCAAAATCTCAGGGAATCCAGTACTAGAATAACCATTCGAATGCCAACCCATCCTTCTAGAAGATTCCCTTCTAGAAACATCAAGAATTCATCTTTTTCCTTGCTTTAGGAAGAGTTCGCACCCTAGCAGTTCAACACAGTGTGAACTTCTTGCACCGTGGCTTAAGGCAGCCTGTGAGAATCATACATTCTCACACCTAAATATACTAGAAGCCTGCGAACAGTCTTCAAAAAGGAATTTTCTTGGAAGAGATGAAAGTAACTTTTTCTCAAGAGAAAGTTCTTATGAAGAGCCTGAGTACACCATCATTAATACATCATCATGAGGACCAAAATCATGGGTAACACTCCTTTGAGATAATGTGTCCCAATAGATTCCCTTCTTCCACCCCGAAATGTGACTTCTTCGGATTCAGTGATATGTTGAATTTCCTGCACTTTTGGAAAACTTTCTTCAGGTGCTCGAGGTGTTGTTTGTCGGAGTTAGAGTATACTGTGATGTCATCCAGATATATTACAATGAAATTGTCCTTTTCGTTGGAAAATGCGATGTCCGTTGCCCTCTGGAAAGTGGCTCTGACATTTATCAGGCCAAAATGCATCTTGGCATACATAAACGTTCCCCATGGTTTCATAAAAGTCATCTTTTCCCTGTCATCTAGGTGGACCATGATTTGATTATAACCTGAAAACCCATCCAGCATGGACATCTTCTGGGACCCCACTACCTTTTGCAATATATAGTCCTTTTTGGGGAGTGGGTAGTGGTCCTTGAGGGATACTTTGTTTTAGTTACAAGAGTCCACACATAGTCTTATTTCACCACTCTTCTTCCTTACAGGTACCAAATTGGATACCCATTTCGAAAACCGTAAAGAAACTATAATCTTATCTTCAAAGAGTTTCTTTACCTCTTTTTCAATCAGCGGTAGTAGTAGGGGATTTATCCGTCTTAACTTCTATTTGAAAGGATTCTGGTCTTCTTTGAGAGGGATAACATGTTGGATCACTTTAGTGTCATACACCTTCAAATCATCATAGCTCCATGCAAAAACGTCGGGTAAATCCTTCATGATATTGACGTAGTCTTGCTTGGCCTCTGGACTGAGCGTTTTTTATAATTTGATTATTTCTGGGTTCTCTTTAGTCCCAATGTTGCAGTCTTCAACATCCTCTTCATTTGCAGTGATCTTGGGATTTCTAGCCACGTCGTTTTCATCAAATAACTTTTCCAGCGGCACTAATCCCTTTGGGATGATGTTATTTTTCAATTGTAGTATGTCCCTTCCCGTTATCTAGTTCTGGAAAGAGTCATCATTACTGCATGCATTCGCGCTCCCATATTCGTCACAGCAGCATTCATCGTCAATGTTTGTATTAGTGAACTCGTCGCTCATTAATAGGAATCTCTCCACCTATTTGTCGTCCTCAAACACTTGCCAATGTTTGATATTATCAGGCACTGTCAGCCTATGCTTGACTTTGAATTCATATTTTTTGTTTGGGAAGATGGGGATTTTGAAAACCGAGGCCGAGGTGGCCAATGCATTGGTGATCTGATTTTTCTCCCTTGGGATAGCAGATAGATCATACTCTGAAAATTCTTCAAGGAGGTCCACCAAAAAATTTCTGTATGCTCTCAGCCTGGGGTGTTTGGACAAATATATGCCTTTCACCTAGTTTATAATCATCTCGGAGTCTTTGCGCACTGCTATCCTCTTTGCACCCAGTTCTTTCAAAACTTTCAAGCCCAAGATTAGTGCTTCATACTCAACTATGTTGTTTGTGCATTTGAACATGAGTTTGTATGACCACAGCTTTGTGCCCACCTTAGGGGGACTTATCCACATGACAACACCTACTCCTTCCTTACTGAAAGCGCCATCAAAACTCATGTTCCATATCTAATTTTTCGCATGGTTTTTTGGGTCAGTGCACTCTGCTTCTTGCTGCATGGATTCCTCATCAGCTATCATGATGGTTGTCGACTCTTCCTCTTTGAAACTTAGGTCATTGTAGAATATGGAGGAACCAACCTCAGTGTCGATGGAGTATATAGGATGGTTATTTGGTTGCGTCTTATTGCTTACCATATATTTCAGCAACACTTCTCTGTATAACCATCTATCCTGGCCAAAGATAGGAATGGTGGTGTATGACATGTCCATTTGCAAAGTCCCCTTTAACTTCGTAGCCCACGACCTGGATAGAAGCATGCCAAAATTTTGGGGTATGTCCACCACGACCACGTCCATAACCATGTTCTTTGAAGGAATTTGGGCCAACGACACAACTAAGTCTTTGATGAGACCCAAACACTTGAATTTCATCAAATCAAAAGAGAAAAGGTCCTTGTGTGGCCTAGTGATATCCAAACCCAATTCATCCATGATCACCTTTGGCATGAGCTTGTGCGATACGCTGGAATCCATCATGGTGTTATGCAGGGTCATTTCATGGACTTTCAGACTAACATATAATGGGGGGACATCCTTAGTATCACTTGTCTCTTCAATGCATGAACCAAATAGGATAGCAGGGTGATCATCTTGGAAATTCAAAGTCTCAGGGGTCCCTCACATCTTCAACATTTTAATAATTTTCTCCCGATACGCGCCCTTTCTAATAAGCTTTTTGAACAATATAGAGATTTTGATTTTAGCCATTTCATGCTCAAAGTTAAAAGGGGGACATACTTTCTCTACCTCTTTTCCATCTGCTTCTTGACTTTCTTCCGGAGTTTTCTTCGGGGCCTCTTCCTTCAATTTTGCCTTCTCCGTCGCATCCTTGGTTGTGTTGTCCAGCCTCGGTTGGCTTGTGGAAGGGGTGTCTGTTGGAGGTTTCCTTATGGGATTTGTTTGTTGAGGCTCGGTCGATGCTTCCTTGCTTCGGAGGTTATATTTCTTCTGAAACTACATGATGGAATTTTGATAGCCTTTTCTAAACTCTTTTGTCTCCCAGGACAATGCATCATCCCTTTCAAGTATCATATCATCGTCTGTATCCAGCATAAAATCATCATTTTTTCTCATGTAGCGATCATGTTCTCCCTTTGTCAAAAACATGTGTGGGTTCTTGTCATCGCAACAATGCATTTGGTCTTTGAACATTTGATCGAAGTATTCATCTGCATAGCTATTTTGGAATGGAAGTCTTGTCTGTTGGCCGCCTTGATCTCTCTGCTCCCTCTTTCTAATCTAAGGGACTTGACCCCTTCTGAGGTTTTGATTTCTATGTTGGGGGTCATTTTGTTCTCGGGAAGTAGGTTTGCATCCCATGGAAATTTTCTCCATCATCTTCTCCATGGTCTTCATCATCAGGTCAAACTTGTCATTCGAGGACCGAGACGTCGATGGTTTTGCGTCTCCCTAGGGTTTCTTATCGCCTTTGTTGAATCTTTGTTTGATCTTCCCTGACGCCATCATGTTTACTTCAACTTCAATAGTGTTACTCATTATAGCGTCTAGATTTGTTGATCTTCTTTCTCTCAATAGTAGGGTGAAATCACTATAGAAGGAGTTGACATATCTCAACTGTGCAGCTTTGGGGGGTGGATGGAATTCTGCAGGAATCGAGTTATAAACGTTATTGAAATGAGCTGAGAATTATTGCACCATCTCCTCCGGTGCTTTCTTCATATTATTGTACTGCGTTAATAGCTGCAAGGGGTTCTTGTTGTCTCCCCATCTATTAATGAAAGACATTTTGAACGCGGGGAAGTCTTGAATGCTTGCAGCCGGGAAGGATTTGAACCATTTCCTCACCTCCCTCGAGAGGCTTTGCACAAACAACCACATTTTTACGTTTGCATAGTCTACCTCCTCTAGGTCGACGAAATTGTTAAACCAATCCAGGTGCCTCTCGGATAAAACATTCCCTTCAACATCATAGAGCTTAATCCTCTCACTGTAATTTTGGGGAAAATAATGTAGTTAGCCTGGAAAAACAAGGGGGGAGAATCTGGTAGCCATGGCTTTAGGAGGGTTGGGGATTTGAGGGATATTATTATATACCAGGGTTTGGAATCTCTTCTGGTCGAAAACTATCTCGTCCAAGCTAGTTTCTGACTTGGAACTGAAAATGGTTTGCTAGAATAATTCGTCAAAATCAAGGTCATCGATGCTTTGCATGCAGTCTTTGGGTAAGGATGGGCTTCTATCCAAGAAATAGAACAGGTCCGATGCTTGATCTCTAGTCCTGCACAAGATTTTCTCTGGGTCGTACATAGGCTCAATAGGGTTTGGGTCAGGATTTCCTCTGGTATAGATCGTCTTCAGAGCCAGGGTTCCTGAACTACGCTACTTGGTGCTACTGGTATTTTTGACTGGAGACGCCAGGGTAAAGGTTTCATCCAGTGTAGGTGTTTGTCCCCTATTACTCTCAGTGGTCAAACTGTAACTTTAATCGTTCTCCCAGGGAAACTTTATTCAATTTTGTCCTCGACAACGGTGCCAGAATGTTAGCACTCCATAACCTTGTTTGGCTAATAAACAGACGACAAAGGTAACTATTTAAAACCAACTTTGAGACCCAAAACTAGCCTTTTGGATCTGGAGAGGGCTCTCTCAGGAGACACAGTCTCAACACGGGATATGGATTTGAAGCTATGGCTAGATTTAACACCTTTGCATACTAAGTTCTGGTTTCATTGGCGTAAGATAGTAAGACCTAGGGCTATGGAGTCGATCGAAGAAAACGATGGAAACAAATGACTCAGTGACTAAACTTGGGAGGATAAAGTCTAAGCGAGCAACATTATTTAGTTCAAAATCATAGTGTGTGGCGGACAAAAAACACAGGAAGAAACTTGGAGCACCACTTACGATGAATTCAGAGTTAACTTTAGAGGAAATACATTTTGTATAAATGGCACGAACAAGGGGAGCTGCACAACGAATCCACGGGTTCAAAATTTCATTTCGATTTAGACATAAAATATATGAATAAGAAAAATAGGAAGCACATACACAATCAAGGGAAAAAAATACATCCAGCTGCTACAATTAGAATCTTTACATCAAGCTAAAGGACTTTTGCATTACGTTTAGATCAAACTCAAATTACATTCAATGGTTGTTGTCTATACTAATTTTTCCAACCAACCTAGCTTACATCGAAAAGATCAAATATATAAGCGAGGGCACCGCTTGGGTTACCCTTCTCTTCTAACTGGTATCTCTAAAACTAGGAAATTGATTGTTCTGCGTTAAAAGACTCTTCGCATGACGTTTTTCCAAAAATAGACAACAAATACATTTGGCTACATCATGATTGTTGGTAATCCGCCATGGGGATCTGGTTATCGGTCAGGTCTCATCATGATAAAGTGATGTGTCAATGTTGTCCTTCAATCAGATGTATGAACGGACAAGTGTTTGTTAGAGCCCCGCTATCTGCTGTAACGACTTTGATTTCTGCCGCGTTCTCATTTGTTGGGGAAAATGTGTGCGGAAAGTGGCTGCTGACTGTCATGGCCATTATCAAAATGAAAAAATGTTTTAGGGTGATGTGTCCTTCAAAAATTTCAATATTTTTCTTCTGTTTAAGGATAGAGGAATGAACTCAACTAATCTTTTTTCTTTTGTTCGATGGGGAGAGTTGCGCGGGCTTTTTCCTCAGCCACTTCACATTCTCTAGAATGCCTCACATGCCTTTCTTCTGACAGCCTCTTTGCTTCGCGCAACTATACAATGGTGTCCTACACCTCTATGAGATATTTTTTGAGCCATGTCACGTTCCCTTTGCGACCTTGCGTTGTTGACACTTCCAGGGTATTTGTCGCTAGCGATTGTCTCAACTCCCTGTTTTCCTCGTAAAGTTCAGTGATAGCTAGTTTCTCCTGCTTTGGCTGCTAAGATGGCTCTTGATCATTTGCACCCGTGACATCCATCCTCCTCATTATACTTCTACTTTATCGGCTTGTACCATCCATAGGCTCCAATCGGACAATGCGCATAAGTAGTTTTTCAGTGAATGATCCTGTTTGCGGCTCGTTTGGGATTTGGGTTTCCCCATCTTCCTTATTCTTCCTTGGCCTGCCCCTTCTCCGCGGTATCTATTGTTGGGGAGATAGGGATTCTACTATTATTCCTTCCTATGCATATCATTCCACTCTAGGTTCCCCACAATGTGATGTCATCATTTCCATGAGTAAAATGAAAACTCCCTTTGTACCCTTGGGGATGCCTGTTGTGAGTGAGAATGAATCCCAGTCGCTTTGGGGCTCAGGCCTGGCAATTTTTCCACTTTGCACGCCATTCCTTATGCTTTGGGAGGTCACCATGGAGCGACTAGTATTTATCTTGCCCGCAGTGGATTCAGAGGATGCCCAATATGGAGAATTCGATCGATCTGGGCTTGCAAGAAAACTTATAGACAAAGCATGAATCTGATTTCATGAATAAAATGGGTGCAAAACCTTTGGGATTTATAACATATTGGGCAGAAGGAGGAATTGTGCCAAGGAACACTGAATTCATGGTGACTATATGTTTTGAATCGAATTGCAGATTTTCCATAACACATTATCACGTGTAAGGTACATGCGATAAGGGATGCAGGGCATACATGATATGAATGCCATGATTTTTCATTCCTTCGGCCCTCATGATGAACTGATAATAGCTACTGCAGTTGTCGACGCAACTTCCATTAACTACTTGACTCAACCTGGGGCACATAGAGACTAAATTTTAATATGACCCAACTCTTTGGGAACAACATACCCGTACTATTTACGTATCTTTCAAATATGACATCCCTTCCCACTTCTAAGGGCCAACCGACCACTTGCTGATTTCGACCCCTTTACTGTAATAGTACCCGACTCTCACATGTTTGACACATGGGTTGTAACTCAACTAAATCCAACTCTAAATGAAAAGGGAAATGGCGGTGCTAACACTCTCTATGCCCATTAATGACATTATTCACCTATTGGATTCATGCCCTATGTGAGGATTCTTCTTTCTTTTCCTACAATTCATTCACACTCTGTAGAAATTGAATAATAATCCTTTTGTTCCATTCAACACACTATATATTAGATGACAGACCTACAACCATAGGCTAGGGCTTTGATAGCAAATTAAACTAGATATGAATATTTATACATAAAATACAAACATTCATGAGGAAAAACCAATGGTCTATTAATAATATAAGAGAAATTACATCAATACATGCATACCTCAAATGTTGATGCAAGCTCCTTTAACTTGTTTTCTCCTTGCCTCTCCTTGCATCTCCTTGATCGGGCTAGGCTTCACTAAATTCTAGTTGTGATGATGGATACCTATGCAGTTAGACAACATAACAATACCATTCAATTCTTCCTCTCTTTTTTTCCCAAGACTTGCCTTTGTTATATAGCTCTTGGAGGAGGCTTGGAAGAGCTTCTAGATATTCTAGAGACCACTAGAGACTTGAATGATGTGAGTTCCTAGGCCCTTTCCACAAAGATACAACTCATCCCTCGTCTATCTCCTCGTAACTCTGCCAATCTACAAGTTTTACAGATCCTCGCTTGTTGTGCTAATATTGACCTATGAGGATCCTCTCTTATTGTCTACTATGTATCCCACAAGGATCCTCACATTTTTTCTACTATGTGTCCCGTGAGGATCCTCACAATTTGTCTATTATGTGTCCTATGAGGATCTCCAAAATGGCTACATAAGGGATCAAATCTTAGGCAAACTGTGTATTATTGCTTCTATTGTCTTATGGATTTCTCTATGGCCTTTAGAGTGGAAATTAAGGCTATAAAAGTTGGGTGTGTTTTTCTCATCCAATTGATCCTTTGATTGAGTCCTTCTAAATAGATAAATTGATTCCCATCATCCTATCATGGGCCCTTTTCCTCAACTGCGAAGAAGATATGCTAAACATTTCCATCCAGATGAAAACACCCAATAGCACTGGGTATGATGGGCCAATCCATTTAATCCTCTGCTTCAAACTTCTCCATTGCACTGATTGGATTGGCCAATGCAACTTAGGGTAGACTCCTGAATTCCCTTTTTCCATCAAGATCATGCTAATGATACTAGAGAAGGACATTCCTCTCTTTATGAAAAAGAGAATGCATTTTCCCAACATATGTGGCCAAGATGATTCTTACTCCACTCCCGAGAGGAGGGTCGGTGCAAGTGGGTCATCATCTAAAACAACTGACATCCGATTAACTCACCTTTAGAGCCCAGATTACTCACATATTGGTGGTTCATGATCTCCACGATTTTCTCTTATAAGAGCTTGACATGTGTTTGCACAGACCACTACTAAGAGGTAATGAATTGATACTCTTGGTATGATCTATGAAGATCTCAAGCTCACGTGAATGCACCTGTCGAGGTGATTATTACTAGCCCCTGTCAAGTGCAGGCACTGAGATTATGATTATGAGGGATGGAAAATGTGATGCTAGATCTCTCATTATACATCACATCTTTTCCAACTGATTTGGTAGGCTGTCAGTGAATCTCCCCACTCGCCTTAAAAAATCTCCCTCGTTCCCTTGTTTGAATACACACATCCTTTTCCCTATGGTTAGGATCCTTTTGAAGTTTGGGGAAAGCGCGTGAATTTTGGGTGATGTCAGCATGGATTCATGTACACGTGGAAGGTTAGAATTGGCCCATGCAAGTGCTAAAATTTCCTCAGGGACTTGGCATAGGTGTGGTCGAGCTCAATATGGAATCCAAACTAACAGTGGGCCCTCACATCATAGGTGTTGGTCCTCGATAGGATTGAAAATTTGCATCACTGACTTGTCAAGTCCTTGTCAGCCTTCTCAGTATCCAAGTGGGATGCTATGTTCGCTCCAGGTTATCTAGGTGGGATGCTATGATGGCTCCAGGTTATCCAAGTGGGATACTATGCTGGCTCCAGGTGGTGCTAAGTGAATGGACAGATAAGCGATGAGTTGGTGGGTATGAAATCTGGCAGGACCTGAAAAACCATTGTTGCAACCCTAGTGGAGTGGTTTTACTTTTTCGTATCTTACCATGCAACACCATTAACTATCTTCCATGTAGCTCCTTAAAATTGTTATCGCACCCCAATGCTAAGAAGTTAATAATAAATGGGCTAAGAAGGAACTAAGGGAATATCTAGTATTATCCACATTCTACAAATCTCACATAAGGGACAAACATGCATGTCATTATTTGAACCTAGGTCATTTTCATAACAATTACCACTAGACCACACCTTGTTAAGCTATGGTTTAGAACAATTTGTAGTTGTGGTGAAGATGACCCATATTCAAATCCTAGTAAGCTAGCTCCTATCCAACATGGGCTCTACTAATTGTGGCTTGTGTCTAGGTCACCTTTGTTGAGAATGTACTCTAATAGATGTACCCAAAATTTGTGTCTTCTTGAGATTTACGCCAAACATTATTGTTGTCTTGTTTGAGCATCTAATTGATCACATATTGTTATACTTTATAAATTAGCACTAATTGTTATAGTTTTGAATCATATTTAACTGTGAGAATACATCACAACAAGCAATTGAACACTTAAATTCCATCCCTACAAGGAATTAACAATCTCACCTGTAAACCTAAGTGAACATTATTCTCTATTGACCAATATATCTAAAAGTACACAGTACCAAAGCAATCCATTTTTTTACTGCAAAAAAAATGGTGCAATGAAAGTATTGGTCGTTGAAAATGGTCCCATATTATTTATTATACCTGCCGCGGACATGGTATATAGCGTTCAGTTTGTCGTTGACTTCCTATTAATTTACTTTTGACTATAAATTTAACCAAGTTTTTCAAAGTTCAGCATTAGGGAATTGATTTTTAATATATATTTTAAAATATTTGCATTTTTTACTAATTTACTATTGGTTGATCAATTTAAACTCTTATTGCACAAGTATGGCTGTTGCATCCTTGGAATTAAAAATGTTTTTAATTATAAATATTATTATATTAATTTTATATTTAATTTCAAGCGGTGACATTAATACATGGATACTAAAGAGGTGACATTAATGAACCATCTATCCAAAATGGATGGACCATCACACATATTTCCATTCTTTATCTCACTGCAGATTCTCCCGATGTCCAGCCCGCAGGGATTCTCAACTAGTCTTAGCCCAGAAAATTGCATCGAACACAGTTTTCATAAGTTTCAGTTTGGTCTATGATTGATTTCCTGCATACAAATTTTCAAAAACACTTTGGCTTAATAATGTCTCTTTCCCTCTCGATGCTTTCTACGTCATTTTGAAGAAGGTTATTTGAAACGTATCCCTGCATTCTACAAAAAAATATTGACTATAAGACTGTTGCCTTGAAATTTTTATGCAACTCAAATAATTATGGTTATTATGAAGTTGTGCAGCTTCTCCAACTCAAATTTGAAAAAAAAAAAAAAAAAAAGAATATCTTTGGTTTTACTTTCAATTTCAAAGGACATCTCTGCAGCTTCAACCAAGGCAACTATTGTAATTCGCAAGATATTGGTCGAAATCTCTGTTTGGGTTCATTTTGACAGATTTCACACAATCTCTGCATCAATGCATATGGAGGAGCTCATCCAAATTCAAATTTCTAGGTGCGACATCCTTTTTTTCCCAACATGGATGTCAGTGAATGGAAAACTGTTTCTTCACAGGGAATAATGAGTCCCATATGGTGATCAAACCCATACTCTTCCTCGGCCTTCTCTAGCAATGCCCAGAACAGAGAATAATTTAAATAAATGGTGGGAATGATAAATCTACTGCATTCGCTACATACACTGCACAGTGTCCCTTGGGAACATCTATGGGAAGAGGACTGCATGATCTTCCCACAACCTCATCTTTCATTGTGAAATATCTTCTTTCATTGTGAAATATCTTCCAAGATGTTGTTTTTTCTACTTATGCGGTAGGTTTAGCCGCTATGCGACACTTATTTATTTTAGAATGTCACTATTTCCAGGGCCTACTTTGATGCTTTCCTTTTTTCATGGTCACGATGCCATCACTTTTTTTTTTGTCTAACACGACATCAATTTTCATTGAAAAAAACTGTTACTTCATTTTCTTTCCCTACTTTAACATGAAGAAACTTCACGTCATGTGGAGAGAGAGCCATTGATTCTCTACAACTAGAAAGCACTGAAGACTTAACACATCAATGGTTTCTTTCATATTCAATGATTGGGAAGCAACTTCAATGTAGGTGGCATCCATTTGTCCATTTAAAGTTGTCCCCAAATTTTATTTTCTTGTTCCACTTCACTTAATTTCAACAATGACTTGAACTGAGTCATTTGGTATTCAAAAAATGGTAGCATTATGAAAGAGAGTCATTGGTGCTTGACTTGACATCTCCAGATAGCCATTCATACTCAACAGTTGGGAAGCAACTTGAATGTAGGTACTAGGGAGGATCCAACCTGCAAGAAAATTATTTAAAATAACTATGTAGATCAAACTATTGATGAAAAAGAAAAAAACATTTTTATTTAATTGTTTAATTATGACAGGTTAGTTTTTGATAAGTTTAAAAGTTGTATTTAAAAGTCAACTGACCTGACCATACTTTTCATGACCATTGATAGGATATTTGAATAAAAATCTCATGACCATTGATGGGATATTTGAATAAAAATCTCATGACCATTGCATCCATCATTAAAAAATGGCGATAGTTTTCCGTGTGAGATACCTTTTAGCCATGTGAATTGGCCAATGGCTATTGGAAAACAAAATGTAATTACGATGGCTCACTAGTTAATTACATGTGAGATACTTTTTGGAATTAGGAAGAAATTTTGTCGACGGGTAGGAAACAAAATGTCATTCTGGTCACTCACTAATTAACTTCACCAATCTTCGAGCATTGGATGTCGGTCTTAACTAGTTGACTGGTCACATTCCCATGGAGTTGTATAGAAAGAACATGAGGTTGACTGAGCTAGTGGATGCCAACATGAAATAACAAAATCTAAACATCATTTCTACCCTTCCTAATGAATCTCCTATGGATATGTCATATTCTTATTTCCTTTTCCTTATTGGCTGCTAACAAAACAAGTCCATTAAACAAATGTAAGGAAGAATTTGGTCTTCATACTATTGATCTCATCGATCATGTTGTTCAGTGCTAGCAGGAAAAACCCCCCTATGGCTACACCAGGGTTTACAATGTAGGTAGATAAATAACTGTTTAAAATTCTCATACTTCTCTAACTACCCCAAACATACCCCAGACTCATGCAAGAAAAGTAAAATGAGAAGGATCTGGTAATTGTACCTTTACTCCGCGTCCGGTGTAGATCCTCTCGTGCTTGATAGTTTCGCTGACTGTAAACATCCTCCCAAGGCCGGCCTGCATTCAAAGATAGATAAACAAAGAACTACAAGCATACATTTCATACATAAATAAGGGTTAGATGTTAGAATAAAAACATAAAACAAATGCAAACATTTGACACATCATGTTTTGGGACAGGAAAAGTACTTCTTTTATGGATAATACAATAATCACTTACAACCAAAGTCGGTTACTTCTCCTCGAACCTGGTTCAGGCTCCTCTTCACCACGCTCCAAGTGCACCTCCATGTATCTTTCTCCTCTCAACATTCTTCTTGGGAAATGGATTGGGTTATGATGGAGGAAAAAGGGAAAAATGAGGAATTATGAGGCAATTCTCACAACAAGGCTGCAAATGCTTGGGGCAACAAGGGGATGTGAAATGGGTAGAGTTTAACTATTCTTATGTATAGATCTAGAATGAGACCCCAACACCTCCTTTTATATGGGAAAAGGATGGTTATTCAGTTGGGTGATGGGCTATAGGCGGTGGATTAGTTGGGAAACTACCCAATAGCCCGTAATCTCAACGAATTCCTTGCAACTTTTTAATTTTTGCAACTTTTGCAAGTATACGCGGGTTGTAATGGTGAAACATGCATACATATGTGGGATGTAGTGGTGAAACAAGAATATGTACGTGGGAAGTATTGGTACAGGGTGCGTACATCTTCAAAAAATGAGTTTTTAAGAAGAGCAACTCAGTGATGGCTTGGAAAAAAATGTAAGTAAGAGGGCCTAATGCCAAGTATGCATGTGTAAAGAAATTTAGGTTTATAAAAGATGCCCCCTAACGTGTGAGGTTAGAAGAGCATCTGATGTCCGAAATACATTACAAAATCTTCACCAAAGTACGAAACGAGTGAGCCTGGGACCAGAGTTCGGGAGGTGCCATCTGCAAAAATAACAATTGTCTCTCCGAGGTGGGCATACCCATACTTGGGATGAAATAAATCATGGTTTCCAATTAAATACACTGTAGATCCATTTCATATAACTATATAAAGTGTAGCCACGATAAATACACAATGAATCAACATCTCAAAATCAAATATATACAAGTATAGTATCCATATTCAAGAAGCAAATGATGCCCGATGGCTAGAGATGAAGCCTTCAGAGCTTGAGAAACAACTTCAATATCTTCAAAACTTGGGTAGGAGTGTAATGTGAGTGTACGAATTCACTACCCAGAGGTATTCGATGACTCGTCGAGAAAAAACAAGAGGATCTCAATGATCAGGTAGAGAACTTCGTTGATTTCGAACAAGGACTTGATTGGTTTATTAGGATGGTCAGGCATGAGGGAAAGAGACAAACTAAAAAAAGGCTGACTCAGGTTGGGTAAAACTTCCCTTGGACAAGAGCATGAAAGATGATCAAACTCAGGCAACATGACATTGACATAAGTTCATGATGCAGGAGGCAACACAAACTCTCCATGTGTGCGAAAGAGTAACCAAACGGAGGAGGACACAATTCTATGTAGCGAGAAAAACTTCCTAAGGTCATATTAGATCCCAAATCTTGATGAACAAACAAAAGTATGTTCTTTTTCTAAGGGTGACTCATTGTGTTTCCAAAAAAGAATATATATTTCCCATCCCCTCTTTTTGGGTTTTTTTATTTTTCTGTCTTTTTCAATTTTTTAAAGAGCTTGAAAAAGAATAAAAGAATGCTATGTTACAAAGGAGGAATGAGTGTCGCAAGCATACTAGTTGCAAGCGCAAGGAACAGACTAATTCTTAGAGAAAGGAGACATGTGCAGTAAAAGGACACTTGGGGAAAATTCCTCCATGGGTCAAGGTGTCAGGTCATAGAGGAAAAGCGCTACAAGGCTTGTGTATAAGGCATGCTTCAAAGGTTCAGTTGAGAGAAACATGGAGTTGGCATTAGGACAAAGACCCAGAGATGCAAATGTGATTAGCAAGACATGATGAAACCCCCTTCAATGTATTTTTCACGAGCCTAGAGAAGGTAAGCTCGGTAGTTTTTTCACATTTAGAGAGTCTGAAAAAATGTAAAAGAAGACTCCACTGGGGTACCTTTTTCGAAAATAGTCTAGTTGGTTCAAAAAAGGGGTAAAATAGCACCGAAAAGACATCTATTCAAAACCATTTTAACGAGTGTCACAAAGATAATATCACTCGGCAATATTTTCAATTTTAAGGAGTCTGAAAAGAGATTAACTATGGACTCACAGCCTTTTTCTAGATTTAGTCTCCTTAGCTCGAAAAAGTATAAAATTTATTGAGGAGAACTCTCCCGGCAAGACCAATCTCCCGAGGTGTACCTTTTTCCTCCATAATCTACAGGCCAGAAAAAGGGGTAAACTCATGCCAATAGATTTTATTCTGGACGAGTGTGAAGGAACAAGGTCACTCGATGATCTTTTCAATTTTAGGGAGTCTGAAAAGAGCTTAACTATGGACTCCGTGGGGGTTCCTTTTTCATAAATTTAGTCCCTTGGGCCCAAAAAAGGGTTAAAATTATACCTAAGAATACTCTTCTAGTGAACTGAAGTTCCTAGAGTATACCTTTGTTCGTAAAATTGACCATCCAGACTAAAAAAGGGGTAAACTACCACCGGATAGACGTGCCTTCAAGTTTTAGTTTGGTGAGTGTGAAGGACAACAAGATCGCTCGACAATATTTTCATTTTTAGAGAGTCTGAAAAGGGCTTAAAGAAGATTCCAAGAGGCTACTATTCTCCATTAATCCAGACAAGATTAAAAAGAATAAATGTAGT
This sequence comes from Picea glauca, assembly GCA_000966675.3. Lineage (NCBI taxonomy): Eukaryota > Viridiplantae > Streptophyta > Pinopsida > Pinales > Pinaceae > Picea > Picea glauca. Next base: position 618,930 of record JZKD02S2150364.1, read on the forward strand.
CTCGTCGGATGTTGATTTCATATTTCAAATCGAGCTTGAAAGACAACAAAGTATGCTCATTTTTTTGGAGTCTCGAGGGTGAGGCAAAGAGTGATGATGTATCAGACGTAAGAGGCTCAATATTGTAATCATGATAGGACTAACAAGAAATCCTGAGCCTAAATTCATTAAAGACAACATGGATGCCAAATTGAAACAAGGATCTAACTAGGGCATCGATGTAGAGGTAGGCTCTACCACTAAATTACGACACTTATAAAGAAACAATGATGGTTCTGTGTCGCAGTTCGGTGGGATCGATCCTATGGCAAAGCAAAAAAGACAACGAGATGCAGAAAGTGGAGGTGGAATCCTAACTTATATGCAAAAATTTGGAAAAAACAACTTTTACCAAAGGACCTTCAAAAAGTGACCCATCTCCCAAAAAGTTTACCAAACCAAAATCAAAGTGCGTTGTAACATCCAATAAGAACCACATTAAATGATTTTCAAGCCAGAAAAAATGACAAAAGGGTTCAAAAAAGTTTATAAATAGAAGCTGACAGCTCATTTTCACCATTGCAATTTGAAAATTAACCAAAAGGTAAAAAATACTCCTTTGCTAAAAGAGGACGAAACGAACTTCTGCTCAGACCAAATAAGTATAAACTCATCCCTCTTGCATTTCAATACTTCAATTATGCATTGTTGTTATTTTTTGAGGGGGCACGCCCTCTTAAAAAAGGGTGGTCCTACATGTATGTAGGTTGTTCAAGGACAAAGCATGTATGTACGTAGGTAGAGAATAGTTTTCCAGAGTACATATGTGACTGTGTCAAAGACAAACCGCGTACACCCTCAAAAGTATGAAAAAAAAATCAAAAAGCAAGAGTCAACTCCCCCTTGAACTTGTCATGTAATAGGATGTATGTCCACTAGAGGGAGAGGGACCATGAGGAGATCAATATCTTGGTTGATGAGGACCCTGATACTATCGTTGCATTGAAACAATGCGGGTTATGGAAGTTCTATCAGTGTTCGTTCATGAGGGCACAATCCAAGTTACTGAATGACTTGGTGGATTATTGGCATCCTGACACAGAGGCCTTCATGCTTGAGGGGCAGTCATTGACTCCAACGACTAAGGACATATATTTCTTGACTGGCCTCTCGAGGAGAGGGGAACTAGTCAACCTACATACATTTCCCCCTAGGCCCTTCAACATCGCCGAACTCATCGAAATGCACTGTGAGGATGGCACTAAGAAAGTAGGTTCTCAGGTGTTGATCCACAAGATCACCAACCTATCACTGAAGGTAATCATTTTTCTTATTGAGTGGATCACTCGATACGCGGCCATACACTAGGCTTCCCAGACGCACATGTATTGTGAAATGCAATGCCTAAATGAATGAATATTTGACTGGATCATGAACATGATTGACTACATGAAGAGGCAGCTCATAGAGTGTCGAGAACAGAGTAACAAGAACTTCAAGTTCAGTGCCATTTTGTGCTCATTCTTCTTTGAGAGGGTACCCAGCTTTAGTCCATGAGAGACAGTATGGAGGCATGTGGCCTCCTTCCCAACAGTGTATAGGTGAGCATCATTTCTTCCACGTTAGGGGGGAGGGAGGACCATAGAGGCCTTCATTGATAATTTTTTTGACTGGTGGGCATGACAGATTCCAACGATAGAGAACTACCCCTACACTGGAATCAACTTTTCCAGGGATCCAGACATGCCCGTACCTCTTGGAGAGGAGAGAGGAGAGATAGGTACTTGTGTTTTTAAAGTTATTTAATTTTTTGTTTCTTTTATATATATCATTTTTTATATGCATCAGAGTATCTGACAACTACATATCTATTATGTACATATGTGGGACCTGTGCGCCCAATGGACTTCTCGAGGACTAGGCAACGTCCTCGACCAGAGGTAGTACCAGTAGCAGTGGCAGGACCAACATCTGCAAGGGGACCTCCAGTCGGGGAGGCTAAGAGAGTATTGAGACGGGTGGAGTGGAGCCTCACCACACTCACTCATGTTGTTCCCATGGCCGAGATCGAGAATCTCCCGCCATCTATGCAGCCTCATGTGGTTGGGGTGCCATGGACGTGGGTCCAACTCTTCCGACATTTGGAAAATGTCGTAGTTCACTACAACAGGACCAATAGGCCTCGAGCTTAGATAGGATGGACTTCTTATTTGCCGAGGAAACTTTTTGTATATTTTTTGAGGGCATAAGCCCCGTGATGTATACCGGATATATATTTTTTGAGGGGTTCACATCCACCTATGTACTCTGACACTTTTCAAGATATATATATATATATATATACATATTTTATGTCTTATGGATCACATTTTTACAAATGTATGTACATGTGTATTGTGTGTGTTTCTTTTTATGTGTGTGCAATATGCCAATCTAATACTTGATTAGATAGAGTATCTATCATTTGATTTAATCTCCTAGGAACATGGATATACGTAATGTAATCAAAGCAACGTTCTAAGAGACGTACCCTAAGGAATCGTCGGTGTAAAGTAGGATCATAAATGTGGTCAACCCCATTTAATTGGGACACAACCAGCTGAGCATCTAACTAGACCCGGAGGTGAAAGATACCATTCGACAACGCATCACGAAGCAACTCTATCACTATGTTGTACTCAACGACATTGTTTGTAGCATCACCTAGACAACTACCTCCGAAATATAATAACTGGCCTTGAGGTGTGAAAATCACCCAAGCTGTGGAAGAAAGCCTTTGAGTGTGTTAGCTAGCGTCATCTGCGAACCCAAAAAACACCTCCTATTCACTTTACATATGCCACAGTGAAAAATATGACATAAATAATGACATGTCCATAAAACAAAAAGAAAAAAACTAACTGTATAATAACTATACATATGTATAAGAAGTTACCCAGGTGACCAACCTATGAGTAATACTTCTTGAGGTAGATCCCATTTCTAGGCTCCACCAAAGCATTTCCCTCAAAGTCAACTAGACAAAAAGCGCCCTTCTTTAAGACCTCTTTAACAATGAAAGGTCTGAACCACATGGGTTTGAACTTGCCCATGGGTTTGAAGAGCAACTCAGTGATGGCTTGGAAAAAAATGCAAGTAAGAGGGCTTGATGCCAGGTATGCATGTGTAGAGCAATTTAGGGTTATAACATTCAGTTTAATCTCAATCCTCTCTTCATGTTCACCATGGTTCTCTCAATTGAAGGACTTCCTTTCCAAGTTGGATACAATGCATTCCTTATTGTACCAAAACATATATATTTTGTACCAAAACACATCTAGTATCTATTTTGTGTAAAAAGAGCTTGATGCTGACTGTGTTTTTTTGGTAGTTGCATGATTTTTCACAAGAGTCAGTGTCCTAAGCTCTGGAAGAAATTGGCTTAATCCCTAAGGAATTCATTCTACTATCAAGATCTACGAGTCCTAGAAGAGGTAGTATTGAGCACTAATCCATCATCTAGCAATGTGATCCAAAAGTTGGGCTCCCTGACTCACTTACAAGTTTCTAGAATTGTGTGCCAAATATTTTGGTGGAAAAATTACTTTATATTTTGGCAATCTTGATGAATGTAGTAGACCTCCACTTAGGAATCAACAAGTTTTTTTGTCCTTTTTCTTCATAAAATGGCATTCTTGTTAATTTGGCAAATGTTTATTCAATTTGTTGCACACTAAGATGATCGATTGTTGAAGAGATTAGCAAGCCATGTGGCCTGTGCAATTTAGACCTATGAAACAATCCTCTGTGCTCTCCTATCAAAGACTCCATAGGAAACCTGCAAAAACCTTACAATACTAAACCTTGTGAATGCTGACTGAAATGGTTCAATCCCCGTAAAACTTGGTAAATGTAGAAATTGAAGGGTTTTGGTGTTAACCTTCAATTCTCTCATGGGTTCTCTTTCTGATACACTTGCATAGCCATCCCATCTTTCTTTCTTTATAGCACAAAATTGATTTAATGAAATTCTAGCATATTGGTTGGGAAGGTGGCAGAAAGTTGGATACATTCTACTTGTTTCAAATAATTTTAATGGCCACAATCCTCGAGAGCTTGGTAATTGTTCCTCGATGATCATTTGAGTGTGAGAAACAATCAATTGAAAATCTTTATCCCTTTAGATCTCTTCAATGAAATGCATATAAATTGCTTGGATCCATCAATTCACTAGTATAATTCCTCCCACAGTATCAAAACCCTGTATAATTCCCGCTCCTCTCCATGGCCCAATTCAATCCTAGGAATGTATTGCTATGATAAGTTTGAGTTCTAGTACATATTGACTCTGCATCCATTACTCTACTTGAAATACACACATTGGACTCCAGTGAAGTCACGATCTGCTGAGATGTGTTTGAACTCGAGGTAGACATGGATCAGAGCTTTCTTCAACTTCTCATATAAAACTTCATTAAACAAGTCATACCATCCCTTGACAAGTTTTCCATTAAGGATTTCTGAGATTTGGATCTTGTCTTTGCCCACTACTTTTGTATAGATTTTCAATTCCTTCTTAATGTAATCACCACAAAAAGCGATGTATACACACAATGTGAAAACTCTCATTCTAGATTGGGTATGAAGGTCAACTGGGGGACAACTCCTTCACGGTGTGTGAGAGAGAGAACTTCCAGAATATTCAATCACAAAAATTAGGGTTTTAAAAAGGGTGAAATTGTTGAATGGTAGAAATCATTCAAAATTTTTGTTAATGGAAATTTAGAGTTGATCGGCTGCCCAAATCCTTTGTCTTGATTATTCCATGATTGTGTATTTGTGTTTGAGTAGCTTCATGGTTTATCTTTCCATGATATATAGTGACTTGTTAAGAAATAAAAGGCATCGGCATGTGTGCATTCCACACTTGGTATCAGAGCACTTAGTGATTAAATTTCAAGGATGGGGTTTAATTCCACTTAGAAAGGTATATATTCATCAAGTTATTTCACGATTAAACGTTTTTAAATAACTACATTTAAATTGAAAACATTAAACTAATTATATATATTTTTAAAAAATATGTTAAATAAAATATTACATTTCCAATTAAATTTATGTTTAGTAAAGAAATAAGTAAATCCAAAATATCACCTTAACATTAGCAAACCAGCTTGCAAAATATCACCTTAAGATTCACTAAGCTACTTGAAAAACATCAAATATATGTTTTCACACCAAAAATAAATTAAAGATAAAACATAAACATAAATGAGAGTGGATGATAATATACTTCATTTTAGCCAAAGTGGTTGAATAGAGTGTTGAGGGATGCCAAACTCATCAACAATTAATTTAGTTGTTTTTAATCTTTCTTAGGACAAGTGAGAGGTGACATTTCTCAATAAATTATACCTATATTACATCAATAAAATAAGGAAATATAAAAATACACAAACAAACCTATTCTTTACCAAATTAGAATCCAAAACAACAAATCTCGCGGCTAATTCACAACTACCTTGCAATATCAGAAGGTTGCTTCCCACTAGCACAACATTTTTTCTTTTAAAAATTGCAATGCCCTTCTATTTGAATTTTGTTATCATTTTTTTCTTCAATATCATCCATGAAAGCTTATCTATGTGTGAAATTCAACCAAAAATAAACATCATCCAAGAGAATTCAAATCTACATGAATAAACATTTAAGGTACACCTTATTTGCAGATTTGTATGTATAGAAAAACACATATGTCAATGTATTTTCAAAGATAATTTCTCCTTGCACACATATTTTACAATGCTCATTTGTTAGCTTGCAAAAACCCATTTCTCCTTTGGGACCACATCCACTTGTGCCTTACTACAAGGAAATTTCCCCAAATATTGTGCCAACCCCAAGTTCACAAAACTTGTGTAGTCTCCTTGTAAATAGACCACCCAATGGCACACTTAAAATTTTGTAGGAAACACCTAACGAAGGTGCTTATTTCCAGCTCAAATAAAAGTCCTTTAACCACTTCAGACAAAAGTATTAGGGCAACTTTTTGAACATCTGTTAAAAGTTTCTCTACATTTCTCATATTTTAACTTCGTTTGTAAAAACCAATGCCAAAGCTAAGGTGACTAAACTATTAAAATACATCTAAAATTTTAGAATCTAGATTTCCCCCACTGATCATATTGTTTGTAGGGTAGTCCCATGGGATAACACAATTGGTAAGACGTGCGCACACTCTCCCAGCTTGGGGAGAGGTCACGGGTTCGAACCTGTGTCCCTTGGGCTGCGGGTGTTATCACTCCCATATTATCCACTATGTGGCGAAGTATCGGGGTGAGTTTACCAGCGTGGAATTTCCTACTGGAAAAAAAAATATTGTTTGTAGGGTTTATGGATCTCACTACATATTCTATACTTTAATCCAGAAACCATACGAACAATACATTACATTTAATATTTTTAGGCACACATTATGGGCTGCTAACTAAATGTATGTTACAAAATCTTATGGAAAATAAAACGGTAAAAGTAAAAAACCATATAAACAATACATTACATTTAAAATTTGTATGTACACAATGTGGACTGTTGACTGGATGTATGTTGCAATATCTTATGAAAAAGAAAATGGTGGGTAAAATCCTACATAAAAAAATTGTGAAACAAATCTTGTGAATCATAAGGGAATCAAACTTGAACAAAACAAGAAGCAAGAAGCAACATTGGGTGAGTAGAGAAGAGTCACTTACCATAATACCTCAAGATTCGTTTTGCGTGGATTGTCAAATTGAGAATGGAAAAGATTATGGAGTTAGAACAGAATCATGAGATGAGACGAGATATGGTTATGATAAAACACGCAAGACAATTATTATTTGTTTCCACCCACCAAATATCGAATCTCAAATCACTGCTAATTAAATGCTGGAGTATGTGTGGATTCCATGCAGTCACCGATGTATTATTATCCATTACCCGTAACCCGCCATTTCCATTGGATGCAAGTTGCAAACTATGTTCTATTTGATAAACAATTTAATATGCATTTACTATGCACAGAGCCATGACCTTGACTCCTAAGGTCCATTTCACTTCGCATGTCGCCAAAGCCCCTGCTTCAAAACTCAAGGGAAAGTTGCAACGTAAACAAATTTATCCTTGAATGTATCACTCACCGAAGACATACAAATGATGGGAATTTTGAATTATAACCATTTTTATGAAATTTTAATATGCATCGTGCACTTCTTTGAAAACAGGTAAAAATGAAAATGATTTTTTTTTGGGACAACCATATTTTTCATCACACTTTTGGGATGGGCTCAGATCCTTTTGAGGGGTTGTGACATGCTCAAATTTAATCCATGTTCACAACTAATTATTGACTCTTATTGATTCATTACATAATGTATGTTCAAGTTTTCTTTGAGATGAAAAATGGAAATGAAGTGAGAGTTTTCCTTGAGTTATTCAAGGCCAAAGTTGCTTTCTTTAATACGAAATTTAAGTTCCATGAGGGTCAATTAGTTGACATGACCCATTTGTTGCAAACTTTGACAATCTTGATGACAACTTTGTATGTTACCAATCAAGGAAAACCTTTAGGAGGAGGCTTGAGAAAGGGTACCTTATGAAGATCAAATGAATGCTTTATCACTTATGATTGGTTTAAGTAGTGAGATTCCCTTTATGAAATATAACAATCTATAGATAAACATTATAGTTTTTCCTTTGCAATGTTGCATATGTGTTTAAAAGATTTTCTTTAGTGGGAGAATTAATGTGACTATAGAGAGAGTCTTGATGCCACACAAGCCCTCCTCAAGGATAATCTCAAAGTCTCAATTAACAACAATTATTATTATATCAATTAATGAAAGGAGCAACAATAATTTTGGAAATGTCTATGATAGAATTCTAACAGATGGTATATGCTTGCATCCAAGAGTTTAACCATTATGCCATTCATCTTAGAGTGATGGATGAAGAAGGAAAAGTATTCCTTACATCCATTGGTGGATTGATTACACCAATTTAGAAAGATATTGAAATGTTTGACATTTGCACTCTTGAACATGTATATTGAAAGGCTAAGTCAGCATAAGCTAAGAACAATTGGAGGAAGCCTAACAATGTTGCTAATTGTTATAGCACAAATTGCCACACTACATTTTCATTTGTGACATGGCCTAGTCCATTCCCTAGCTTGCAGGCCTAAATCCTATTCTCCTTCATCAGATTCATTCAAAAAACAACACTTTTGTTGTAATATGCTATTCACCCATGTGCAAATCGCGTATATATGTTATTTTCCAGTGTACAAACCACATATACCCCTAATTTTGTGAAATTATTTTTCTACATCATTAATGTTTTCCTATTAATTTTACAGAGATGCAATATAAAATGTTTACAAGTCAAATATTTTATGAAAATTAGCAAACCAAAATATCTTTAAGTCAAAATTTCTCTAGAAAATTAGCCGACCAAAATATACTTAAAAACTCTTGTTCTACATCATCAATGTTTTCCTATCCATTTACAGAGATGCAATATCAAAATGTTTGCAAGTAAAAATTTCTCTAAAAAATTAGACAACCAAACTATATTTAAGTCAAAAATTCTTTAGAAAATTAGGCGACCAAAATGTCTTTAAAAATTCTTTTTCTACATCATCAATGTTTTCCTATAAATTTTACAGAGATGCAATATAAAAAATTTACAAGTCAAAAGTTTTGTAGAATATTAGCCAACCAAAATATCTCTAAGTCAAAATTTCTCTAGAAAATTAGCACATCTTCAAAAAATCTTTTTCTACATCATGAATGTTTTCCTATTAATTTTATGAAGATGCAATATAAAACATTTAAAGTCAAAAGTTCTCTGGAAAATTAGCTGACCAAAATATCTTTTATAATTATTTTTCACATCATTAATGTTTTCGTATTAATTCATCCCATAAACAAGGGGTCTCATACACCAATTTGGTGTGTGGCTTGACGTGACCTTAAAAATAGATTATTATCATTATTATTGTTAAAACAATTGTGCCTTTCTAAAATTTAAAGGTAATTTTTAAAAGATTTACTTAGATATTTTATTATTTAAAAATAACATATCAAACCATACTTTTTTATAAAGTCAAAAGTTGTGTTTAAAAGTTAGTCGACCCAAATTCCTCTATAAAATTTCAAAAAAGTTTGGAGGTATTTGTAAAGAGGTTCGATAAGGAAAATAATTCTTTATGGGGGCATTGATGGGAGATTCAAAGGTAGATTTAAAAATCTCCATTATTTAAGGATGGGTGGGATGGACTTAACTTTACATGAGAAAGTGGTTGGATTCATTATAGTCCCATCATACCCACACCTTCTTCAATGGAATGGTGGTACAAAAGAATGGTAAGAATTATCCACCATGCATTAAGCCAATGATTCGCTTAGTGCATGGTTCATGCGTCAATTAGAGTACTCCATGCCCAATGGTGTAGGTCAGATGGGTATAAGTCATGCTCATAGCTTCCGTCAAATGGGCCCAAGTTTTTCGGCACACTCGTTCTCGCCGGTTCTCACATTGGTATTGCTGCATCGGCATTGCTACATAGTGCACCTCCTTTCAGTAGTATCCACCTCATTTGGAGTGTATTGCAGGGTGTTGAAGGATGTAATGTAGTTGTGTTGGTAGCCGTGTGTTATCATTGAAATTTCGTCCGCAACATTGAATGCAAATGGTTACAGAAATACAGCAGTTCCAAACACCTATTAGTTCACCTACAACACCAAAAAAACATTTTCAAGACGAAACAAACTATACAACTGGACAAAAATTGACATGCGCTGAACCACTAAAGGAAGCGTGCACATAGTGCGTGGGCCAAAGAATCCCGTAGAGAACACAATGCACAATATGTGCGTCTGTCTACGATAAAATCTGCACCCTCCTGTGAACAATGCATTTATGGTTCTTGTCGACCCCTCAACTACTTATGGACCAGCTCCCAACTTGATTTAACCTTCAAATCTGAGCTAAATCCGAATGGGGGGCTGGTCAAAGACCAAAGGGTTCCCTAAAGGGCCCCTTGTTCACACCAAGAACCAGTTGAATAAATCCTTGAAAGAATGTTATAAATGGAGGCCATGGGTGCACTAAGAATTTAATATTTCTATAGTATTTTTATGCTTCCTCAATCCTCCCTTGAGAATCCTCTTTTCTCCTTGGAGCATTCTAGCAACATCTCAATAGGCCATTCCACTCTCCTCTTGACGGAATAGGCTTGGATTTCTTCACCATTTTCTTTCTAGTTTATCATTGTAAGAAGATCTCTCCAATAGGGAACTCAAGAGCCATCCCAAGGAGGAATAGGGGATCCATAAGTCCTCCTTTCTCTATGATGTTTTTACAACTAATATAGTTATCCATTGGTGGCATAATCTTGGTCATTTGGTTGATTGATTTTGGTTCAAACTTTCTTATGCATTTTAGTTTTATTTCCTTAGTTGTTTTTAGTTTATTTTCTTGTTTATTTCATGTTCTTGGATTATCTAATTCATGCACTAACCTCTGTCTTGTCTAGAATTCCCAACTAGACTTTTAAGTTCTCTTATTTTGGTCACTCAAGTGACGAAAAGGACACAACAAATTGGAGACCATCTGGGGATAAGGTATCAATTTCCCCTCTATTTGGGCTTTTAGAGCACTTCTTTTTTACTCATTTGCTTTGCAGGTACCAAAACTAGCCTAGAATTACCTGCCAAGATCCAAGTTTGGAGCTGGAAGAGAAGAATTCCATTCAAAATCTCCCCCCCCCCCTCGACGCGTTTCATAATGTGCGCAGGTATTTCAGCCCACGGACACGCACTCAACACACTGTGCGCCCAAAGAACATCCATTCTATTTGCATTCTATGCATTGTGTGCCAAAAGGTTTTATGTTCTTTGTGTATTGTGCACCCACTGCACCTCTATCTGAACTATAACCCGCGAATCTATCCAGAGTTTCAAAATTGTAAGAATTTTTGTGATGATTTGAAGGCCCCTAGCCTTCAAAATCTTTCTTTCATGCAAATTGTAAATGCAATCCACTTAGATTCCTTTCCCACATGAAAGGTTAGTCAAACATAGGAACTTAGGGGGTAAAAAGAACCATATTTCTCCTCTTTTGTTTTTGGTTGCCACATGGTTGGATTGTTTTATTTGTTAAAGTTAAGTTGAGATTCTTTGCTATCACATATAAAAAACACTTGCATTGGGACCATAAATCAACTTTAATGATTGAGTATGCTCTTCTCTCGCACAATAGAGCAATCTTGAGAATCAGAAAGGTGGTTAAGGGAACGTTTCATCTCCCTTAACAAAATCTTTAGGAGAGGACAAAGCCCCCCTAGGTCTCGTCTTAGTTTCTTTTTGAAAACATCTTAAATTTGTAAGGGCCCATACATGCCCACATGCTTCAAAATTAGGATAGTTTCTTAAGAATTACTTTCTTAGTTTACATCACTAGGAGATTTTTAAAGATCAAAGTAATGGGCCCATACATGCCCACATGTTTGCAATCCAGGATTGTTTTTCAAAGCTTTATTAGTGTAAACAACATTAGGGAGTTTGAAGGATTAGTAAGGACCCATATGTCCACATGCTAGTTCTTTAGGGCTTTTAAAATTTCGCAAGGTTGTACCAATGACATCTAGTAAGATAGGTAATCAATATTTGTAAGGACCACAGGAAGTTCACATGTTGCAAATTTACACCTAACTTATTAAAATTTGGCACATTTTATCGCTTTCTCACACAAAGTCACCCCTCACTCACATAATTTGATCTTGGATTGTGGAGGTTGAAGTAGGTTTTCTCCAAAGGAATTCTGAAACGTCCCACTATTTCTTGAAGAAATTATCCACACCCACTTAATTCAAATGAGATTGGTTCACACCTCCAATCTCAAAACCCACCACATCTAAAAATGTTATAAAAAACTCACAAAGTTTTCCTACACAGGAGGTGCCAAGAGAAATGTTTTAGTCTAGGTAGGATCTCGAGGGTAGGCATCTAAATAAACCCCCATTATTTGGTTCTCACATTTTCAAACATTATATGTTGACAAATAGGGAACTTAAAAATCCTCCAAGTCAAGTGTTCCTAACACCATAAGGTAGAGAGATACCTGTGAATGGTTGAAGGATGAGGTCCAGTTGTTCTGTGCATCCCCCCTTGAGCCACCCAACTCTTGGAAGCAATCCAGCCTGTGACCCATTTCTGAGGCCGAAAATCTAAATGCCACACTTTCACCAAGGTACCTAGTGGCCAAATTTAGGACATCTACCCATGTGTAAATTGTGGGCTACAATTGCACCTTGATCATATTTTGTGTGGCTATTGGGAAATATCTCCAGCTCTTTCAGGATATGCACCCTCTACCCCTCATTATAACTGATTACTTCAACCTTCACTAGTTCCTCTTCTGATGGCTTTAGACCCCACTGTTGAGTGTTCTTGGAAGGTCCAGTGCTATTTGAGGGGAAGGACGATACGTATTTTAGGACACGAGCATTTGTTTTATTTGTTCTTCCACATGGAAAAAATCCACCTACCCACATGTATGCTTATTTACAGTTGATAATGCTCATTTGATTACATGTAATTGTGAATTATATTCTATTGGGAAGTTCCAAATTATACAAGTCTCTTGTTCATTTATTTCTCTCATCACCATTTTCACACATTCACTTTGTTAGTCGAACATCATAGGGGACCCACAAAATCCCCATCATTCTAGATGCTTTCAAAATATCCCTCCTATTTTAGGAGGAGTTCCTAGTCTTGCCAACTCACCAGCTCAACCTTCTCACACCCCGGTGAGTGCGACTATTTTGGGATCAAATTTTCTCGGTTCCACTCTAATTGGGTCCAATTCCCAAGGACATACATCCACTATCTCTCCTTCACATGGAGGTGGGGGGAAAAATTCTTCTCAAGGGAGAAGTACATCCCCACTAAACCCCTTTCACGGGTCAGGTCCACCACCTGTTCACACAATGGATGGAACTAATCCACGGCCAACTCTCCCTATGCCATACTTGGAATTAATCAACATTCCTAATCTCACCAAACTCACGAATGATCCCATATTTCATGACCCCACATGGCCCAATATGCCTACCAAATTACCTTAAGAGATTTCCAAATTTGAAGGAAAATCGGCGGAAGATCCCACTAACCATGTCATGACCTTTCACTTATGGTGCTCTTCAAACAACATCATGGATGATTCCATCCACTTAAGATTATTTCAACACACACTCACTAGTCCATTAGCCAAATGGTATGTGGACGAAAAATCAGGGTCCCATGTGACCTTTGAATCCTTGGCCAAATCCTTTTTGCCCTTCTTTCAACTACTAGTTGGTCATGACACTGGTTTAGAATTGCTCTCAGAGTGAAAACAAACCTTATCCTATGCATATTTCTGACCACATTCACGAATGGCATTGAAGACATAGTTTATGTAAGGCATAGACTACCAAAGAACAACGTCTTGATTGGTTTATGAAATCATTCATCTCCATACTTGCCAAAGATGTGGAATCCACCTTCCCCCAAACTGAAGAGGAAGCCATCAACAATTCTCAACTGTACAATCTCATTTATGCTCAGTAGGGTTACCTATATACAGTAATACCTGACGCACCTAGACCTGTACCATTTGGCCAGGACAAACTTGGGATGTCTCACACAACAGATGGGTTGATCAGTACCACAACACACCATAACTTGTACATCCAACCACCACCTTTGTACGGTACACCTGAATATCTACCGATATATGGAGGGCCATCTTATTACCCTCCTCCCCCTTACCAACAGCCATATCCTAGTGCTCCCCCTCCACCCATGAGTGTACCCCCACTGGCACCTGTCATGTGCCCGACTTTTCCACCTAGTTCAGGTGACCCCTCTACCTTAGCATATAACATGGGCACTAGTGAAAGCACTATGACTTCCTATGCACCCTACAGATCTTTGCCACAAAACAATCCATATTTCCCTTTCCCTGGTCCTCCACAACCGGTTGCTCCTCCTCATGGACAACCGCACACAAATGTTAACATTTTTCATCCCTCTCCCATTCAACAAATTCATACTTTTGAACAGTTGAATATGGAAAATCCATCCCATCATTCGAATAATGCAAACAAGAAGGAAAAAAACCAAAACAATAATAACCTGAGACCAGGGGGAATAACCCCCGATAAAACCAACCTGCTGGGGGCAACCAGAATCAGGGTCACCAAAACCCCCAAGGGGACAATAACAAAAAATGTCAAGGGAGGAAAAAAAACAACCTCCAGACTAATTTCCCTTGTGCTCTTTATGGTGAGCATGGACATTATACTCACCATTGTCCCCAAATCATCGAATTCAAATAGATGAAAGAATCCATAAATGCACCATGTCCTCTAGCACCGCCTACCCCTCATCAGGCCCCATAACAGTATTTGCAACAACCACCCCCAGCTGTGTTGAAAAACCATATTCCACACCAAGGTGTGATGAATACTCAACAAGAGGTACACCCTACCCCACCACAAATGGGACAGTATAAGAACCCTAGAAATCCAGCGAATCACAGTATCCTCCTCACTAGCAAAGAAGAAATTATTCTGCAAATGCGCAGTCATCAATACAACACACCCCCTGAATCTAATCCCACCACTTCGGAAGCATATCCAACTACATCCAAACAACCCTTGATGATTCCACGCCCTAACACTGAGCCTACCATTCCTATCCCGCACATTCTGCTACGACGGAATGTCAACAACCCTCAGGCTAGGGCAACACACTACTACAGTCTCGTCGATGACTTGGCACAATCCCCTACAACCATGTCTTTTTTGGAGGTCCTCCAAACCTTTCCAACTCAACGGAAATACTTACTTTCCACCTTGGGTGAAGTTGACCCCGCTGATACTAGAATTATCACATTTGATATAGATAGAAGAGAACCTCATCTCCCCACTCTGGTAGCTTTTCAGATACCAGTCAAGATTCAGAACATCACGGTTCATCGATGTATCATTGATGAAGGTGCATCTACATGCATCATGTCGAAAAAAGTATTGCAGAAACTTGGGTCCCCCTAGCTAATACCATCTGCCATCACTTTCAGAGCCTATGATGGTCAACCATCCTCCCTTGAAGGACTCTTTCAAAATGTCCCCATCAAACTCGGGGGCAAAACCATCCTCAACGACATTGAGGTTATAGATTCTCCACTCAATTAAAATATCTTGTCTGGATGTAGCTACATGTACGCTGTGAAGGCAGTGGCCTCTTCTGTGTTTAGAACCACGATGTTCCCCCACAACGGGAAAATCATCACCATCAACCAAATTTCACATTACAAGCCTAACCACTCCACCAACCTCGATAACATCCTACCTCTTGTTCACACTAGTTATGATGCTTATCGATTAATTGACACGGGCCCTGGCATTTTCAAGGACCCATCCTTGCTGGGGGCATACCAATGAGCACCACCGCTCATACACCCCTTAACACATGTGTGTGTCATCTCTTCTAATGTAAATGACATCGAAGACACCATTCCTCCCATTGAGGCTTCTCCACCCCTCAACAACCCACCATTTGACAAAAGTGTACCTTAGGGATTACTTGAGAACCCTACCACACCATTTATCCCAGATTTTACCCTCCCCCAAGGGAAAACCCCGGTTTGGGAGACAATTCCCCAAGCCATCACTCAAATCTCCTTCTTCTACCCCCCACCAGGAGTACAATCATTTCAGGTAGATGCAACGCTTACCCTTCCCAACATGGTGATTTCCATACATGTATGGTATCTACATCGACCTGCGATGCTTCCTCAACCATCCCTCCTTCCTTAGTCAGAGGGAATCTCGATGCAAATTCTAGTACTAACTCCGACCACACCACCCTCACCTCCAATTGCTAGCACCACTGCTATGACTGGGGGCATAAGGAAGAAAAAAGAGCCCACTGCTGCCCTTCCTCCTCGAGTTCAACCACCTTGCGCACTCTGCGAAAGAGAGGGACACCCCAATAATAGATGTTCTTCCCTTATTGAATTACGCAATTTGATCACACTCCCTCGAGAAACCACAATGCTCGTCTCTTCACTAAGCACCTTTATCACTATGACCACATCGCCCATGACATGCAGTAAAGGGTTGCGAACCAAATTCACCTGTGCCATCTGTTTAGAATATGGCCACTACACCTATCATTTCCCAGCTCTACCTCAGTTTCGACAGACATTAACGACAATATGTCAAACCTTTCATCAAGATCCCTCTCCACCACCACCTTCAGATACTCACGTCACTGACATCCATTATGTCTCAACCTCATTCCCCGAACGGATGAGATTCCCTTGCTCTTTTTGTGACTCACTTGAACATTTTACCTACCAGTGTCCTTTGATTATTGAATATCGACGTCGTCAATTAACCCTTATTCAAAATCAGTCAAACACCCAACCTCATGTGATGTAAGTAACCACCCCTATCCCTTCTTTGAATACTGGTTACATCACTTCCCCTAAACCCAAGTCACCTTGTACCCCTCCGTGGTTCATGGATAGAGTGTCTATGGATATTCCCCCAAATCCTCCCAATTCCCTGGTTCATTTCGCATAGGAAATCTTACCCCCTACTACAATTTATTCCCCACAGTGTCTAGACATTTGGTTTATGTCAAGCAATCCATTGTACCATAGTCATGATACCCCCTCTATGTCTTCACCACCTGAAGACAATCACACGATAAAAATAACCCATGTTCCCTCCCTGGATCCCCTATAATCTCACATTTTCAACTGCGATGAAGATACCCTGGAGGAACTCTCTGCTCCTGATTTCCCATGGAATGAGCTCCATCATAGAGCATTTTTTCTCTCACAGGATTCCTTTGAACGTCCTAGACAAGCCTCCATATGTGAAATCGAAACCAAGGATTTCATCCCATTAGGGCATATATATTGGTTCAACAACCCTATCCCTGCCCCCGATGATTTTGAAGAAGGCACCATCGCCAATATTTTCCCAACTGTCAAAATCGACATTTCCATCAAACTAGGAATCATAGAAGAAATCACCATAGGCGCTGCATGTTCCCTTGAAGAAATTACAGCTTACAAAGCTCTCTTTCTGGAATACCAGGATATTTTTGTCTGGTCATATACAGATATGCCCAGCCTCGATCCTTATATCGTCAAACATCACATCGACACATGGCCAGATTTCACCCTCGTCCATCAAAAGAAACACCCACTTCACCCATCCAAAGTCACGGCTATCAAAGCCAAAATTGACAAGTTACATGCTGCAGGGTTCATTTACCCCATCGTTTATACCTCATGGGTTTCCAACCCAGTCCCCATTAACAATAAATAGGGCACTATTCACGTTTACATCAACTTTCACGATCTCAACCACGCTTGTCCCAAAGACAACTTCCCAACCCCTTTCATCAACCAAATTATCGATGAATGTGCTGGCCATGAGGCCTTATCCTTCATGGATGGCTTCTCCAGTTACAATCAAATCCAAATCCATCTAGCATATTAGTATAGAACCACATTTACTACCCCATGGGGTACGTTTTCTTATCATGTCATGCCTTTTGGGATAAAAAACACAGGCACGACATTCCAACGGTCCATGACTTATGTTTTCCACGATCTCGCTCGCATCATCCTCACTTACTTGGATGACCTCACTACTCGGTCCAAGAAACAAAATCAACATTTAGATGACTTATATGTTGTCGTTCAACGATGTCACCAATACAATATTCGCTTGAACCCTCTCAAGTGTGTATTTTGTGTCACCACCAGACGCCTTCTTGGATTCATTGTCTCCTAACACGACATCACAGTGGACCCCCTCAAGTTCAACGCCATCGCCAAAATTACACCACCTAGGAATTTGCGCCAACTGTAGAGTCTACAAGGAAAATCCACTTTTTACGCCGCTTTGTCCCAGATTACACCACCTGTGCGCATGGTTTCCTTCGCTTACTATGCCGTGATATCCCATTCCAATGGGATGGAAATTCCCAAAAAACTTTTTATGATTTAAAAGAAGCGCTATGTAATGCCCCTTTTATTAGTCCTCCTGACTATGATCACGATTACATCCTCTACTTGTCGGCATTAGATGTCTTAGTAGCAGGGGTTCTCACCCAACTAGGGGATGATGGCCGCAAGCATGTTATTTACTACATCAGCAAAAATATTTCAGGACCACCCTTGAAATACAATCATGAGGAGAAACTCACTCTTGTAGTTGTCCTTGCAATCCAAAAACTACGTTATTATACCTTGCTTCGTACTACCAAAGTCATGGAAGATTCCAACCCCATACAGTACTTGCTTAGTCGATGACAAATTAATGGAAAATTTGTCCAATGGGTCATCATTCTTCAAGAATATGACCTAGAGTTCTCAACTCCCAAAATAAAGAAAGAAATTGTTATTGCCAAACTCATCACTGTGTTTCCCTCAGACGCCAAAGATTCACCCATGAATACATATTTTCCCAATGAAAACCTCTTCTACATCCCCTCGGATGATCCTTGGTATGGAGACCTTCTCATCTTCCTTCGGACATAGAATTTTGGGTCTCATATCTCTAGAGATGATCATCGACGCATTCGCCATCAGGCCCCTCGATATCTCCTCATCGATGATGTTTTTTACTGACATGGGGTCGACACCATACTCTGATGATGTTTGACCATCGACAAAGCAGACAGAGTATTGAATGATTGCCATAGCGGCACTTGCGGCGACCACCACTCATGTATGTCCCCTGCCCAAAAAATCATTTGAGCAGGCTGCTTCTAGCCCACATTGTTTCATGACTTCATCCATTTTGTTGTAGATACAGAAATGGGTGCCCCAGTGCAAGATGGCTTGGCCAGTGATGGAGCAAGTTATGTGGAAAACTGGTGGAGGGAGGGGGCTCCATTAGTGGGTTTCTGTATGAGGTAAATGAATGGAAGTCAATTTGCATATGGGCAAACTGATTGTGGATGAAGTGGATGGTTAATGATACTATGGAGGTGCAGTCAAAAATAGAATTATGATGTGAGAACCTGGGAGTCCATTTAGGAATGCTAGCAAAAATGAGGAGAAAGAGTATGTGGTTGATTCTTGGAAATGTGAAAGACTATCAGGACTCCCATTTCTAAAGGGTGAAAAACAACATGAGTGTCAAAGTGCCAAGGGGGACTATAAATGGGATGACTCATGTGGGGAAGAATTCTACTAGGTGACAGTACTGAAAACCTATTGCAGAGCCGGATGGGGGAATCCTATAGGCAAATGTCAGAGTGTGTAACTGGATGATGCAGTTGATATTCAGAGGGAATAACTACATGCCAGTGTTGAGCATATACCTGAAGGGGATGTGTTGATTTGTGAGGGTCAAGTACCTACACACATTAAAACCTAATACCTGACGTGAACAATATCTAAAGATAATGAACATACAACGATTATCTGATAATTTTAAACATGAACATGTGTACCTGAACATGGGATGAGAAAAATGTTAGAAAAACAGGACCGCGGAGCAATAAAATAAAATAAATGTAGAAACAAAACACAGAAGACACACAATACAAGAGAGACAAAGATTTACGTGGTTCACCCAGTGTGGGCTACGTCCACCAAAGAAATTGCCAGGTCCTTCCTTTATTATTATCCAGCAAATGAAGGGATACAACCTACAACAAAACCAGTTGTAACTTCCTCTTCTTTCTCTCACGGTCTCCTCTCTCAGAATACAATATTCACCACCATCCATAGCCGCGATAAATTTCCCTCATAAAAGAGGGTTTCCTTCTAGGGAAAAAAACCCTAACATAATATCTACCGTTAGATCTGCGACCTTATAATGAACGGTCTAGATTTACAATGAAATTACAATATACTTTTACAAGGCAATTTTTGCTCTGGGGGCCCTCTTGCCCCCAGACCCCCTAGCCGGGGGGATAGCCCCCCTGGACCCTGCAGAGGGGGTACCCCCCCTCTGCACTCCCCCATGTGGAAGAGTGTACATACTTCTGGGGTGTAAATACTTCATGGGGTATAAACACGGCTGAAAGTAAAAGACCTATTAATTAGGAAGATAATAAGGCTCCACAACCAACAATCTCCCACTTGGAGACTGATCTCAACAACTCCACCGCTACTGTATATGCTGGACTCTGAACCTTCTTGGACTTGGAAAATTTCTCATTTTCATCTTCATTCTTGAAGACCAACTAAAACTGAGCAGGAACTCAGTTTCTCCCTGGTTACTCCCTTTGTTAACATGTCTGCAGGATTTTGGCTATTGTGTATCTTTTCTAGCTTCAATTGTCCATCTTCCAAGGTGGATCGTATGAAGTGGTACCTAAACTATATATTATTAGTCTTCGAATGGAAGGCTGAGTTATTTTCAAGGTGAATGGCACTTTGACTATCACAGTACAACTTGTTGTTCTCCTACTTCTTTCCCAATTCCTCCATAAACCTTTGTAACCAAATCATCTCTTTACTAGCCTCTGTAGCAACAACATACTCTACCTCTATTGTTG
>JZKD02S2150364.1:643760-678864 GCA_000966675.3 Picea glauca
GAGGGGGTACCCCCCCTCTGCACTCCCCCGCGTGGAAGAGTGTACATACTTCTAGGGTGTAAATACTTCATGGGGTATAAACACGGCTGAAAGTAAAATACCTATAAATCAGGAACATAATCAGGCTCCACAACCAACAAAAAATGCTCCTCGGGGGCCGGGGATGGATGGTGACCTGAGGAATATGACTGTGTAGGTGATGAGATCCTGATCCCGTGGCTAAATATGGATCGAAAAACGGACGTCTGGAACTCCTGTAATGGAGTATGGAAGTTCAAGTCAGCCGATCCGGGAGGTGTGAGAGTCAGTTTAGTCATCTCATCCTCCTATACAGTAGTTAGGTGTCAATTTTTGGGTAGGACCATACAGATGGTTGTACGGTGGGATTTTGTGGGTGTGGGCCCCCCAGTGTGCAGGCAATCAATGATGATCCATGCACTGGTGCACGAATGTAATGAGAACAGTCGTGCATGAGGGTGCCCAAAATGGGAAAATAGGAGTGCATGGGGTGCGCGCTTGTTCGAAGTACAATCACGCATATGTGCGCAACTGTGTATCCGACAATTGCGCATGGGTGTGCAACAGTGTAGTGAACAGGTGCACATTGGATGCATGCCTATGGGATGAACATGCACTCATTTGTGCGCGCCTGTGGGGTGAACAGGCACGCATTTGTGCGCTCCTATGGGGTGAACAGGCATGCATGTGTGCGCTCCTATGGGGATAATAGCCGCGCCCTTGAAGCAAAGCTGAGGGTGAACAAACTTATCTTTTTGGGGAGATTTTTTGGTGTTTGGATGGGTTGTGATGATTGATCGAGTACCGTACATGTGGATGCAGGTGATAATTTGTGACTATGCCGATTCATTGGAGAGAGAGGGACTGGTCATGATTGAGGGAGGCCATGAAGAATTAGGAGCCAACGGTTTGTGTTGCTTTGGTAGCTTGTGGGCTCCTAAAGTTTTTTGAGTGCTTGTTGGTGAGGTCAAAGGAGTACTTTATGCAATTCCTAATTTCAATGTGGATTCCAGAGTTGTAGTGTTTTAATGTGCGTGGGGAGCACCTGACATTCTCTATTGTAGAGGATGTCTATTTTCTAACTGCGCTCCCTTTTCGGGGAACCCTGCTACCGACCGAGCCAGTGATAGTTGAAGAGGGGCAGTTGGCTGCCCTTGCCTAGACATATTGTTCGGGAGAGGATTTTATGTCGGGGTTAGTGGTGAGGATTGAGGCGATGGATTCCATGGTACATCATTGCGTGGCAGTGATGATCGTGAGAGTGTATGGGTCTCTCGCGACTCAACATATTAGTGGCGGTCAGTTGAGGATCATGTAGTGGGTGCTAGAGGGTGAGCATTTTTCCTGGGGATTGATGCTGCACACCAAGATGGTGGGGTAGCTCACCAAGTTTCGATCGACCGAATCAAGGGAGTTTTCCTTTGGGTCCATATTGGTAGCTTGGTTTCTGGAGAGGGTGCCTATGTTGCACCCGAGAGTTTTGTTGGACCCACCGGGGGAACTGGAGCCACGCCTGTGACAGTGGTCAACGATTTTGGTTCGTCATGGGGGTGGGGAGGGTGGCCATTAATTTATGGCCGAGGTAGCACAGGTGTGGCATAAGATGTCACAGATTATACCATAGTTTCCATACAGTGGGGTAGATTTCCGTGATGACCCAGAGATGGTGTTACCCCCAGGAGAGGTATTCGACCGCAGAGGTATGATGTTATAGGTGTTGGTTTTGATTTGTTTAGATACTATAGCATATGTTTGATATGTGGATGGATACTGATGCTATAATTTGTTTTTTTGTGCAGATGTGGGACCGTGTGGATGAGAGGTCAAGCAGTTCAGAGTGTTGGCCCAATAGGGACCTATGAGACCACTGTGAGGAGAGCCACGAGCAGGGGAGAGATGATGGCAAGAGGATTTTGGTGCTACGCTCGGTGATGCTGAGAGAGCAGCGATTAGACGTCATTATGATGACCCCGGTGCAGGGCCATCACATGCTCCTCCGGCAGTGGCTAAGGGAGAGTTTGTGGATTTTCACTGCTGACTAGAGGCAGTACTAGAGGGAGTCTCGAAGGGGATGTGGATACGTATCCAGGATGAGGGGATCCTGGAGCACTGCATTGGTATTTCGGGGGATTCATGGACTCTGATTCATAGGGAAGCGGTGGCGGGAGCAACGATGATTGGGTGGCTTCCTCCAAGGCCTGAGGGATCAATATATGGTGGGGTACCTCCTCCCTAGGGAGGACCTAGTGCTGATGCACTAGAGGCACCATGAGGGCCTCTATATATGTATTTTTTGTATCTGTATAGGCTGGTGAGCCCATTTTTGTATATTTGTGACATCCAGTTTTGTACTGATAGGGATGAGGTGATTCACCTACCTACGAGCGATGTACTATTTTTGTAAACATATATGACACTTGGATCAATATATATATATATATATATATATATATGGATATACATTTTGGGATCTTTGCAATGTTCACATGTGTTGATGATTTTGAATTCTTTTTATGATGTCTAATCTATATGTTGTGACAGACTTTTGATGGTTTATGTGTTTGGGATGGTGTGTTGATGTGATAAATGCCAATCTAACACAATGTTAGCCATATTATCTGCTATTTGATTGAATTGTCTTGGAATATGTGTAAATGTAATTGAATCAAAATGTCGAGATAAGAGTCTAACTTGCAAGTATTTCCAGAAGAGGCAAGGATCACAGACACGGTACACATTATTGAGCTGGAGGACAACAAGTTGAGAATCTAAAAAGACGCTAAGGTGATGAATGTGGTGGTGACTGGACTCAGCGAGGAGGCCAAGGATGGTTGTGTATTTGGCTTGGTTGTTGGTCGCTAAACCCAAACATATGTTGTTGGAATGGAGCAGTTCATGTGAGGGGGTATAGAGGGCCCAAGCGGCTGAAGCAAGATTCTGTGTCCATCAGCTCGCTCCGTCGGCGTAACTGATGTGATAGGCCAATGGAGGAGGCAACTGTCAATAACACAAATGGTAGATCAGACATAAGGCATGGTGGGAGAAGAAGAAGACTAAAAACTTTACAAAAGTATACAAAAAAGAAAAAATCCTAGTGTAGAGTGGCTACGCTCAGGCATAAAATTTCTTTAAGTACAACTCATTGAAGGGTTCTTTGAGAGGACAAACTTTGGGGGAAGCTAGGATGCAAGTGCCTTTGGTGAGGTAGTGTTGGACGATGTAGGGTCCATGCCATATAGACTCAAATTTCTTGTGACCGAAGGTATTATGGGAGATATTGTAGGCAAGGACGAGATCTCCTTCATTGAATGAGCGAAGGTTGACATGGCGGTCAAAGGTAGCTTTTGACCAATTTTTAGCTACCTCATTGTTCTGTAATGAAGGCTATCGATCTTCATCTAGCGACTCTAAGTGAAGCAAGCACTACTCCATTGGAGCAGTGTCAGGTAATATCTCAATAGCGGTGCGTAGTGTGGGAATTTTTCATTCGATGGGGAGGGTGGCCTCTACACCATCTACAAGATGAAATGGTGTGATGCCGGTGGCAGTTTTAACTATTGTGTGATAATCCCATAGTGCTGAAAACAACATGTGGTGCCAATTGGTCTTATGTTTGTTAACAGTGTGCTACAACATGGTTTTGAGGACCTTGTTGACCGCTTCTACCTATCCATTGGACTGAGGGTAGTAAGGGGAGGAGAACTTATGGGAGAAGCCTAATCGAGATGAGAGTTTGACGAATATCTCATTATTGAAGTGTTTGTTGTAATCGGAGACTAATTGCAATGGTATGCCAAAGCGGGTGATAACATGGTTAAAGAAAAAATGTGTTGCGGTGTTAGCGGTGTTGTTGAAGGTGGGCATGGATTCGACCCATTTGGTAAAGTAGTCGATTGCCACAATGATATATTTGTGTCCATTACTAGATGGTGGGTTGCAGGTTATGAAGTCAATGCTCCATTTGCAGAAGGGGCCTGTAGTGATGTTTGGGTGGAGAAGAGCAGGTGGCGCTCGTGCTTTATTGGCGTACAGTTGACATTTATCGCATCGCTTCACCGCGTGGATGCAGTCATGAAACAATATGGGCCAAAAGTAACTTGCTCGAATGATTTTTTGGGTAGTGGACATGCCTAAGAGGTGACCTGCGCACGCACCACTGTGGAATTCATTCAAGACTCGACTAGCTTCATCAATGGTTAGACATCAACGGAGGATGGTGTCAACTCCACGTCGATACAGGATGTCTCCAATGAGGAGATAACAAAGGGCCTGATGGAGAATGTGCCAACGATAATCATGCGATAGGTGAGGCCCAAAATTTTGTGTTCGAAGGTAGACAAGAAAGTTCCCATACCAAGGGTTGTCCGATGTGATGTAGAATATGTGTTTGTCAGGGAAATCTATATTGACAGGGGAATTGTTGGCATCGAATGGAAATGTCGTGATGAGTTCAATGAGAACCAGTGCTTTCTTGCTTTTTGGAGTTGAAAAATCTAGATTTTACTCCTGCAGGATGATGATCCATCAAGAAAACTTGTCGTTAATTTGCCTTCAACTGAGCAAGTACTACATAGGGTTGGAATCTTCCACGACTTTGGTAGTGCGAAGCAAGATATAATGACGCAGTTTCTAGACTATGAGGACAACTGCGAGGGAAATTTTTTCTTCATGTTTATACTTCAGTGATGGTCCTAAAAGGTTTTTACTAATGTAGTAAATTACATGCTCTCGGCCATCATCCCCTATTTATACAAGGACTCCTACTACAGAGATGACTGAGGTCAATAAGTAGAGGATGTAGTCGTGATCATAGTCGAGTGGACTAGTCAAAGGGCCATTAGAGAGTGTCGTTTTCAAATCATCGAAGGTGGCGTGGGCATGTTCATCCCATTGAAATGGGATATCATGATGAAGTAAGCGAAGGAAACCATGTGCTCGAGTAGCATAGTCAGGTACAAAGCATCATAAAAAGTTGGCTTTGCCTTGTAAGCTCTGTAGTTGGCGTAGATTCCGAGGTGGTGGAATTTCTATGATGGCTTGGACCTTGAGGGGGTCCACTGTGATGCCGTGTTGGGAGACAATGAACCTAAGAAGACGACCGACGGTGATGCAGAATACACACTTGAGGGGATTCAAGCGGATGTTGTATTGATGACATCGTTGAAAGACAACTTGTAAGTCATCTAGATGTTGAGTTTGTTTCTTGGAGCAAGCAGTGAGGTCATCCAAGTAAGTGAGGATGATGTGAGCGAGGTCATGGAAGACATAGGTCATGGTGAGTTGGAATGTCGCACCTGCATTTTTGAGTCCAAAGGGCATGACTCGATATAGAAAAGTTCCCCATGGGGTGGTAAATGTGGTTTTATACCGATTCGCTGGGTGGATCTATATTTGATTGTAGCCAGATAATCCATCCATGAAGGATAAGGCTTTGTGGCCAGTGCATTCATCAATAATTTGGTCGATGAAAGGTGTAGGAAAGTTGTCTTTTGGACAAGCATGATTAAGATTGCGAAAGTTGGTATAGACACGAATGGTGCCCTGGTTTTTGTTAACAAGGATGGGATTGGAGACCCATGATGTGTAAGCGATGGGGTATATAAATCCTTCCATTCGTAGTTTGTCAATTTCTTCTTTGATGGAAACTTCTTTGGATGGGTGTAGTGAACACTGCTTCTGACGAATGGGGGTGATGTCATGCCATGTGTCAATACGATGCTCAATGATAGAGGGATCGAGGCCAGGCATCTCTGTGTATGACCAGGAAAAAATGTCTCGATATTCTTGAAAAAGGGATTTGTAGGCTGTAAGTTCTTCAGGGGAGCATGCGGCACCTATGGTGATTTCCTCTATGACTCCGGTTTTGATGGAAATATCGATTTTGATGATGGGGAAAATGTTGGCCATGTTGCCTTCTTCAAAAGCATCGGGG
Source organism: Picea glauca (assembly GCA_000966675.3). NCBI lineage: Eukaryota > Viridiplantae > Streptophyta > Pinopsida > Pinales > Pinaceae > Picea > Picea glauca. Next base: position 649,711 of record JZKD02S2150364.1, read on the forward strand.
TCAAGGATAGGGTTATTGAACCAGTCGATATGGCCCGAGGGTATAAAGTCTTTGGTTTCGATTGCGCAAATGGGGTTTTGGTTAGGAGGCGCAAAGGCATCCTAAGAAAGAAAGAGCGCTCTATGATGTAGCGTGTTCCAGGGGCAATCGGGTGTAGATAGTTCTTCGGGGATATCTTCATCGCAATGGAATATGCGAGAATATAAAGGGTCTGGGGAAGAAGCGTTGGTAACTGTCATCGTGGGACTGTTTTCTAGTGGTGATGACATAGAGGTAGTGTCCCAAATAGGTTTCGAGGGTCCTCTTTACATGAACCAAATGTCTAGATATTGTGGGTTAAAAATTGATGTTGGTCGTAAGATCTCTATGGTGAGATAGTCTAGAGAGTTTGGGGGATTGGGTGGTAAATCTTCATCTAGATTGTCCTTGAACCAGGGAGGGGTCGGAAGGTCCTCCAGCCTAGAAGAGAATATGTAAGAAATATCTGGGGAGGGAGTAGGGGGGACTACAGGCATCCCTAGGGGTGGTGTAATGGGAGGATTTTGAATAAGGGCCATTTGACAATGCCTATATTCAATAATCGTGGGACACTAGTAAGTGAAATGAGTCAGTGAGTCACAGAGAGAGCATGGACATCACATCCATTCATTGACTGACGTTGTGACATAATGGATGTTAGAGGCTAGAGTACTTGTTGATGCGGATGGAGGAGGGTTCTGCTGAAAACTCTGTCGTACTGTCGTTAATGTCTGTCGAAACTATGGTAGTGTTGGGCAATGGTGGGTATAATGGCCATACTCTAAACATATGGCACAGGTGAATTTGGTTCGCAACCCTTTGCTACCTGTAGTAAGGGATGTAGTGGTAGTACTAGAGGAATTGACGAGTGGTGTCATTACTCGAGGGGGTTTAATTAAATTGCACAGCTCAGGAAGCGATAGGCATTTATTGGTAGGATGTCCTTATTTTTTGCATAGTGTGCAAGGAGGCTGAATTCATGGGGGAAGTGGAGAGATGGGCTCCTTTTTATTTCTCCTGCCCCCAGCTAAAGTGGTGGTCTTGGTTGGTGGGGGTGGATGTGGTGCAGTGGGAGTTAACACCGGAATTTGCATCGGTATCCCCTCGGGTTGGGGAGGGAGAGATGGTTGAAGGACCATCATAGGAGGGTGTAAATACCATACTGGTATAGATAGCACCATATTGGGAAGGGTGAGCATTACGGCCACCTAGTAAGCTTGTACACCTGGTGGGGGGTAGAAGAAGGGGATTTGGGTAATGGATTGGGGGAGAGTTTCCCAAACCAGGATCTGACCTTATGGGAGAGTGTAATTGGGAACTGGTGGAGATAAAGAATCCTCGGGGGATTTTTGAGGAGGGAGCTCTGCGACTAATGGGACATCAAGTAGTGAAGAAGCCTTTGTGGGAAGTGGGGTATCTCCAGTGTCAGTTCCTTTGGATGATATGACACATACCTGTGCTGAGGAATGTATGAGCGATGATGCTCCATGATAAGTTCCAAGCAAGGATGGGTCTTTGAAGATTCTGGGGCCCATCGCAGTGAGTGGGTAAGTGTCAGAGTTACTGTGGACAAGGGGTAAGATGTTGTCAATATTGGAAGAAAGGTTGGGCTCATAGTGTGAGACTTGATCGATGGTGATGATCTTCCCATTGTGCGGGAACATCATTGTTCGAAATACCGAAGAGGTGACAACTTTCATAGCATACATGTAGCTACGCTTGAATAAGATGTTGTAATTGAGTGGTACGTCAATAAACTCTATGTCAATAAGAATAGTTTTTCCCCGGACTTCAACGGGGACATTCTGGAAGAGCCCTTCTGAAGAGGATGGTTGTCCGTCATAAGCTCTCAGGGTGATGGCAGATGGTATGAGCTCGGGGGAGCCAAGTTTCTACCATATGATTTTGGACATGATGCACGTAGATGCACCTTCGTCAATGATGCATCGGTGAACTGTTATGTTCTGGATTTTAACTGGTATTTGAAAAGCTACCAATGCGGGGAGACAAGGTTCCCCGTTATCAAGGTCAAAGGTGATAAGCCGAGTGTCTGTAGGGTCAACTACCCCTAGAGCAGAAAGTAGTGAATTTTGTTGAGTGGGGCAGGTTTGGAGGACTTCTAAGACTGACATGGAAGCCGAAGATTGTTCCAAGTCATTAACTAGACTATAGTTGTGTGCTTCCCTAGCCTGGGGGTCGTTGATATTTCGTCATAAGGGGATACAGGGAATACAAAGGGGTTGTTTCGTTTTAGGGAGGGGAATCAGCGAAGGGGGCCTAGTTGTGACTGTGGGTGTTTCTGAAGTCGAGGGAGTAGGTTCAGGGGGTGTGTTGTATTGTCGACTGCGTTTTTGGGGGAGGACTTCTTCCTCGCTTGTGAGGAGGATAGTGCGATCCACAGGAGTGCTTGGGGTTGGATATTGTCCCATTTGTGGTGGGGTAGGGTGTATCTCCTGTTGGAAGTTCATTACTCCTGGGTGGGGGATGGGGTTTTTCCATACGACTGGGGGTTGTTACACATATTGTTGAGGAGCCTGTGGAGGGGCAGGTGGTGCTGGTGGACGTGATCCATTGTGTGTGATAGGTGACATTGTGCTGGTGGGTTTTTAAATTCAACGATTTGAGGGCAGTGGTGAGTATACTGACCATATTCACCACAAAGTGCACAAGGGAAGTTTGTCCGCATGGTGTTGTTATTCTTCCCTTGTCGTTTGTTGTTGTTACCCCCCTGGGGGTTTTGGTTCCCCTGATTCTAGTTTCCCCCGGCCGGTTGGTTTTGTGGGGGGTTGTTTCCCCCTATTCTTGGGTTATTATTGTTCCATTTTTTCCCTTTCTTTCTATCATTATTCGACTAATGGGTCGGATTTTCTGTGTTCAACTGTTCAAAATTTTGATATTGCTGAATGGGAGAGGGTTGAACAAAATTAACTCCAGTGTGTGGTTGTCCTTGTGGCGGATCCGTGGGTTGTGGAGGGCTAGGAAAAGGGAAATACAAATTATTTTGTGGAAATGATCCATAAGGTACATAGGGAGGTGTAGTAGTTTCACTAGTGCTTAAGGTGTAAGCAGATGTATAGGGGTTTCCAGAACTTGGTGGTCTGGTCGGTCGTGTGATGGGTGCCGGTTGGGGTCCGCTTATGGGTGGTGGGGGAACAGTCATGTATGGATACTGATAAGGGGGAGCTGGGTAGTAAGGGGTTCCTCCGTATACTGGTGGATATGGGGGTATTCCATACATAGATGGTTGTGGGGGGTATGGATTATGGCGTGTTGTGGCACCAATCAACCCATCCACAGAGTGAGACATCCCAGGTTTGTCCTAGCCAAATGGAACAGGTCTCGGGGCATCCGATAATACTATATATAAGTATCCTGACTGTGAATAAATGAGTTCAAATTGTTGAGCCTTGCTGATGGCTTCTTCTTCAAATTGTGGGAAGGTGGCGGCAACATCCTTGGCAAGGAGGGACACAAGTGACTTGAGAAACCAGTTGAGGCATTATTGCTTTGTGGCTTCTTCTTTTCATAGGCTACGTCGTCAATGCCATTCTTGAATGTGGTCAACGATTTGTGTGGCAGAGGTTTGCTTAAAATCTGAGAGCAACTCAAGACCATTGTCATGACGGATTGGTAGTTGAAAGAAGCACAAAAATTCTTTGGCCAACGATTCAAAGGTCATATGGGACCCATATTTTTCTTTGACATACCACTTGGGTGATGGGCCAGTGAGTGTGCGTTGGAATAACCTCAACCGGATGGAGTTGTCCATGATGTTGCTTGAAGAGAACCATAAATGAAAGGTCATGATATGGTTGGCAGGATCATCTCCCGCTTTTCCTTCAAACTTGGGGATGTCTAAAGGGAGTTTGGTAGGCATCGTAGGCCATGTAGGGTCATGCAAGATAGGATCATTGGTGATCTTAGTTAGATCTGGTATATTGAGGGAAGCCAAGTATGACATCTGTGGTTGTGGGTTTATTCTTATCATGGTGGGAATGTTTTGTGTATCTGGCCCCAGAAGAGGGTTAGTTCCATCCATGGTATGAGTGTTGTGTGTCCCTGACCCATGAGGGGGGTTAGGTGGATTTCTACTTCCTCCTAGGGAGGGAGTGTGCCCCCTTCTTCCTTGTAAAGGAAAGTGGGTGGAGGGTTGACCTTGGGAAGTGGACCCAAGTAAAGTGGAACCGATCAAAGTTGATCCCAAGATAGTAACGCTCACAGGGGTGTGAGAAGGTGAAGCTGATGAGTTGGCAAAACTAGGAACTCCTCCTAGGATGGGAGGTAGGTTTTACAAGCGTCTGGAATGATGGGGATTTTGTGGGTCCCCTATGAAGTCCGACTAGCTGCAATGGGTGTGTGCCAATGGTGATGAGAAAAATAAATTGACAAGATTTTTTGTTTTAACGTTAGACCTTCACAATATATCTTTCAATGACATGTAATCACAAGAGCATCATACATAAATCAATCTTGACGAAAGAAACATACATGTGGGTAGGTAGATTTTTTCCGTGTGGGACAACAAAGAAAACAAATGCTCGTGTCCTAAAATATGTAACGTCCTACCTCTCAAATAGCACTGGACCTTTCAATAGCACTCAACAGTGGGGTCTGAAGCCACTGGAAGAGGAACTAGTGAAGGATGAAGTAATCAGTTATAATGAGGGGTAGAGGGTGCATATCCTGAAAGAGCTGGTGATATTTCCCAATAGCCACACAAAATCGGATCAAGGTGCAATTGCAGCCCACAATTGCTGTTAGAAAAACAGGAGCGTGGAGAAATAAAATAAAACAAATGTGAAAATAAAACACAGAAGATACACAATACAAGAGAGACACAGATTTACGTGGTTCACCCAGTGTGGGCTATGTCACCAGAGAAATTTCCAGGTCCTTTCTTTATTATTATCCAACAAAATGAAGGGATACAACCTACAGCAAAACACGTTGTAACTTCCTCTTCTTTCTCTCACAGTCTCCTCTCTCAAAATACAACACTTGCCAACCTACATAGTCGCAATACATTTCCCTCATAAAAGAGGGTTGCCTTCTAGGGAAAAAAAACCCTAACATAATCTCTATCATTAGATCTGCGACCTTATAATGAATGGTCCAGATTTACAATGAAATTACAATATACTTTTACAAGGCAATTTTTTCTTTGGGGGCCCACTTGCCGCCCGACCCCGCAGAGGGGGTACCCCTCTTCTACACTGCCCCACGTGGAAGAGTGTACATACTTCTAGGGTGTAAATACTTCATGGGGTATAAACACAACTGAAAGTAAAAGACCTCTAAATCAGGAAGATAATCAGGCTCCACAACCAACAATTGCCACCTGGGTAGATTTCCTAAAATTTGGTCACTAGGTACCTCGGTCAAAGTGCGACATTTAGATTTCCAGCCTAAGAAATGGGTCACGGGATGGATCTCGTCCAAGAGGTGGGTGCCTCAAGGGGGGATGCACAAAACAACCGGACCTCGGCCTTCAACCCTTCACGGGTATCTCCCTGCCTTATGGTGTAGGAACACTTGACTTGGAGGATTTAAAAGTTCCCTATTTGTCAACTTCTAATGTTTGAAGATGTGAGAACCAAATAATGGGGAATTATTTGGATGCCTATCCCCGAAATCCTACCTAGACTAAAAAATTATTTTGGCACCTCCTATGGAGGAAAACTTAGTGAGTTTTTAAAAGATTTTAGATTTGTTTGAGAGGTTGGGGGTGTGAACCTACCTCATTGAAATTAAGTGGGAGTGGATAGTTTGGTCAAGAAAAGGGTGGGGTGTTTCAGAATCCTTTTGGAGGACACTTACTTCAACCTCCACAATTTCTATAAAAAACTATGTGAGTGATAGGTGACATTGTGTGTGAACAAGTGAAAGTGTGCCAAGTTTTTAATAATTTAGGTGCCACCTTGCTACATGTGGACTTCGCTTGGTCCTTACAAGTCTTGATTACCTAAATTACTATGTGTCATTGGTACAACCTTGCGGAATTTTAAATTCCCTAGGAAACTAGCATGTGGACATGTGGGTCCTTACTATTCCTTTAACTCCCTATTGTGGTTTAATCTAAGAAAGATTTGAAACTATCCTAGATTGTGGACATGTGGGCATGTATGGGTCCATTACAAAACCTTTAAAATTCCCTAGTGATTTAATCTAAGAAATTAAATTTCAAAACTATCCTATATTTGTAGCATGTGGGCATGTATGGACCCTTACAATTTTAAGATGTGTTTGAAAAATAAACTAAGAGGAGTCCCTTAAGGGTTGTTGTCCTCTCCTAAAGATTTTGTCTTTTCTAAGGGAGATGAAATTTTTCTTCAACCATTTTTCTGATTCTCAAGATCGCTTTTGGGCGCGAGAGAATAGCATACTCAATGATTGATATCCAATTTCTGGTCCCAATGCAATTTTGATGTGTGATGCATAATGATTCCCACTTAATTTTTAATCAAAGCAAGCCATCCATGTGTAAAAATCAAAGAAAAAGAGGAAATAATGATTTTAGCCCCCTATGTGCTTATTTTTTGACTAATCCATTTATATGTGTAGGGAATCTAAGTGTGGTGAAAATACAGTGTGCATGGAATCAAGTGTAAGAAGACTATGGGCCCTTCATAGATCACAAAAAGCTTACAATATATGTTTTTTGGGACATGTGCATGGGTTTCGGAATGGACAGAGGTGCATGTGGTTCCAATGCGTAGAATAGAAACAGAACTTTCGCACAGGTGCACAGAATGCACTGAGTAGGAAAGAAACTGGGGTGCACATGCGCTAAAGATGCGCCTGTGGGTTAAAAAACCCGCACACTTCTGGTACATGGCCGTGAAGAAAATTCCGGATGAAATTTTCTTTGCTCATATTTGAATTTGGTTTTTTGTAGGCCGGCTTGGGCCGGTTATAGTTCCTGCAAGTTAATGAAACAAAAAGGAAGAGCTAAATCACCCAAATGGGGTAGGAATTTGATACCTTTCCCCAATGGAGTCGCCAATCTGTTGTGTCTCTTTCGTCACCTAGATAAGCAAAATTAAGATGCTTACAAGCCCAATTGGGTAGCTAGGAAAGACAACAGTGGATGCAAGAGTTAGAGAGCCTCAAACATATGAAAGAAATAAAGAACCTAATCTAATAAAAATAAGGGAAACTAAGTTAGAGTGCATAAGAAAATTTGAATTTAAAGAAAAAAATAAACAACATCCATGCCACCAATTAAAAGGATTATATTAGTGGAAAAGAAAACACCAAAGAGAAAGTGGAACATGTGGGTCCCCTCTTGCTCCAAGGGAGGGCTCTTGGACCCCCAAGATTTGAGCTCTTCTTACAACTAGAAAACTTGAATGAAAATGGTGAAAGAATTCCAAGCCTATTCACCCAAGAGGTGGTGTGAATGGATAAAATGAAATGGTGTTGATATGCTCTTGATGAAGAAAGAGGATCCTCCAAGAGAATAGAAGCAAAATAATAGTGCAAATGAATTCCTTGAAAAAATAGTGCACCCATGGCCTCCTTTTATAGCATTGCCTTGAGGTATTATTCAACCAACTTTTAGTGTGAACAAGGGGCCTTTTAGGGCTCCCTTAGGTCTTTGACCAGCCACCCAGTCAGATTCAGTTGAGATTTGGGTGTCAAATCGACTTGGAAGATGAACCAGAAGTGGGTGGGAGGCCGACCAAGATGATAAATGCATCATTCTGAGGGGTGCACAATTCTTTGCATCCACAGTCATGCATCATGCACATGTGCACTTTTTTGGCATTTCTGGATGGTGCATGTGCCTGCGCTCCCTGTGTAATCATAGTGCATGCTAATTTTATAACTGGTTGTATAGTTTTTGGACCTTTTGGAAATACGTTTTTGGGTCCATGGATGAACTAATGGGTGTTTTGATGCTGGATTCCTGTAACCATTTGCGGATGAAATTTCATTGATAACACACGCTGTCAAGCAATGTGACAAATGTTGGATATTTGCAAACAAAGCATGAGCGCCACCCGCTCTTCTCCATCCATTCATCACCATCGGCTCCTTCTACAAATGGGGCATAGACTTTAGGACTTGCAACCCTCCATCTAGTAATGGACACAGGTACATTGTCATGGCAGTTGATTACTTTACCAAATGGGCTGAAGCCATGCCTACCTTCAACAATACCGCCGACACAACAACACATTCTTTCTTCAATCACGTCATTACCCATTTCGGAGTTCCACTACAATTGGTCTCCGATCATGGTAAGCACTTTGAGAATGAGATCTTTGTCGAACTCTCCCCAAGATTAGGCTTCTCCCATGAGTTTTCTTCCCCATGCCACCCCCAGTCCAATAGATGGGTCGAGGCTATTAACAAATTCAAAACCATGTTGCAACGCACTATCAACAAACATAAGACCAACTGGCATCATATGTTGTTTTCATCACTATGGGATTATCGCATGACAGTTAAAACTACCACCATCTTTACACCATTTCATCTTGTCCATGGGATCGAAGCCACCCTCCCCATCGAGTGGGAAATTCCCACATTGCACACCGCCATTGAGCTATTACTTGACACTACCCCAATGGAGCAATGATTGCTAACCTTAGAGTCACTGGATTAAAATCGTCGATCTTCATTACAGAACAACAAGGCAACTAAAAAATGGTCCAAATCCACCTTTGACCTCCATGTCAACCTTCTCTCATTCAACGAAGGAGGTCTCATATTAGCCTACGATATTTCTCATGATACTCTCGGCCATGGGAAATTTGAGTCATTATGGCATGGACACTACATTTTCCAAAACTTCCTGATTAAAGGCGCCTACATACTGGCCTCTTCAAAAGGTTATCCTCTCAAAGAACCCATCAACAAGTTGTACTTAAAGAAGTTTTACACCTAAGCGTAGCCATCCTACACTAGGTTTTTTCTTTGTACACATTTGTAGAGTTTTTAGTCTTCTTTTGTTCCCTCCACACCTCATGTCTGATCTACCATCCATGTTATTAACAAATGCCACCTCCAATGTCCTACCACATTGATTACACTGATGGAGCTAACCGCTGGACACAGAATCTCGCTTCGACTGCTTGGGCCCTTTACACCCCCTCACATGAACTGCTCCACTCTAGTGGTGTATGTTTGGGCTCAACCACCAACAAACAAGCAGAATACACAACTGTCATTGGTCTCCTCACCGAGGCCAGTCATCGCCACATTCGTCACCTTATCGTTTTGTTAGATTCCCATCTTGTCGTCCTATACCTCAACAATGTATACCGTTTCCGTGATCCTTGCCTCTTTTGCAAATACCTGCAAGTTAGACTCTTATCTCGCAACTTTGATTCCATTACATTTACACATATTCCACGAAAATTTAATAAAACAACAGATAGCATGGCTAACCTAGTATTAGATTGGCATTTATCACATCAAGACATCATTACATATATATAAATCATCAAACATCAGTCACAACATATAGATTAGAAATAATACAAAAACATCTCAAAAATCCACACATGTAAGCATTACAAGGATCTCAAAATATGTATCCATATATATATGCTGATTAAAATTACCATAAATGTTTACAACAATATACCATTCATACATCACCTGTAGGCCAGTGAGCTCCCTCACCCCTATAGGTACCAAATTGGTACCCCCTACCGTATACAAAAATGGGTGTCAAACTACCCTATACAAAATGGGCTCGTAGGCCTATATAAATACAAAAATACATAACCGACACTCATGGTGCCCACAGCGCTCCCCCACTAGGTCCTCTATCAACAAGAGCTACCCCACCAGCTGGGGGTCCTCCAGGTCTAGGGGGTAGTCACCCAGTCATCGTCGCCCCTGCTACAACTTCTTTGTGGATCAGGGTCTACCACTTTGCAAGGCTTCCCACACACTGATACAGGACTCTCTCATCCTAAATATGGGACCACATGCCCTCTGGTACACCCTACAATACCACCTCCAACCGACATCGAAGATCATCTATCCCTCCATCGGCCTCTCCCTGCAGAACACGTGTTGGTCCTGCACTTGGATCATCAAACTGACATCTCTAACAAACCCTCACCTCATCTTCTAGCCTTGCACCAACCTCATCCCTCGGGCGTCACTCTCCCACCCACGACGGTCTCATTGGCCCCCGGTGCGTCGGTTCCCCAACCATCTCCACCTCCCAGCCTCACGGCCCCGCATCTGTAAACACAAAAAAAAATATAGAGTCAGCATCCATATACATATCAACATATTCTACAATATCAAAATCACAAACACATAAATGAACAAACATACCTCTCTAGTCCCAAACCTCTCCAAGAGGCAGCACCATGTCCGGGTCGTGCCAGAAATCCATCCCACCATATGGGAATCGCAGGATAATATGTGGCATGTGGCACCACACATGTGCCAATGTAGCCATAAAATAGTGGCTACCCTCTTGCCCTCCATGTCGTACTAGAAGCTGAGCCCACCGCATCAAACGTGGCTCCTGCGACCTTGCAGGCGGCAACAAAACCCTAGGGTGCAACATGGGCACCCTCTCCAGAAACCATGCCACTAGGATGGATCCAAATGAAAACTCACTGGAGTCGGTGGTCCGACATTGGTGTATATGCCCCATCATCTTGGCATGCAACATCAATCCCCATGCGAATAAGTCCCCATCTACGACCCTCTACATAATCCTAAGTTGGCCCCCACTAATCCCTTGAGTACCTAAGGATCCATAGATCCTCACAATCATAGTCATGATGCATTGTTGCAACAGTGCATCCATCACCTCAATCTGGACAACTGAACCTAACATGATACCTGCGTGCCAAGTCTAACAACTGCACATTCCCTGAAAACTAGGGGTCAGCAGGCAGGGCCATTCCCTGAAAGAGGAGCCCCATCAAGATATGCACATCCTTGGTAGACAAGAATTTCAGCTGTTTCGCCCACACAATGAAGCACTACAGATCAGTGCTCCACATCAATATTAGATACTGAAGCAGGTAATCCTACAAAAATATCAATGGGCAGTGGAATAACTTGAGCATCCCACAGGCTATCAAGAGTCTCTTAATGCCTGGCTCATCTCTCACCGCCTCCCGGAGGTGCTCCCAGTCTCCCTCCCTCGAGTGGAATAGCATGCTAAAACTGATCACCTTCATTCACACAGAATCCTTTGATCAACCATCATCATTTATCAACAAAAATATATAAAAAAATCAAGTTTTCCAAAAACCCCCTTAGCTTTGCCTCAAGTGCGTAGCTGTCACCCCCACAGGTGCGCACATATGCATGCTTGTTCTTATTACATTTGATCATCCATGCGTAGATATAGGAGAAACATATGTGCATCAATGCACAACTGTCACACCCAGAGGTGTGCACACATGCGCACCTGTTCTCTACACTTCTGCGCACTGATGTGCAGTTGTCTGAGAAATAGTTGTGCACAATGCGCAACTGTCATTCCAATAGGTACGCATCAAATGCGCATCTGTTTTTCCCACTCACGCACCCCCATGTGTGGTTTTATTCAACACAACCACACATCATGTGCGAGAGATGGAATTATACTCGCACATCTTAGCGTGGGTATCCTTCCTTCTCCCGTGCATTAGTGGGCCCATCCCTAAAAGATACCCTAGTATGACCATCCATACGACCCCAACCCAAAAATAAAAACTACCTATTGTGCAGGAGGATGGGACCACTAACCTTACTCTCCCAAATCCTAGATTTGTCGACTCGAACTCCTGTAATCATCGAAACTCCTCAAAATCCTCTCGTCAACTCACTATAGAAGCAAGCACAAATGAGGTGGCATTGTGGGCCCCATAACCATATATAGTCCCTTTTTCCAAACTTCCACACTTATTTATAGGAGCCCAGAACCTCTATTTTCCAATCCATCTTCATCTGCAGGATCAGGATCCTGCCATCTACACAGTTACATTCCCCAAGCTACCATCTACACTCGGCCCTGGGGGAGAAATTTTATCATGCCACATCCAAGTACGCATGCTCATGTTCAAAATTATCAAATAACTGTTATATGTTCTTTATCATCAGATATTGTTCACGTCGGGTATTCGGTTTCCATGTGTGAAGGTACTTGGTCATCACAGGAAGCACAAATCCTTCAGCTATATGTTCGACACTGGCATTTAAACATTCCTCTGAATGTAATTTGCATCTCCCAGTCACGCCCTTCGACATTCACCTTTAGGGTCCCTACATCTAGCTCTGCAGTATTGTCACCTCCACTGCATTTTGGTACTATCACCCGGTAGCACTCTCCCCCACATGAGTTGTCCCATTCATAGTCCCCCTTGGCACTTTGACACTCCTGTTGATTTCCCCCTAGGGATGGGAGTCCCAATAGTCTTACACATTTCCGAGAATCAACCACATACTCCTTCTCATAATTTTTCTAGCTTTCCCAATGGTCTCCCAGGTTATCTCATCACGATTCTATTTTCGACTGCGCCTCTGCAACATTATTAACCCTCCATTTCATCCACAATTGGTTTTCCCATCTGCAGATTTCCCTTCATTCATTTACCTCATACAGAAACCCACCCATGGGGCCCCCACCCTCCATCAGTTCTCCACACAACTTGTGCCTTCACATGCCAAGCCATCTTGCACTAGGGCACCCATTTCTGTATCTGTACACTCATCCCAAATTATTCCTTATTTATTTAGTAATTGTAAAAATCCTTTGTTTCCCGCATTTACTTAGCATTTTGTTGTCACCATTGACGACCTCTTTTTTCCAGCAAAGAAACCCATGTTTCCCATGGTTGGGGAATTCATTATCCTCTACTCATCTTGACATTGTCCATAAACCCTAAGTATCCCACAGTCCAAGTACTCTTGATCTCTACATTTGTCCACTTTGTCACACCTCTCGCACAGTTTAACCCCATGTCTAGTCGTCCTCCTGACACTAGATATAGTTTTACGGTTGCTACCCCTCATCCTTCCAATACATCCCCAACCATGTGAAGTCTTGAGTCTCACCATGCCTTGACTTCGTTCATGTTCCCCATCAGTTCCTGATCTTATCCCTATAGATTTCATGAAGCCCTTTGCTTCTTGGAGTCGCCTCTCCATTTTTGTCTCCATCAACACAGTTTCCAGAAGGGCGACAGTATCTTGACTCTCATTAACTTTACAATGACGAGTCTCAGATGACACAGAGAGAACCATCATTGCTCCCTGATGTCATTGACCCCCATAGCATTCAACTTCAACAAAATTTCATGTTACAATGGGTCTTACTACGCGACTATTGCAGTTTTTTTATACTAGCCGAAGACCTCTGAATTTGTTAGGCCATCAATGCTTATGAGTCATTGAACCCTTTTTAGGCATCCTTGCCTCTCTTCAGAGTATGTTCACCATCAGAATTGTAATCTGTTGTTTTCAAACTATCCCGGAAGGTGTTCCAGTTATCTACATCATCATACAACCTCAATTACTATCTTACATTTTGGGTTACATAAACACGAGCATGGGGCATGCTCGCCTTGTTTGTATACAAATTTTCTTTTCTCTCCTTAGAGAATGGTTTGGGTCCCAAAATTTCCCCTCTCCCTCTGACGGATCGCTCTTGCAGTTCCTATCAACACTCTTCCTTACAATGGTACTCTCAGTAGAAGAAACATTGATGTATTTTGGCTATACGTATGCTCCTAACCTCACACATTAGGGGGAATCTGTTATCACTGAAATTTCATCCACAACATTGCATGCAAATGGTTACAAAAATGAAACAGTTCCAAACACCTATTATTTCACCTACAACACCAAAAAAACATTTTCAAGAGGTAACAAACTATACAACTAGAAAAAAATTGACATGCGTTGAACCACTAAAAGAAGCGCACGCATAGTGCATAGGCCAAAGAATCCCGTAGAGTGCACAATGTACCATATGCTTGACTGTATACGAGAAAATCCATGCACTCCTATGAACAATGCATTTATGGATATTTTCGGCCCCTCAACCATTTATGGACCAGCTTCCAACTTGATTTGACCCTCAGATCTGAGCTGAATCCAAATGGGGGGATGGTCAAGGACCAAAGGGTTCCCTAAAGGGCCCCTTGTTCACAACAAGAACAAGTTGAATAAATCCTTGAAAGAATGTTATAAATGGAGGCCATGGATGCACTAAGAATTTAAGATTTCTATAGTATTGTTATGCTTCCTCAATCCTCCCTTGAGAATCCTCTTTTTTCCTTAGAGCATTCTAGCAACATCTCAATAGGCCATTCCACTCTCCTCTTGAGGGAATAGGCTTGGATTTCTTCACCATTTTCTTTCTAGTTTATCATTGTAAGAAGATCTCTCCAATAGGGAACTCAAGAGCCCTCCCAAGGAGGAAGAGGGGATCCATAAGTCCTCCTTTCTACACAGTGTTTTTCCAACTAATATAGTTATCCATTGGTGGCATAATCTTGGTCATTTGGTTGATTGATTTTGGTTCAAAGTTTCTTATGCATTTTAGTTTTATTTCCTTAGTTGTTTTTAGTTTATTTTCTTGTTTATTTCATGTGCTTGGATTATCTAATTCATGCACTAACCTCTGTCTTGTATAGCATGCCTAACTAGACTTGTAAGTGCTCTTGTTTTGCTCACTCAAGTGATGAAAAGGACACAACATCATGTGACAGGACAATGGTTTCGAATCCCTCTTCATCTCAAATTCAAATTTAAAATTTTGAACCTGGTTACATCCTTCGACACCCTGCAATATGATCCAAATGAAGTGGCTACTATTGAAAGGAGGTTCACTGTGCAGCAGGGCCGGTGCATCAATACCAATGTGAGAACTAGTGAGAATGAGTGTGCCGAAAAACTTGGGACCATCTGTCCGTAGTTATGAGCATGACTTATGCCTATCCGAATTGCACCATTGGGCATGGATTACTCTAACTGGGACATGAACCATGCACTAAGCCAATCATTGGCTTAGGGCATGGTGGAAATGCTTTCCATTTGGTCGATGGAATCATATGCTAATGGATGGAAGATGCATGCATGGTATGCATTGGCAATTTCCACACAGTTGGAGCATGCAACAACCCAGTATTGGCCTTCTTCATGGTGGATAGCCCTTGTCCTGATGTCATTTTCATTCCTTCCCCTGAAACTAGTTCCCCTTGTTCCATCTCAATTAATGGACGTAAAGGGGGAAAAGGTTGTGCTACCCTCATCATTGAAGGAGACATGAATCCCATCATCCATGTGAAGATATCACACCCATATGAAAAATCTAATGGCAGAGCAACAATTTTGGCTCAACTTGGATATACTCATTTTCAAGCAATCATAATTAAGGTTAAGGAATGGTTTTTTCTTAATCTAACGGGTAGTGGGAACCTTTTGTTAGGTCAGTATGAATGGTATTTACTTTTTTATTTCTCTTATTTGGGCTTACAAATCCAAGTTTCTTATCACATAGCCCCTCAGTTACACAAACTTTCCCTCCAGGAGGCCACATAGCGGTTTTCTTTGGTGTCTAGGGACTACCAGGAAAGGGATTTCTTCAAATGGGTGAAAAATCTCTCTAGTATTTATGAATTGGATGTCACAGATTCACCGATTTTCATGAATTGGGTGTGGGAGATTTGTTGGTTTTAGGAATTGGGTGTGGGATATTTGTTGAGTTTGTGAGTTGGGTGCTGGGGATTTGTATATTTTGTAGGAATACATGTTTGGAGATGTGAGGATTTAAGGGTCTGAAGGTTTATCAATGTCGTGGAATTTTAAAGTGATCAAAGGGCATAATACAATGTTTTCAGTCTCTTGGCATCTGCTAGTATTTACTATTCCTGTTGTTCACTTAGGTAGAAGAAGAGACTTCATGTACAAGATCCATTTCTCCTCACAAGTATGGAAATGATAAAATATTTTTTACAATTATATTTTTTTGATTCGAAAGGATACACTTGACCTTTGTAATTAGACATGAACGAATCAAGTATTGTTTTTTTTTTTTTTAAATATTTAGGCATGAGTCTTGTTATTGTTTTATAGGCTTCAAATATGGTTTGGGTTTTTCGCTGTTCTTTTTCCCTCTGTTATGGGTTTCAAATTTTCATGTCATTTGTAAGTGTACACATATTCATAAGTAGGTTGCTTTAGAAATAAAGTTCTATAAAATCAGGAAATTTCTATTTGAAATTTGTTTTTCTTGGATTTGCTCCAGATAAATGGGAAAGTGAAGCCATGACGAGTTTGTTTCATAAGGCTTGGTTGAGTCAGTGTTGGAATATAAGACTTTATAAATACAAAATTGGTTTAAACCGTAAATTGGTCCATATATGAAAACTTACAGGGTTAAGCTACAAGTGTATTCATGTGAACATGACCATACCTTTTAAAATTTGAAGGTCCTAATCTCTTGTATTGGCTGAAAATTGATATTTTCTGTTGGTATTTATTTATTTATTAATTTTTTTTTCGAAATTCGAGTCGAAGTTTGGAACTTGAGTGAATGTACTCGTGTTCTTGGTAATTTTTTAGAGGATAGGGTTACCCTTTTCTATATGGAAGTTCAAAGGTTCATTAATAGGCTACTAGGTTGCAATTACAATCATCATTGTCGATACACGTGTCGATGAAATCTCGGCTACATTCAATGTGACAGGGTTGCAATAAGGCCACATATGGCCATAGGCCATGTAGGGTGAGGGAACCTCTGCCGAGATTTGAACTTTGATCTTTTACACAACAAACATGTCAAGTTGTCTCTATATGATATCCCTATATATATATATATATATATATATAAGATGACATAAAAGGGCATTTGGAAAATTTGTTTCCGCAGAAGAAATTCTAAATGAAGAGTATTGGGTTAGTTCTAGACTTTGTAGAATGTTGCCACTTTCTCTCCTTTTTATAACTTATCAAGAATATGTGTGTTTGAGTCAGTTTTGCTTGGTCTTATGCTTAATGGTAGACACTAACATAGTTGCCAGATCCATTAGGAGGACTAGTCATATATTTCGTTTGTTTTCTACTATTGGGATGATGAATTGGCTATTTATCTTTAATGATTTGTTTGATATTTGTATAGGTTCAAAATCACATACAACCAATCGCATTTTGTATTTAACACATTTTGTTTACAAGTGCGGTCTTAATTTTTTTTGTTGTACATTGAAATGTAATTTTTTTTGAAAAATTTTCATCCTGAAAGAATGGCATGAATATATAACCTTCTCACTTAAATTGATACCTACCCTTCAAATTTAATCACTATATTCAACATTTGGGAAGAAACTGGAGTGTAGGCGGGATCCATTTTTCCATTTGAATTCATCCTCAAATTTTATTTTCTTGTTCTGCTTGACTTCGTTTCAACAACGAATTGATCTAGGAGTCATTTCGTACTCTGCTTGACCCCTAGAAAGAAACTAGCAACTTGACTGGACATCTCTAGAGAGACATTTGTGCTCAAGAGTTATAAATAAACTTGAATGTAGGTACTAGGGAGGGTCCAAACTGCAAGCAAAGTATTTAACTTGCAAAATGGACCCATGTTGTTTTTTCTTACAATTTCACTGTTTCTAGCGTGCCCTTGTTAACATTGTCAGATGCTCTCTATTGGACATATTGTCATTGATATGTTGTCATTGATGTCAACAGTCGATGTCATTGTGATGTGATGATAAGTTGTTATGATGAATTATCATTGTTGAGTTATCATTGATGAAATTGTCAATGATGTCAACAGTATAATAGTTAGCAGAGAATGTCAAACAGTATGCAGAGAATGAAAATGTCAGACAGTATGCAGAGATCAAAGCTCAGAAGAAAAAGTGCATTGAAAGTATGCAAAGAATGAAAATGTCAGACAATATGAAGATATCAAAGCTCATAAGGAAAAGTGCATTGCAGAAACACAATCAGATCTAGTCAGGACCATTGGATATGAAAGCGCCAGATGAAGGGAAGGGATTGATTCCAGAGAGCGAAGGGAGAATTAAACTACATGTTATTTCCAAACCCACAATTAGTCTAGACCATAAAATCTTATCAATTTAAAGATAGACGATTGTGGTTGATCCACCAACAATCGCACAACTTCAAATTGCAGAGCGCAAAAACAACGTGTTATTTTCAATCTTTCAATTAGTTTAGACCATCAGATCTTATCGATACAAATATTGATGACTGTGGTTGATCCACCAACAATCACACAACTTCAAATTGTGGAGTTTGGGCAATGGACTAAACCACACGCAAGTTACGGTTCCTTAATCCACATCGACCGTTGGATCAAGTTGAGTGGAAGGACAGAGTAAGTCATGAACCATAGATCATGGAAGTGACATACGCATGGTCAACCCAGCTTTGACCACTTTGGGTAAAATCAACTGAAGTGTGCATGAAGGAATTTTAGTCGAAGTTCCAAAGTAAACATGAGCCATCCGATCGTAGGTAACGTTTTGGGAAAATAAGAGTCATTGGATTTAAACCAAGTCAAAGAAGCATCACAGGAATATCGAGCCTTCGATCTAAGATCATGATCAACAAACAACATTCATTTCTAGTTAAAAGTTGTGAGGAGGTTACACTCTGAGTAAAATGAGAAGTAAGAAAGGCCGAAGTCTCGAAGTGGACATGAGTCATCTGATCTGAAGAATACTTTGGGAGATATCAGGACCATCATATCATGTTTAGTGGAAGGACAAAGTAAGCCACAAATGTCCCAAAATAGACACAAGCCGTCTGATCTGAGGAAACACTTTGGGAGATATCCTGACCGTCGGATCGAGTAAAGTAGAAGGATTGGATAAGCAAGGCCAAAGGTCCAATATCTCAAATAAGCCAAATTCCCGACAGTCGTTGGATTGTGTTAAGCCTTTTTGGGTTAAATAATGACCATTGGATGAAGTCAAGCTACTCGAGGTTTACATTTCGAGGAATCTCACTTTGGGAGAATTGGGATGTGGAGAAATCAAATTACCCAAAATCCCAAAGGCCAAAGTCTCGAAGTGGACATGAGTCGTCCGATCATAGGAACACTTCAGGAAGTATTCTGATCGTTAGATCAAGGAGAAGAACATGTGCCACATGAAGATATCTATGTCAGCAAGGACACATGGTGTAATCAGATGATGACAAGTGTCAAGGTATCATAGGTACTTTAGGCATATGTAAGCCACAAATCTAAGTGACATGTGGCAACCACTCAGTCAGTTGCACGTCAACAAGTGACGTCAACAATTTACGTCACTCCGAGAGTTTTTACTTCGAGAGTCTCACCACCAACAAATGTCCGAAGTCTTGGGGTTCTGAAATGAACAAGAACCATTCATCGTGCAAATAAAATCCAACCGTCCAATCTACTTCGGTGAAATGAACTCCGGAAGATTGTGAAGGATAAATCACCCGAAGTGCCAAAGGACAAAGTTATTGCTAACCATTGATCTAATTCGGGAGTGTTATCGACTGTTGATCAAGCACAGTGGAAGGATAAAATATGCGTAAACTATGAAGTGGCGCTAACCATTGATCTACTTCGGAGAGTGTTCTCAACCGTTGATCTACTTCGAAGAGCGTTCTCAACCATTAAAGATTATGGACACATGTCTTTTATTCAGGAGATTTGTAAAGAGGCTGGAAGTCGTGAAGGATGAAGTACCGACAGTCGTCCATATCATTGGGAGATTAAAACATGACCGTTGATTCTGATAAGTGATCAAGCACTCACTTGGCCTAGCGCCTGGTCACCACCTGTGGTCGTATGAAATAAAGAAACAAAGGGAAAAATAAGAGGTAGTGCTTAAATCAATGAGCCTGTGGTTTTGCATATATGGTCATATATAAATGGTTTGAAGGAAGCACCTCATACAGATTTAATTCGACAAAGAGTTAGCACTAGAACAATACAAAGAATCAATAAAAGATCAAATATGAACTATTGTTGAACTAAGAACACAACAAAAGCATGAGTACAATATGATGAGTCGATTCGTGTCTGTGATCAACTCATGAAGACAAAAGAACCGACACACGATCATGATTAAAAGAAAGTTAATTCATGAACATTATGAATAAAGGATAAAAGGAAAAATGATATTAATTAAAGATCAATATTATCATTTAAATAAGAAGGTACAATGGTTCAAATATCAAAAGACACAATGATTCAAATTCACATTAGCTGGAAGACTGTATAAACAAGAAGGAATGGTGAGAAGATGTTTAGTTGAATTTGTTGAAGTATATATATATTTATATATAATGGATTGAATGAAGGTTCATTCTATTAGGTTGGTGCATGTTTACAAGCTAGGTCTTGTATGAGGATTGGATTCCTCACATCTCGGTTGGATATGAGATCAATAAGCCGGGACTTGTTATGAGGGTTGGATTCTTCATTTCTCAGTCGGATTTGAGAACTACAAGATGGGTCTTGTAATAGAGAGTTGGGTCTCTCATAATTGTTTGTAGATGACATTCAAAGACTGATCTTATGTATTCATTTAAGTTAAATAAATTATTTATTCTTTTATATATATTGGTTGAGAAAAATGAAATAAATATATGTTGTTCAGTTCATTTATGAAAAGTGGAAAATTGTCCAAATTTTGGTGACACTTATTCACCCCCCTCCCCCCTTCTCAATGTCAAGTATCCATTTCAACAATTGGTATCATAGAAAGGTTCCTTCAGAACAGTTTAAACACTAAGAGTAGATTCAAAAGAAATGGGTGGACAAATTGCTATCTCCACAAATGAATCTCCCTTATTTGATGGAACGGATTATTCATCATGGAGGGGAAATATGAAAAGATATCTGAATTCAAGAGGATCTGGAGTTTTGGATTTGGTAGTAAGTAATACCTGGCACTTAAATACTTCAAAAAGAAAATCCAAAACTGCAAAGGAAGCAAGGAGAAACAATTCAGTATCCTAAAAGGCAATTTAGGATGGATTGTCAGATCGAGTCAAAGAAAATATGAAGCACTACAAATCTACCAAAGAATTATGGCTTCAACTAGAAAATTGTTATCAGAATGAAACACAAGAAGAATATAAATCTAATCAAAGTGAGGAACAAGACTTAGATAAAGAGGATTCCTATCAGAATAAAGAACAAAACTCAGAAGAAGATAATTCTTATCAAGATAAGGAACAAGATAAAGAAAAGGAAAATTGCAATCAGAATGAAGAACATAATACATTGAAAGACTCTTCTAATTAGAATGATATGAAGGATTTAATTTAGTATTCAGTCATAAATGAATAAGACAACATCATCAAGGAATTGAGTAATACCTCAATATTCACTAAAGAAAAAATATTAGATTTTAAGACTGATGTTATAACTACATTTGAAGTGATTAGTATGGAACCAGGAAACGGTCTATATATTGAAGTTACTAAGGATGTTCTTGATCATGTTGAGTCCACAACTATGTGCACTCTAGAAGAGTTGGAGAAACTCCAACAAAAGGATATGTTGCTACTTCAACAGTTAGATCAATCTAACCATGAAAAGTTTGAACAAAGAGTTCATCTAGAAGACAAAGAAAAGGAGATCAAAAGATTGAAAACCGAAGTTACTAATCTAACAGAAGAGATGGAAGAATTAAAGACAAATGACAGTAAAAGAAAAGAAGCACTAAAATAATCAGAAGAATTAGTTAACAGTCTAAACACTCAACTTGAGGAAATTAAATAAAGTAAAGAAGACCTAAAGATCCAGTTAACAAGGAAAGAAAATTCTTACCACATGTTGGAATTGGAAATCATCAATTTCAAAAAGATAAATGAAATTACTAATGCAAATCTAATGACTCAAATTGAAGAAACTAAGAAAAAGGAAGAATCCCAGAAGATCCAAATAACTAAAAAGGAAGAATCATGCCAAATGTTTGAATTAGAAGCCATCAACCTCAAAATGATTCAACTAGAATACGAGGAAGAAATCAAAATATTGAAAACTAAAGTTTTTGATCTAACAAAAGATATGGAAGAATTGAAGACATATGACAAAACTATTAAATGCAAAGAAGTCTTGGATGAGACAGAAGAAATAATCATCAATCTAAAGACTCATCTTGAACATGCTAAAGAAGTGGAATAAGCCCTGAAGATTCAATGGACTAAAAAGGAAGAATTATCTCATATATTAAAGTTAGAAATAGTAAATCTCAAAAATATGAATGAAAAGACAAATAAGATTGTCAATTTCTAGAATAACTCAACTATCCTAGATAATATTTGGAAGAGCCAAAGATCAGTTGATGAAAAAACTGGTCTTAGATACAATAAGAAAGAAAATCAACTTACAGATTTCTCAAGACACAATAAAATCAATAATGGAAACACCTTCAATGGCTATTGCTTTTCCTGTCATAGCTTTGGCCATAAAACAATGGACTGCAAGAAACTAGAGGAAGGATATACAAGAAAATACAAAAACTCAATTAGATGTTGGAGATGTAATTTTGTTGGGCACACATCAAAATTTTGTCATACAATGAGATGTTACAACTGTGATAGGTTTGGGCACAAATCCCAAAACTGTAAGAATACAAAAAGTCAATATTTGAATAAGTCATTCAATTTAGTGAAAAAACCTAATAAAAGTTGGAAGAAGAAATGAGATGACAAATCTCCAAAAACACAACTAGAAAAAGAAGATCCAAAAAACAGAATATCTCATAGAAAGATATGGAGAAGAAAATATGAAGGAGAAAGCAAGAAAGATGATATTACACCTGAAAATGAAGAAATTAATAATAATAAAATGATGGGTGAAGGTCCTAATAAAGAATGTGAAATTCAATATGAAATAAATCAAGCCCAAGAAAAGGAAGTTCCTATAGAAGAATATGGGACAATATCAAATTCTCATGAATTCATAATTTGTTAGCCAAACAAAGAAAATACAAAAAGAAGTTTAAATTGGGTTCTACAAAATCAAAGGATTATGCCAAGAGATTTTAAAATTAACAGGAGAAGAGACTTTGTTAGGAAGAGCATATTGATAGGGGGAGTCATTCAATTATGACAGGAAGAACATAAATGTAGGGGGAGTTACCCAAGATCATATTTTGGTCAACAAAATGCAGACAGACAAAGGTTGATCATAAGGGGAGAAACCCTTTGCCATTGATGTCGAAGGGGGAGAGTAAATTCATAGAGAAAACCATCATCACAAGGGGAGTTTGTGTATGAAGTTAGTGTGTTTCCCTCAATGAAAAAGGGGGATATTGTTGGACATATTGTCATTGATATGTTGTCATTGATGTCAATAGTCGATGTCATTGTGATGTGATGATAAGTTGTTATGATGAATTGTCATTGTTGAGTTATCATTGATGAAATTGTCATTGATGTCAACAGTATAACAGTTAGCAGAGAATGTCAAACAATATGCATAGAATGAAAATGTTAGACAATATACAGAGATGAAAGCTCAGAAGGAAAAGCACAATGAAATTATGCAAAGAATGAAAATGTCAGACAATATGCAGAGATCAAAGCTCAGAAGGGAAAGCACATTGCAGAAACACGATTAGATCAAGTCAGGACCATTGGATACGCAAGTGCCAGATCAAGGGCATGGATTGATTGCGGAGCACGAAGGGAGAATTAAACTACATATTATTTCCAATCCCGCAATTAGTCTAGATCGTCAGATCTCATCAATTCAAAGATTGACAACTGTGGTTGATCCACCAACAATCGCACAACTTCAAATTGTGGAGCGCAAAGGGAGAATTAAACAACGTGTTATTTCCAATACCGCAATTAATCTAGACCATCAGATCTCATTGATACAAATATCGATGACTGTGGTTGATCCACCAACAATCGCACAACTTCAAATTGCGGAGTTTGGGCAACAAACTAAACCACACACCAGTTACCATTCGACAATCCACATCGATCATTGGATCAAGTTGAGTGGAAGGATAGAGTAAGTCATGAACCATAGATAATGGAAGTGACATACGCATGGTCAGCCTGACTTTGACCACTTCAGGTAAAATCGACCGAAGTGTGCATGAAGGAATTTTAGCCGAAGTTCCAAAGTAAACGTGAGCCATCCGATTGTAGGTAACTTTTTGGGAAAAATAAGAGTCGTTGGATTTAAACCAAGGCAAAGTAACATTGTAGGAATACCGAGCCATCAATCTAAGATCATGATCAACAAACAACATTCATTTCGGGTTAAAATTTGTGAGGAGGTTACACTCCAGGTAAAATGAGAAGTAAGAAAGGTCGAAGTCTCAAACTAGACATGAGTCGTCCAATCTAAAGAACACTTCGAGAGATATCAAGACCGTCATATCATTTTTAATGGAAGGATAGAGTAAGCCACAAATGTCCTGAAATAGACACAAGTCGTCTGATCTGAGGAAACACTTCAGGAGATATTCTTACCGTATGATCGAGGAAAGTAGAAGGATAGGATAAGTAATGCCAAAGGACTGAGATCTCGAATAAGCCAAATTCCTGACAGCTGTTGGATCGTGTTAAGCATTTTTGGGTTAAAGAATGACCATTGGATGAAGCCAAGTTACTCGAGGTTTACACTTTGGGGAAACTCACTTCGGGAGAATTGGGAAGTGGAGAAATCGAATTACCCGAAGTCCCGAAGTGGACATGAGTCGTCTGATCAAAGGAACACTTCAGGAAGTATCCTGACCGTTAGATCAAGGAGAAGAACATGGTCCACATGAAGAGATCTACGTCAGCAAGAACACGTGGCATAATCAGATGATGACAAGTGTCAAGGTCTCATAGGTACTTTAGGCATATGTAAGCCACGAATCTGAGTGACATGTGGCAACCACTAAGTCAATGCCACGTCAACAAGTGATGTTAGCAAGTTACGTCACTCTTAGAGTTTTTACTTCGGGAGTCTCACCACCAACAAATGCCTGAATCCCCGAAGTTCTGAAATGAATGAGAATTGTCCATCGTACAAATAAACTCCAACCGTCTGATATATTTCGGTGAAATGAACTCTGGAAGATTGTGAAGGAGATATCACCCGAAGTGTCGAAGGCCGAAGTTAATGCTAACCGTTGATCTAATTCGGGAGCGTTATTGACCGTTGATCAAGCACGGTGGAAGGATAGAATAAGCGTAAACTATGAAGTGACACTAATCGTTGATCTACTTCATAGAGCGTTCTCAACCATTGAAGATTATGGACACGTGTCTTTTATTCGGGATATTTGTAAAGAGGCTGGAAGTCACAAAGGACGAAGTCCTGAAGTACTGACAGTCATTCATCTCATCGGGAGATTAAAACGTGACCGTTAATTCTGATAAGTAATCAAGCACTCGCTTGGCCTAGCTCCTGATCACCACCTACGATCGTATGGAATAAAGAAACAAAGGGAAAAAAAAGAGGCAGCGCTTAAATCAATGAGCATGTGGTTTTGCGTATATGGTCATATGTAAATGGTTTGAAGGAAATGTTTCATATAGATTTAATTTAACAGAGAGTTAGCACTAGAACATTACAGAGAATCGATAAAAGATCAAATATGAATTGTTGGTGAACTAAGAACACAACAGAAGCATGAGTACAATATGATGAGTCGATTCATGTCTGTGATCAACTCATGAAGACAAAAGAACCGACACATAGTCATGATCAAAAGAGAGTTAATTCATGAACATTATGAATAAAGTATAAAAGGAAAAATTATATTAATTAAAGATTAATATTATCATTTAAATTAAAAGGTATAATGGTTCAAATATAAAAAGACACAATGATTCAAATTCACACGAGTTGGAAGACTATATAAACAAGATGGAATGGTGAGAAGATGTGTAGTTGAATTTGTTGAAGTATATATATTTATATATAATGGATTGAATGAAGGTTCATTCTATCAGGTTGGTGCATGTTTACAAGCTGGGTTTTATACGAGAATTGGATTCCTCACATCTCAGTTGGATCTGAGATCAACAAGTTGGGACTTGTTATGAGGGTTGGATTCCTCATTTCTGAGTTGGATCTGAGAACTACAAGCTGGGTCTTGTAACAGAGAGCTGGGTCTCTCATAATTGTTTGAAGATGACATTCAAAGATTGATCTTATATATTCATTCGGGTTAAATAAATAAATAGATTATTTATTTTTTTATATATTGGTTGAAAAAAATGAAATAAATATATGTTGTTCAAGTAATTTATGAAAAGTGAAAATTTGTCCAAAATTTTGTGACACTGATTCACCCCCCTCTCAGTGTAAGTATCCATTTCAACACTCTCATTCCACATCAATATCTACCTAAGTGTCAAAATGGTCCCCTTTCTTGTCCAATTATGATCGAAATCAACATGGATTATGTGTAAACCTCATGGCAGTTTTTATTACAGAATTAAAATTTGTAATATCTTGGTAGAAGGGGCCTCTTTGCAGGCCCGCTGTGTCGATCTGCTGGAAGTCAAAAATAAGAGTTTAACAATAAGTAATTTGACCATGATTATGTGGATAGGGCCATCTCGCAGGGTGGTTCTGCAAAATATTTCAGTCATCCGAAACTGTACCGAAGTTAATGTAATGAGAGGATTCTTTTACAAATCGTTACCATTATGTGGAGCCCACTTTTTCTTCTTATCTTTTCATATATTTCTTTTTCAAAAAAATTATAAAACTAAAAATATTATAATAATAAATTTGATGATGAATTAAATGATAAATATTAACATATAGTATTACTGATTATGAAATAAATTAAGAAAATTATGTTCTATATGAGATCATCCTTCATTCTTTTTTATTCAACCATATAATATGTTATATGGAATTAAAATAATAATAATAATAAATTTGATGTAGGTAAATAATCATTCACAAATATTTATATAAAAGAAAAAAAATTATAAAAAAAAATTAGATCTGGAAATGGGGGCCAGGGATGTTCTGGCTACCGTAAGAGGCCCCAAACTGCATGACATAAATAATGGGTTTAACAGGGTTGGATTGACTACATAAATAATGGGTTTAATCTGGTTGGATTGACTACATGGGAAGAATATGGATATAGAGAGGCTTATGTTGTAATGTTGTCGCACAACACGCGATTCAAGCGATTCATCAAGTACATCTCCAGTGCCCATAATGTGCATTCCATCTTTCTTCCTTCCAAATCTGTTGCTGCTTCTGAACACCTGGACAAGAGGTGTAATCCTCGTTGCAGTGATACATGCAAATGCATTGTATTCGGGAATGTGCAAAAGATCGCAATCCTGCTTGCTCGTAGGATGCCTGCAACACTAAAATCACTTCCTGATTCCAAGTGCCTATTGCCATCTGCGGGCTGCCTGAGAAATGGTTTCCATTGTTAGATTAATCATTGGGGACTAATGTAATCCTAGTTAACTGGAGGTTAACTAGAATTCAATTTTTAGTTTTTGGTGGTTTAACTGTCTAAGACATAACTGTCTGGGACTAACAATTTTGTTTTTTCTTGTATATATTTCTGCATTTGTACAGTTTTAAGTTCATGAATAATATTCCATGAGCATGATGGAAGAAAGCCATAGAGCATTGTTCAATTATGTCTGTTGTTCAAGAGATAGAGTCTGAATGGATCAATTGTTTCCATTGATCGAGCAGATTATCAATGGATTCGTGAGGCAAGTTCGGGCATAGATTCCTCACGCAAACGTACTCTTGGCTCCCGAATTACTGTTGCAGCGAACATAATACAGAATGCGGAATAGGGCTGCGAATTGCTCCTCCACTACTTGAGCTTACTTGGTAAAATCTTAAATATTATAGAATGGTGAATTTTTTTAGATCCTTTCCTTTGAACATTTGGAGTAATAAGTGGGTTTTATTAAGAGGATTTTATATGTTTTTTTAAGGAGAGGTTAAAATTTTAAAAATAGTTTATTCCGAGGAATTCAAGGATTTGTCTTTTAAAGGAGAGCAACCAAAATTTGATGTACAGGAAAAAAATCATTTCATGTTCAGTTAGTACATGAAAGGTTGATTGTTAAATAGTAAATTAAAATGCATTCATTACTTTCAATAGTTGGAATTGTGATTTTCTGAAAGGAAAATTATAGAAAAGTAAAAAATACTCTTATTTTTATTATATAAAAGTGAAAAATACTCTTAGTTTTAATGATATGTGGGATGATATTTGTGAAACTAAAAATGACGCCAAATATGACAGCAATGATGATAGCACATATGATAGTGAGCCAATAGAACCCATAGATGATAAGGAGCTTGCAATCTGGTAGAGTAAAGACAAAAAGGCATTGTTGCCTCTCTCAGTCAAGAGGTAAGCATGTATATAATTTCCTATAAAACTCTCAAGGATCTTTATGATTCTCATTCAGAACTTGATATTATTCAATTGTTAATGAAGTTATTTAATTTATATATGAAGGATAATGATCCAATGAAACTATCCTCTGAAACCAGAGTTCTCTATCATGATATTGAAGCTACTGGTGTAAAGGTTGATTTACAGTTAACTTCTTTTATCAAATTTCTTTACCCTACCTATTCACACTGTCTTGAATATCTTCAAGCTAGTGAAGAGATGAAAAACATGAACTTTGATAAACTTGTAGAGAAAATTGCAGAGAGAGAAAAATCCTTTGGGAGGAAGGAGAAACTTCCAAATGCTGAGACAATGTGTCTTGCACACCAAGGGAAACCGATAATACCCAACATGTAATACCCCTGTTTCTCCCAGCTTGTAATTAATCATTAATTATGATCACCATGCTATGGCATGAGAACAATGTAAATGTATTATTTAGATTGCCAATGACTAACTGTGGGGGTAAATCCTTGAAGTACTAGCCATGATATCACTAGATGAAAGAGTGAGGAAACTGTGGAGAGGGTTCATTAGTTCAAATGACCCAAATTCCCTTTGTTGAGATAATAATCCTCATCTGGATCCCAAGGAGAGGAATCAATTAATGAAGGAGGGACTGGTGGTTGGATAATCAACAACCCCCATGAATGGAAGCATGATCTGGCTGAGGAGACATGAGGTTATCATCCCGAAGTACCACAGAGTCCTACAGACCCAGGTTGACTTGAGTTTCCTTTTGAAATAAGGAACATGATAGGTCAAGAACCATCCTGGGAAAGGC
>JZKD02S2150364.1:679521-711851 GCA_000966675.3 Picea glauca
AGAGGCCTGTGAACATTGCTATCTGAATCAAGTGCTATTTCTGTTCAAGTGCTATTTCTGTTGCTATTTCGTATATCATTGCTGTGTATTGTGAAGATTATGCTGGATATTTCACCGTTATTCTGTTATTTCTAGCATTTCATTTCTGTTCTGCATATTTTATATATCTGGTATCTTGCAGAATTCAATCACATATAGGGACCTCTGGATGAATTTGGCTTTGAATTTGAAATAGATATGCCATACAAAATGGAGGGTAGAGCTGTGGAAGAGAGTTTGGTTGAAACTGTGGACTACTCCAGTTCAACTAATGCTACTTTACAATGCAACATTGAAATACAAAAATGTATTGTTGACCTTCCTAATAATACTTGTGATGAACGGATCCTACTTAGACATCAGGAGGTGACATGGAGTGTTTAGAGTGCTTGAAAGGGGGAAGGCGACCAAGGAGGTGACATGGAGTGTTTAGAGTKCTTGAAAGGGGGAAGGYGACCAAGGGAGATGGCTATCGACTGAAGTAACTTGTAAACCTTTGAATGCAACAATATATCCATCATCATAACAATAAGAAGGATATAAACCCTGAGTTTCTTCACAACTTTGACAGAAATATCAGCAGTAGAACATATGAAGGAAGGCTTTAAGAAAATACAAAATCAGTAAGCACCTCTTTGAATCCGTTGCTACACCAATCAGATATGTGAGTTTGTAAATTGCCACTGTGGTCGAGCCTTAGTGCGGAGCCACGAGTGGGGTCCTCCTCTACGAGTGGGGTATTGGACTAACAAAATATGGTCACGACTCACTGCCAACTGGTGCCTGGGCCGAACCTAGGAGTAACCCGTTACCAACCAGAAGAAAGTCCAAGAGTAAAATACTAAACCTGTAAATATCAAGGCCCAAAGGGGAAATAAGAGGTAACAGAAGAAGAGTAAAACCGTTATTTGTAAACCTCCGTTCCATCAAACCCCAAAGGGGAAATTCAAATAAGAATGAAGATGTAAACTGGCGAATGCATTTCAGATCCCATATAATTTATACCATGTGGGAGGGCCAAAAATCTCCATGTTCTTTGGAAATCGGGCAAAGGGAAGATTGTAGGCTGTAGCTACCCAGTGTTGAGTGCCCATTGCCCATACCACAAAATCAGGGCGAAATTAGACCATAAACCCCAATTTTACCAAATGGCAGGGCGAAGAAGCTATCATAAATTCCCATATTTCTAGAAATTTGGCTAATGGAAGCTTGTTCCTCCAAATTTCAGGGGCTAAATATAATTTGTTTTCCTCTATCCCTCCTAAAAACATGGGCTAACCCTATACATGATTTTTACCCTAAAATAAATTATGGGCTAATGAAATAAGTTTAAAAAAATCGCTCTAATACAAAAAATTCGCCCAATAAAAAATTAGAGGCCCCTTAATTTCGCCCATGAGCAAAATTTAGCCCCTAAAATCATCTATGGATCAAATTTTTGTGTCTGTGACTAAGATTTGTAGTGTTTGATTCATAATGGAAATGCTTAATTTTATTTTGTAAACTATTCTCTTCGAATGGTTATGAGATGACCAGTGTGGCCCTTGGGCTGGTTGGGAAATCCTCAAGGTATTATTCCCAGGGATCAACTTCAAGGTACTAGAGTCGGGGCAGACTCCATGGGACTCCTACAGTCTTGTTGATGCTTCAAAGGTGCTTTTCCCCATGTTGGAACCTAATTTTTGTGAGTGGAGGGTGCTTCCTTCAAACCAGTAGCCTAAGAGACCACATGCTTGTTATAACCCTAAATTGCACTATTCATGCTCACCTGGCATCAAGCCAACTCTTTGCCCTTTATTTCCAAAGCCATGCTGAACAGACTCTTCAAAAACCCCTTCAAATAAGTAGCCCACGCCCTAACCTATCATTGGGCACGGTTGAATGCTGGTAGGCCTTATACTGCACGCGTTGGAATGCGGGCTGGCCCACTACAGCAAGCGTTTACCTAACAAAGCAGAAAATCAGGAAAGTTTCCAACAGAACGAGAAGATTTTGGTCAGTTAACTGGAACTCCCCGCCATGCATGGCCGAGAGTTCGTCTAAAACCCTAGCTCCTTCTAGCCTATAAAAGGAGGGGTAGGGGTACTATTCAAAGGAGGAAAATCATAGCAAAGAAACTCTGCCCAATTGCCGAATCCGTTTTGTCCCAACCCTTTAGCCTTTCCTCAAGATTTAGGAGAATTCAAGCAAAGCAGTTGAAGGAAAAAGAAGAGGAGGAGCCCAGGATCAGGATCGAGGAACGGTGGCCGGTCTCTATAATCATTGTAAGTTGATTCATCTTGAGATTAATAAAAAGATACTTTTCCTGTCCCAAATACGTGAATCTTATATGTTTTATGTGATTTGTGTTTAATCTCTAATCCTTTAGTAGAACAATAGCATGCATGTGTAGTTTTGTCTTGATTGTAGGATCACTTTGTGGAAGGAGCAACAGAAGCAACAGGATAAAGCTCAACGGAGGATCTACACCAACCATCGATAAAAAGGTTAGTGAGTTCTTCCCATGTGTGCATGTGAAAAAGGGTTTTAGATTTGGGGTAGAAGGTTAAACGTAATTTCTTAAGGGTCATGATCTGCATGCAAGTTTAACCCTAGCTTGTTAGTCCGTAGGGTAGAATAACCCCACAACAAGGCTCATACCCATAGCCTTAACCAAATCTCAGCTAAGATTCGATCTTACAGCCTGAGACTCATTAGAGTTTCCTTATGACTAAGGTCTGGGAACCCTGTGCTAGTGGAAAAGGAGCTAAGACTTTATGGCTTAGGAACTCTAGGAGTTTGGAGCTCCGGGGTGTTGCGACCTTAACCAAATCCTAGCCAAGAGGTATGACTGTAGCCTTTGGGGCTTGACAAAGCTCCATATAACCAAGGCCTAGGAACCCTGGGTTAAGTTCTGAGGGAGCTAAGTGTTCAATACTTTGGGAGTCTAGAGCCCCAGGGAATTAAGTATTGCAAAAAAGAAATTGCACCAAAGATGACCTGTCGAGTCGGTGGCTTGATGGTTGACTGATAGTTGGCGGTTGTAAGACATCCATGATGGGGCGAAAATAAAATAAAAAATTTGTCCTCCTTATAGGAACAGATCATTTCCCTCTATGATTCCTCCTTTGGGAAGTTTGGGACTCAGCCCGACCCTCTGGTCAAGGTGCTCTGATTCTCTAAGTCAAGCAAGAACTTTGAGACCTTAATAGTCTCACCTCTTAATCAAACACATGCCCTTCCAGCCTCTGGTGCAGGTATTATGATACCTGTGACCTTCTCCTTTGCACTTCAGTGAAGTCTTGAAGTTGGCATTAGCCCCTTTTCCCTTGGCCCTTCCTCGGATGTGACCTTGGGCGGTGTTAGCACCAATTCTTGTAAGGGGGTGTTTTCTCTCTGGATTCAAGTCCTTGGTGTAAAATGCGAGAAATGGGGCTTAAAAACCCACCAAATACAATATATCCAAGGTTGCAACCATGAGCGCAAAGAACAACACTCGAACAACTCAATCCAGACTCGAATCAAGCAAGCAGACAAGTTTATTTTTCAACGATGGAGATCCCATTAGGCAATTCAGATCGGTGGTTCATGGGTGTTCAGGGTCCAGGAGTTACGCAGAGTATAGTGTTGGAGAAAAGAACTGAAGAGAGAATGAGTCATCTGATCTAGTGCAGACACATGGCGCACGATTGACATTTTGAGATTTCACGAATTGGAGAGATCAGAGAGCAGAGTCTTTAGAACTTGCAAAATGCAAAATCGTGAAAAAGATCACAATCGTTAATTAAAGGAGAGATCTAGACTGTTGGATCAGCAGATAAACGAAGTGGTGATTTCGTGAATCGGGAGTTTTGAAGGGAACTATCTTTCAAAGTCCCGAAGTACCAAAATGTTGAAGTGCTAGAATGCGCAAATTTCCTGAGTCCCAAAATGTCGAAGCCTCAAAGGCCCGAAATCCTGAAATTGCAATTTCGCGAATCAGAGGTTTGACAAGAAGCAGCGCCCCGATTCCCCGAAATTTTATAGGGGTTGAGCATAGGGTCATAGCCTATGGTCACGTGGAAGGAGGTGCCAAGAAGAAAACGTCCATTGCGAGGATCCTCAGCTGTCAGATGCATAGCAGATCCGACTGTCAATTTGAGTCAGGCCATTTCAAAATTTCACGGATCAGGAAATCTGAAGTCAAGAGTGTGGGAGATACCGATAAGTGAAGTCCCGAAACGCATTGGTAATTTGGGGCCCATGGTCATAGACCGTGGTCGTATGTAGGTAGAGGTGAAAATTTCGCATGAGCTGTGCCCAGGGCCCAAGTGTCGATGTTTCCACAGAAGGGGTTGCCACATTCTCCAGGTGCCAAATTGACTCGGCCTCATTCTGATTCCTACAAAGAAGTAAATGAAAGCAGGAGGAGGTGGTTGAAACCTCGCCTCACCCCATAAATGAAAGGCATAGAAGAGATGACAGTGGAAGCGGACTGTCAGCCTGTGGTACCCCTCGATGGTATTTTTCCTACAAGGCCCATGCTGAGTTAAGGTGGCGTCTGACAAAGGAATTCCTACACAGTCTAAATGAGAAGACACCATGCCCTGGAGGTTCGAGCATGCCTTTGCTGGGTTAATTTTTTAGTATATGTCTGAAGTTTTGTTATTTTGTTAGGGTCATTGGTTGAGCAGAGCTCCCATTTTGTAATATGTTTTAACACTAGAGCTATGTTTGGTTATGTATCTGTATTTGAGACTTCTTATTTAATGAAAGTCAACTTCTTTCCATCTCTCTATAAACACTGTGGTAAGAAACTCAGAATTGGAGGATCCAGTTGAGGGTTGTGATGTTGTAGGATGATGTAGGTTTGATCACTGCAATATTTTCACCAGTTTTAATCAGTTTCCTATCTTATATTTTCCGTCTTACACTAAGTAGCTCGGAATTGGATGATCCAGTCGAATTGTTACAGTAGCATTATGATGTAGGTTTTATCATCGTGTTGTAATAACTATGTCATTTAGGAATATCTCAGTGTCTGAAGCTTCAGGTCCAAGAGGATATTGTTCTTGAAGCTTTTCTTCCTTAGGCTGCTGGAAGACCGGATGTCCATAGAAGACCCTTACATTTTCTCACCAAGTCTTCCATCTGCTCATTTTAAATTCAACTTCCTGACTGGAGTTAGATCAAGACCTCACTTGCTTATGCTTTGCCTGGTCCAGGATTTTGAGTTAGAGTGATATTATCTTAGGTCTGCACCCATACGACCACCCTTATTCATTCATTGTGACATACAAACTGATGGGTATCAGGCTTACCTCTGCTGTAATCCAGAGGTGACTTCTGGTGCTAACATTTATGGTGCTATTGCTGGGGATGAAATCAAAGATTTTCCCTGGGTAGAATGACAAAGCTTACTGATTCTGAAGGTACATCAGAACTCAGTACATTGAAGATTACTACTGTGCACCTGGCGACTCCACTATTTCCACTTCACTGTTTCAGTTGTGGCTGCCTCTAGCACACCTGAAAATGCACCCATAAGAGCTTTCTCAAGAAGATTTTAGCAACTGCTTTCTTAGCTTGAGAAGTTCCTTGGGGGAACAACAACATTAGGATCTGGCCTTTGCTGGTGAACAAAGACCAGACACATTCAAATTTGCGCATCATTCATTTGGCAACTCTATGGTTAAAGGATCAATTGGCGACTCCACTAGTTTGAAATGGACAAAATCCTGGCTCAAAGGTTTTCTCCCTTTAATTTTTCTGTTGTTCCTAGTTTTCCTAATGTTGTCCCTATTGTGGATGAATGGGGTGATTATTTGCCCATATTTAGAGAGCTTAAAGAGGACAACTCTGCTCGACATCTTAGTGAGTTTCATGAACTCATGCATCAGTGGGAGATACATCATGAGGATGTATTAATGAAGATGTTCATGTTTTCATTAGTAGGGGACGCTCGTGAGTGGTACCATTCTTTACCCCTTGCTAGAATTTCCTCACTGGGAGAATTTCATGCAGCCTTCACTAAGCATTGTCAAAGGTATTATTCTTCTGATTCAACCTATCATAATCGTCCTGAGGAATATGAAGACAGTGATCGAGATCTGGTTGATTCTCATAGAGCGTGTGAGGATGAAGACTGTGAGGAGGAAGGAGATTCTTTGGGTGAGCTGATGGGGCTGGTAAAATCTCTCTCTGTCGAGATAGAAAAGTTCAAATCTGAGGAAGACGTGAAGGATTTTCCAGTCCCTAAAGTAGATGTTCTTAACAACACTACTAATGCTGATAGTATTGAATATTTTATCACAGTAGAGGTCTTGCATTCTACTCCTGATGTGCCTGTTGTCCCAAGCTTTGACAATTATTCAGATGAGGAGCAGTAGAGCCCCACATCATAGTTTGCTGACTATAGGAGCATCCAACCTGTATATGATAGTTACGAGCCAGATTCTGTGCTGGATATGCAGGAATTCCAACATCAGACTGCAGATCCTTTTTCTCTATTTGTTAAAGAAGATTGTCATGAGGAAATCAACCATCCTTGGCCTACAGTAATTACTTAGCAACATGATGAAGAGAATAACTTTCCCATGGGTCCTATTTATGATGATTATGAATCTGACCTGTGGGAGAGCCATGATGAAGAACCAGAGGAACAACAGGAGGAGCAGTTTATCTCTTGTCTAGAGCCTGTAAGTGAGCATCCATCGCCTGAGATCAATCAGCCTGCACCGACTGTTCACCCCCCTTTGTCTATCAGAGAGATTCAACCATGTGTGAGTAGCTGTGTAGCAGAGAAGGTTGTCTATTACAATTTTTTTGGAGTTTTCCACTAGTCCTATGAGCATGTGAAGGAATACATGGAGTTGTATTTCCTTCATGATTTGCAGCCACCCAGCTTCATCCTAACCTAATCCTTAGGATGAAAGCTGAAGGATGTAACCATTCTATTGTTGCGGTTGCATCATCTGCTAGTGATCATTGACAGAGTGAAGGATATTCCATTCAAGAAGTTACTTGATTGGCTATGGTGGAAGTTTTCTTTCACCTAGCACTATGTAAAAATTTGTTAGTTTAGGACTGTACATAAATAAGCTCCTTGGAGCATGTGTGTTTATTTTGTTTCTAATTTTCAGCTTGTATTTTCAGCAGGGTGTTTTGAGCTCAACTCCATGGCCCAACAAAAGGTGACTGGAACTACTTGGTAGCTTGCAGGGAGTATGCCATCCCCCATGGAGCCTAATGTTAGCACCAATTCTTGTAAGGGGGTGTTTTCTCTCCGGATTCAAACCCTTGGTGTAAAATGCGAGAAATGGGGCTTAAAAACCCACCAAATGCAATTTATCCAAGGTCGGAGCCATGAGCATAAAGCACAACACTCGATCAACTCAGTCCATAATCGAATCAAGCTAGCGGGCGAGTTTATTTTTCAACGACGGAGATCCCATCAAGTAGTTCAGATCAACAGTTCACGGGTGTTCAGAGTCTAGGAGTTACACGGAGTATAGTGCCGGAGAAAATCCCCAAAGAGAGTATGAGCCGTCTGATCCAAAGATGACACGTGGCGCACGATTCTCATTTTGCAATTTCTAAAATTGGAGCGATTAGAGAGCAGAGTCTTTAGAACTCGGGAAATGAGAAATCACGAAAAGATCACAGCTGTTGATTAAAGGAGAGATCTGGATCGTTGGATCAATAGATAAACGAAGTTGCAATTTCACAAATCGAGAGTTTCAAAGTGAGCTATCTTTCAAAGTCCTGAAGTCCCGAAATGTCGAAGTGCTGGAATGTGCAAATTTACTGAGTCTCGAAATTTCGAAGCCTCAAAGGCCCGAAATCCTAAAATCACTATTTCACGAATCAGAGGTTTGAAAAGAAGCAACGCCCCAATTCCCCAAAATGTGAAATCCCAAAATTTCATAGGGGCTGAGTGCAGGGTCACAGCCTATGGTCACATGGAAGGTGGTTCTAGGAGGAAAGCACCCATTGTGAGGAGCCTTAGCCATCGGATGCATAGCAGATTTGACCGTCAATCTGAGTTAGGCCATTTCACAGTTTCACAGATCGATAAATATGAAGTCGGGAGTGTGGGAAGTCTTGATAAGGGAAGTCTCAAAACGCCTTGGGAAGTTGGAGCCCATGGTCGTAGCCCAGGGCCCAAGTGTCGATGTTGCCACAGAAGGGGTCACCGCATTCTCCAGGTGCTAAATCGACTCGGCCTCATTCTGATTCCTGCAAAGAAGTAAATGAAAGTGGCAGAAGGTGGTTGAAACCTTGACTCACCCCATAAATCAAAGGCATGGAAGAACTAACAGTGGAAGCAGACCGTCAGCCTGTGGTACCCCTCAATGGTCTTTTTCCTGCAAGGCCCACGCTGAGTTAAGGTGGTGTCTGACAAAGGAATTCCTACATAGTCTAACTGAGAAGATGCCACGCCATGGAGGTTCGAGCACGCCTCTGTTGGGCGAATTTTTGAGTATATGTATGAAGTTCTGTTATTTTGTTAGGGTCTTTGGTTGAGCAAAGCTCCCATTTTGTAATATGTTTTAACACCATAGCTATCTCTGGTTATGTATTTGTATTTGAGACTTCTTGTTTGATGACAGTCAACTTCTTTCCATCTCTCTATAAACACTTTTTTAAGACACTTAGAATTGGAGGATCCAGTCAAGGGTTGTGATGTTGTAGGATGATGTAGGTTTGTTCACTGCAATATTTTCACCATTTTTTATCAGTTTCCTGTGTTATATTTTCCCTCTTACGCTAAGTAGCTCGGAATTGGAGGATCCAGTGGATTTGTTACAGTAGCATTGTGATGTAGGTT
This sequence comes from Picea glauca, assembly GCA_000966675.3. Classification (NCBI taxonomy): domain Eukaryota; kingdom Viridiplantae; phylum Streptophyta; class Pinopsida; order Pinales; family Pinaceae; genus Picea; species Picea glauca. The sequence continues at coordinate 688,349 of JZKD02S2150364.1, forward strand.
TGATCATCCTGCTATTATAACTATGCCATTTAGGAATATCTTAGTGTCTGAAGCTTCGGGTCCAAGAGGATCTTTTTCTTGAAATTTTCTTCCTTAGGTTGCTGGAAGACTGGATGTCCATAGAAGACCCTTACATTTTCTCACCAAGTCTTCCCTCTGCTCATTTTAAATTCAACTTCCTGACTGGATTTAGATCAAGACCTCACTTGCTTATGCTTTTCCTGGTCCGGGGTTTTGAGTTAAAGTGATATTGTCTTGGGTCTGGTCCCATTCGACCACCCTTATTAATTCATTTTGACATACAAACTGATGGGTATCAGGCTTACCTCTACTGCAATCCAGAGGTGACTTCTGGTGCTAACAGGCGATGACCTCACGCAAACACAATATTGTGGGCATGACCAAAGGTGGTTTGAAACCAAACTACTTTTCGGCCCACAATTCTCCTCAAGCCTCCACGTGGCATTTCTCCAAAATTGGGGTTTGGATTGCGGCCCGCCCTCAAATTTTTAAAGTTCACGCACCTCCGATCCCTGCAATTTTACAGGACTATCGATCTCTCAATCTTGACGGTACTGTCTGAACTGACAGTTCAAATATGACCTTTTCAAATCCACGGACTAGATCTATCCCTCCTAAATCAATGAATGTGACCTCCTTTGTGATTCCGAACTTCGGACCTTTCAAATCTCAAACCCTTCTTTCCTCCATACATCAATATTCCAGAGTTGACGATCTGTGGACACCTGTCCTCCTAAATTAATGGCCCTACTTCTACTTCAGGTGTTTGGCCCTTCAAATAGATCAACGACCCTATGGCCCTCTTCTCGATCAACGGTCGAGATCTCCTTCGGGTCTCCCGACTTCTGAGATATCAATTCTCAAACTTCACCCTTTTTCCCAATGGCTTTCATCTGAAGGTTATAATCCACTGACGCATGTCCACTTGATCTGACAATCAAGGATTACTTCGGTTCTTTACCCAGAGTCCACAGATTTACACCACATCTCCTCTAGATCTGACGAGTATGAATTACTTCGGGACTTTACTCGGAGTCCACAAATTCACGCCACGTGTTCTCTGGACTTGACATTTCAAATCTACTTCAGATGATTCAATGGTTGACATTTACTTTGGGTCTTTGCCCAGAATCCACAGATTCAAGCCACTTGTCCTCTAGATTTGACAGTCCAGATCTACTTCGGCATTTCGGGCTCCAGTATTTTAAACTCTCAATCTGAAAATCTCAAGGTGATTTCTATGAATTCTATGATATGTCGTCACGTGTCCCTCTGGATATGACGACTATGAATTTATTTGGGAATTTACCCGAAACTCATGGATCTACACCAAGTCTCTTTTGAACTCTGACGATTCATATTCACTTCCGGTGATCCAATGCTTGAGATTTATCTCGGATGATCTGACGATTCAGATCTTCTTCGGATGATCGGATGGTTGAGATTTTACTTCGGCTCTCCAGCTCTCTGGACTTCATAAATATCAATTCTCAACTGAGAAAATCCATTGCAACTTACCCAGAGCTCACGATCTATTGAGAAGTGTGCCCTCACAGATGGACGAATCTTGACACTTCGACTATTCGGGCTTTGGGTGTTTCAAATATCAACTAAAAACCCTTGAATAGTTTTCCCGAAGCTGCTGGTCTACTTACACGTATCTCCTGGTGATCAATGGTTAGGATCATACTTCGGCTATTTCACCTCCTCTTCGTTCACAAACTTCTCAAGGTGTGGATCTTTCGCCACTCTTCTTCCTTGATGATGGATGGTCTCAAACTACTTCGAGACTTTAGAACTTTGGTAGGTTCTCTCTCCTGCATGTGCAAAGTGCTAAGGATCATGCACCTTGCTCTGATCAGACGACTATTGATCCTTTGAACTATGATCAAATGGCCACTGTCACTCTTTCTCCTGAGCTTCTGATTTCTTTTGAATTAGAAGATTTCTCAGTACTCGAAGGATTCGACCTTTACTTCTCCTACGGGACTGTCTCCTGGATTTCATCTGCACTCCTGAAAGCACTATCTCTTATGAGCTTGATCTCCTTGAAGATTTCACAGTCCCATGCACTCTTTGTGTTTCATGGATCGCGTCAAACTCATATCGAAGGTCAACGAAGATCGACGATTCAAAGAAATTGTGGGGCCCCAACATGCGTACTCTTTACTAGAGAGTTCGACCTCTGCAATTTGGAAAGTGCTCGCTCGATTCTAGTCTAACCGGGATTGTTGATCTCCCAACCCATTGAGATCAACGATGAATTCCGGGCCATGAACTAGCGCGTCCACTATTTTCATCCTCGCGCTCCGTAGTGATTCCCCACCCTCGATATCCGTTCATAGATCGATGGTTCATAGAAATTGTGGGGTTCAACTTGACTATCGTGCAATTTCTCATCTCAGAGACTCAAGCTCCAAGGTTCCTAGACCCAGGTCACGTGGATCTTCATATAACTCTTGGGCTATGATCCTCGTTCTTAGTCAGGTTTTCGGTTAAGGGAATAGGCGCAAGTTCAGAGTCTCCTAGACTACTAGTCTAAAGGGAACACCTTCCCAACTCACAGATCTTTAAGCTCTGAATCAAGGCAAGGTAACTTGTGAGTTTACCAAAACGATAGCTATGCCAAAAGGATTTCTCCGACTCCAGAACAGTGATGTAAATTCTTGGGGAAAGCATCTTCTAGTGATTAAACTCGAGTGTATGGAAAATCAAGAAGAAATATAGGTTCTCAAGGGAACGCACGCATACTCATAACTTAATCATTTAATACAGAGAAAGAACCCTTTATAGACATGTAAATACTCACATGCATCCATTGTTTACAATTCAAAGAATAAGGCAATAAAAAACTTATCAGAATCATAGAGCATGTTGTGACTGCTGAAAGGGGTGCCCGTTTCCACCTAGCCATAGGCTCAGTCACTCCCAATGGATTTATCACTGTCCACCCCCAAGCTTAAGCCACGATGCTTTGGGATTCAATCTCTTACTTCCAACTCAACAGAAGTTAGGGATGAAGGTTACTCTCCTTCTCCCAATACAAAAATAGATAAGGACGAAGGTTACTCTCCTTCTCTTGGCTCAATCTCTATTTTCTATGATCAGAACTCACTGTTCCTCTTTCGGTCCTTCTTCGGAACCAAGAGTTTCCGCTCTCGTCTCTGCATTTTCCCTGCAGGTCTTTCTCTGCCCACCACACTCCTTTCTTTCCTACCTCAACAAGGTTGCATGTGGCTCGAATTCCCAGTCTGTTGTTAGGTCTGGAAACCTTACAGATGGGAAGTTTGCCCCATCCCCTCATTAACTCTTGAGGAGGTCTTCCCACCTACAAGATCGAATGTAATTCATTCTTGGGTCAGAGGGTTGTTCTGATATGAGAAATTAATTCCAGCATGGTACTGGTTCGGTGGAGGTTAATGCAACCATTCCAGGTCCCCTCCACCACCTTTCATAGCATTCGTGGTTTTCTCTTAGCACATCCCCTCTTTCAGCAGCCATGCAACATGTGACCATTTTCTATTAAAATAACATAATTTACATTCATCAACCTTTTGTACAAAGGTCCATCAAATCAAACATTCACACTTTTAGGTTTTCCATAGTTCCTTGGCCAATATAGTTATATTTACAGACTGGGGGAAACAGGGTTTTACAATTCCCTCCCCCTTAAAGGAACATCATCCTCAATGTTCTATCTGTCAACATGACATGTATGTATAGGAGTAAACAAAATTGGATATGCCTGTCTCATGACATCCTCCATTTCACACGTAGCCTCATCTGGGCCAAAGTGTTTCCACTGCACCTTGACCTGTGCAATGGTTTGGTTCCTGAGTGAGGTTTCCTTCCTGTCTAATATGCATTGGGGTTCTGGCATGAATTCTCCCTCCGGCTCCATCTAGACCACATACCAGTCAATTATATGATTAGCATCATGTACATATTTCTTCAATAATGAGACATGAAAAACATTATGTTCCTTTATAGTGGGAGGGAGTGCTAGCCTATAGGCTACAGGTCCCACTCTATCTAAGACTTCAAAGGGTCCACAATACCAAAGTGCCAATTTGGCACAGGCTCCCATTCTCAGGGAACTCTTCCTGGGTTGAACTCTGAGATAGACATGGTCTGTGGTCTTGAACTCTCCGGGAGTTCTCTTTCTGTCGGCGTAAATTTTCTGTCTATCATGAGAAATCTTTTCTTATATGGTCCACTTGTTGTTCCATTTCTTTCATCATGTCGGGTCTGATTATAATTCTATCCACTGTGTTACTTCAACTGATTGGAATCTTGCACTGTCTACCATAGAGGGCTTCAAAAGGGCTCATCTTGAAGGATTCTTGATAACTGTTGTTGTAGGAAAACTCTACCAATGGTAGGTAGTCTTCCTACTTCTTAGGCTGATGCATTACATGCATCCTTATAATGTTTTCTACTATTTGGTTCACTCTTTCTGTCTGTCCATCAGTTTGAGGGTGATAAGCCGTGTTGAACAACATTTTTTTCTCAAAACCATCCATTAGGGATTTCCAAAAGATTGAAGTGAATTTGGTATCTCGGTCAGATACAATTTCCTTGGGCATGCCATGCAGTCTAAATATATCCTTCATGAAGATGTTGGCAATATCTATGGCCTTGCAAGTTGATTTGACAGGAACGAAATGAGCAGACTTACTCAGTTTGTCCACCACAACCATGATTGCATCATTTTTCTTGGTTGAATTTGGTAATCCAGTGATGAAGTCCATGGAGATGGTTTCCCATTTCTATTCTGGGATCGGTAGGGGTTGTAACAATCCTGCTGGATGTCGGTGTTCTGCCTTAACTTGTTGGCATTCTAGGCACTTAGCTAAATAGTTAGCTATGCATTTCTTCAATCCAGGCCAATAGAAGTGTTTCTTAGTGGCCATGATCATCTTTTGATATCCTGGGTGACCAGTATATGGTCTCTTATGTAGTTCCTCCATTATGAACCTCTTCAAGTCGTCATAGTTTGGAATATACTATTTGTTTCTGTAAGTCAGCAGGCCTTCTTCGATCATCTGGTAGCCTTCATATTTTAGCCCTGTAGGCTCTTTCCTTAGGTATGATGTCACGGTCTTGAAGAATGCATCTGTTTCTTGTGAATTCCTGACTCTTTCCCTGACATCTGTTTCACAGGTGCTTACCACTGCCAGATGGAACATTTTTATACTTCTGCTAAGAGAATCAACAACCCTATTTTCCTTCCCTTTGATGTGTTTGATTTTGAAATCAAACTCACAAAGGAGATCCATCCACCTAGCTTGCCTGAAATTGAGTTTTGGTTGATCAAACAGGTGTCTCAATCCACAATGGTCTATCATAAGAAAAAATATCCTACCCAGGAGGTAGTGCCTCCACATTTTTAAAGCGTGTACTATGGTAGCCAACTCTAGGTCATGGGTCACATAATTGATCTCATGCTCATTTAATTTCCTGGACACGTAGCAAATTACATTTCCCTCTTTCATAAGGACTCCTATGAGTCCTTCCTTGAAGGCATTTGTACACACGAGGAAATAATTATCCGGGTATGCAATATTTAGCATGGGTTCATGGGTCAGGAGGTATTTCAGTTCCTGAAATATTTCTTCACATTTTGATGTCCAAATGAATTTAATCCCCTTTTTTTGAAGGGCAGTGATTGGACAACCAATATTGGAAAACCCTTTTATGAACCTTCTATAGTATCCTTCTAAGCCCATGAAGAATCTAATATCGGATACATCCTTCGGGGTAGGCCATTCCATAATGGATCTGATCTTGTTGGGGTCTACTGCCACCCCTTCCTTAGATATGACATGGCCTAAGTAATGGATTTGCTTTTGAAAGAAATTGCACTTGCTAAACTTAGCGTAGAGATGATTCTCTCTTAGTACTTGAAGTACGAGTCTAATATGTTCTTCGTTCTCCTCCTTGTTCTTGGAGTAGATTAGGATATCATCAATGAAAACCAATACATTTTTTTCTAGGAATTTGTCAAGTACATTATTCATCAAGCACATGAAAGTGATGGGGGAACTGGTTAACCCAGATGGCACCACCACGAATTCATAGTGACCATACCTCGTCCTGAAGGTTGTTTTGTGGATGTCTTCATCCTTAATCTGGACTTGGTGGTATCCAGACTTTAAGTCGATCTTCGAGAATATGGAAGCACCTCCCAATTGGTCGAACAGGTCATCGATTCTTGGTAAGGGGTAATTGTTCTTTATGGTTGTCTTATTGAGTTGTCTTTAATCTATGCACAGTCGGAGTGTGCCATATTTATTTTTCACAAACAAGACGAGAACTCCCCATGGAGATACACTGGGTCGGATGTAGCCTTTGTCCATCATCTCCTTTAGTTGTAGCTTGAGCTCAACCAGCTCTGGCGTGCTCATTCTATATGGCGTTATAGATGTTGGTACCTCTCCTGATGTAAGTTCTATTGAGAATTCGATATCCCTTCTTGGAGGTAGACTTGGTACCCCTTCTAGGAACATGTCCTTGTATTCTCTTAATATGGGGGGTCCTCTAGGTTTGGTTTGTCATTCTTAATAGATTACAATACTTGTATGGCATATAAGAAAGACCCTTTTCTGCAATACTTTTTCATTTCAAGGGATGATATTTGTCTCACTGAGACAGGCTTTTGAATCCCTCGGAGGGTCGTTTTTCTCCCTTCTTCATTTACACATTCTAAAGTTTTATAATAATAATCCAATTTAGTTTTATAATCAGCCAACCAATCCATACCAATCAACAAGTCATAAGATCCCAGGGGAATTATGTTAAGGGTCGCTCGGGTGGGCAATCCACCCATGATGAATTGACAGGCTGGTACGACGTCTGCCACCTTTATTTTGGTCCCAGTGGCTAATCACACCAACCATGGTTTAACATGTCTAATTGGTTACAGGTTACACTTATCAATAGTATGAGGGGCCATATAACTCAAATTAGAACCTGGGTCAATTAAAATAGAAACCAGATGGTTGGCGATCATACCTTCTAGCTCCACTACTAAAGCTTGGTGGTAATCTTGATTATTGTCCAAGACTGCATAGATTCATGGCATGCTCCTAGCCACATCATTTATGGTTGTATCTTCTTGGATATTGTAGACTCTCTTACTGTTATGTTGTCTGTGTGGGCAGTCCCTCAATCGATTATATTCTCCACAACCCCATCATTTTAAGGGTTCCTTCTTTAGGTTATTGGTCTTTTTTGCGACTTTCTTAAAAGGTTTATTTCCACTTTGAGAGGGGAAATTTTGTTGATATACACTTCTAGTAGGAAGGATCCTTCTATAATCTTTTACAAATTCTTAAATCTTGAGGATTTAACCCCCTTCTTCCGGAATCCCAAACTACTCTTCTTCTTTCGGTCCTCGTGAGGTCTTGTCTTACTCACAAATTGTTCATAACAATACCTCTCCTTCTGGATAGTTTCTTCTAAGGTTTTTGGTTCGTCGAACTCAATCCTGTCCCGGTAGGTCTGAGGTAAACCACTAATGAACTGCTGCATTTTTACGTTTTCATATTTTATGTAGGGTACATACCTCAGTACTTCAAGGAATTTATTGACAAATTCATCTATGGTGAGCTGCCCCAACCCGAGTTCATAGAATTCCTTAGTCTTCCCATCCATGTATTTCTCTGACAGATAATGCTTCCTGAAGTATTTCTCAAACTGTTTCCATGACAAATCCTTCTCATGGACTCCTTTCACATTCCTAAGGTCTTCCCACCAAATGGAATCCTTTCCATTTAGGTTAAAGATGGATATTTGAGCCTTCAAGTTTTCAGAGTAGTCATGGACTCTGAATTACTTCTTTGAACCAAGCAACCAAACTTCAGCCTCTTCTCCCTTCCTAATATCTCCATTGAAAGAGGGTGGTTTGGCTTTCTTGAATTCTTCAGGATCATGATTTTTGGAACGCTTCCGCTTCTTTCCTTTCCTTTGAGAATGTGAGCTTTCTCTGCTACTAGAAGATCCTTTAGATTTGCTAGCTTCCTTTCCAAAAGACTCTACTAGTGAGTGTCCCCTGCCTCTAGATTGGGCCTTCTTCGAGGCGCTTCTCCTAGTGTGGTTACTTATGGAGTCATGTTTTAGATCTCAAGTGGACTTTGAATTCTCTTCTTATATCGTCGGTCCACATGACTGGTTGCGGCTTCATTCTGTAGTTTCATCTGTATGTCGGACAAGGTTTGCAGCAAGACTGCATTAATTCATGTTTATTTTTCTTTCTCCTTTATCAATCTCTCATTTTCAGCCTTGCAACTCTGTAATTCGGCCCTGAGGCTCCTTACAGTTTCAGCCAGATCTGGAGGGGTTTCCACTGCCCTCCTTTCATCAGATTCTTTGTCTCTATTGTGGAATCCATCCCCCACTTCATGACACATCATCATCCTTTAGTCTTGAATTTTTCCTGTGATTTAATGACTACTCGAGTGTTGACAACAACACTTATTGTTAGCTAACAGTCTATTAGTTCATGAACAATACACAGTTCAATTTCTTAAATGCACACACACAGTAGAAATTTTCATTCTTTTCTTTAATAACATTTTTAACTAGACTTTTTAAGAAAGAGGTAAGGTAGAGTGTCATTCTTTTAAAAGTACTCCAAATAGAGTTTTTAAGCGACTCGTCCATGAGCCCAAGTAGGACAAGTGTTGTAACCATGCTTTGATACCAATTTCTAACACACCCACAATGGGTAGAAAAAAAAAAATTGTCCTCACAGGAACAGATCCTTTCCCTCTACAATTCCTCGTTTGGGAAGTCCGGGACTTAGCCCGACCCTCCGATGAAGGTGCTCTGATTCTCTAAGTCAAATAAGAACTTTGAGACCTTGATAGTCTCACCTCTTAATCAAACACAGGCCCTTCTGGCTTCTGGTGTAGGTCTTATGATACCTGCTACCTTCTCCTTCTCGCTTCACCGAAGTCTCATAGTTGGCGTTAGCCCCTTTTCCCTTGGCCCTTCCTCATATGTGACCTTGGGTGATGACCTCATGCAAATACACAATTGCAGGCATGACCAAAGGTGGTTTGAAACCAAACTATGTTTCGACCCACAATTATCCCCGAGCCTCCACATGTCCTTTCTTCAAAACTGGGGTTTGGATTGTGGCCCACCCTCAACATTTTAAAGTTCGTGCACCTCCAATCCCCGCAATGCTATGAGACTGTCGATCTACCGATCTTGACGGTACTGTTTGAAATGACGAATAAAATATTCCCTTTTCAAATCCATGGACCGGATCTATCCCTCCTAAATCAATGGATGTGATCTCCTTCATGATTCCGGACTTTAGACTTTTCAAATCTCAAACCCTTCTTTCCTCCATACATCAATATTCTGGAGTTGACAATCTACAGACACCTGTCCTCCTAAATCAATGGCCCTACTTCTACTTTGGGCGTTTGTCCCTCCAACTAGATCAATGGCCCTGTGGCCCTCTTCTCGATCAATGATCGATATCTCCTTCGGGTCTCCTGACTTCTGAGATCTCAAATCTCAAACTTCACCCTTTTTCCCAATGGATTTCATCTGAAGGTTATAATCCACTGACGTGTGTCCACTTGATCTGAAGATCAAGGATTACTTCAAGTCTTTACCTGGAGTCCATAGATTTACACCACATCTCCTCTAGATATGACGACTATGAATTGCTTCAGGACTTTACCTGGAGTCCACAGATTCATGCCATGTGTTCTCCGGAGATGACGGTTCAGATTTACTTCGGACGATTTGACGGTCGATGTTTACTTTGGGTATTTTCCTGGAATCCATAGATTCACGCTGCCTGTCCTCTAGATATGACGGTCCATATCTACTTTGGCCCTTCGACGTTTCATCTTTTGGGAGTTTCAACTCTCAAGGTGATTTCTCCGAAGTCTATGATCTGTTGTCATGTGTCCCTCTAGATCTGATGGCTATGAATTTATTCGAGACTTTACCCAGAACTCACGGATCTATGCCACGTCTCTTCTGAACTCTGATGGCTCAGATTCACTTTGGGTGATCCGACGGTTGAGATTTACCTCAAATGATCCGACGATTCAGATTTGCTTCGAATGATCAGATGATTGATATTTTACTTCGGCTCTCCAACTCTCCGGACTTTTGAAATCTGAATTCTCAACTGATAAACTCCAATTAAACTTACCCAGAGCTCACAATATGTTGACAAGTGTCCCCTCACAGATCGATGGTTCTCAAGACTTCGACTATTCAAGATTTGGGTGCTTCAAATCTCAATTGAAAACCCTTGAATAGTTTTCTTGAAGTTGCTAATCTGCTGACACATATCTTCTGGTGATCAATGGTCAGTATCCTACTTCCTTTATTTCACCTCCTCTTCATCCACAAACTTTTGGAGCTATGGATATTTCGACACCTATCTTCCTTGACTATGGACGATCCCAAACTACTTTGGGACTTCGTAACTTTGGTAGGTTCTCTCTTCTGCGTGTGCAAAGCACTAAGGCTCGTGCACCTTTCTCTGATCATACAACTGTTGATCCTTTGAACTGTGATCCAACGACCACTATCACTCTTCCTCCTGAGCTTTTGATTAGAAGATTTCTCAGTACTCAAAGGATTCAACCTTTGCTTCTCCTATGGGCCCATCTCCTGGATTTCATCTGCACTCCTGAAAACGCTATCTCTTCTAAGCTTGATCTCCTTGAAGATTTCACGGTCCCATGTGCTCTTTCCATTTCAAGGATCGCGTCAAACTCAGATCAAAGGTCAATGACAATCGACAGTTCACAGAAATTGCGGGGCCCCAACATGCGTACTCTTTACCAGAGATTTCAACTTCCACAATTTGGAAAGTGCTTGCTCGATTCTAGTCTAACTTGGATCGTTGATCTCCCAGCCCATCGAGATCAATGACAAGGGTGAATTGTGGGTCGTGAACTAGCATGTCTTCTATTTTCATCCTCATTCTCCACAGTGATTCCCCACCCTCGATCTCTATTCATAGATCGACGGTTCATAGCAATTGTGGAGTTCAACTTGACTATCATGCAATTTGTCATCTCAAAGCCTCGAGCTCTAAGGTTCCTAGACCTAGGTCACGTAGATCTTCATATAAACCTTGGGCTATGATCTCCATTCTTAGTCAGGTTTTCACTTAAGGGAATAGGCACAAGTTTAGAGTCTCCTATAATACTGGAATGAAGGGAACACCTTCCCAAATCGCAGAGCTTTAAGCTCCGAATCAAGGAAAGGTAACTTGTGAAGTTACCAAAATGGTAGCTATGCTGAGAGGCTTACTCCGACTCCAGAACAGTGACATAAATTCCCGGGGAGAGCGTCTTCGAGTGATTAAACTGGGGTTTATGGAAAATCAAGCAGAAATATAGGTTCTCAAGGGAATGCACACATACTCATAACTTAATCATTTAATACAGAGAAAGAACCCTTTATAGACATGTAAATACTCGCATGCATCCATTATTTACAATTCAAAGAATAAGGCAAGAAAACACTTATCATAACCATAGAGTGTGATGTGACTACTGAAAGGGGTGCTCGTTTCCACCCAACCATAGGATCAGTCACTCCCAATGGATTTATCACTGGCCACCCCCGAGCTTAAGCCACGATGCTTTGAGATTCAATCTCTTACTTCCAGCTCAACGAAAGTTAGGGACAAAGGTTACTCTCCTTCTCCCACTACAAAAATAGATAAGGATGAAGGTTACTCTCCTTCTTCTAGCTCAATCTCTATTTTCTTTGATCAAAACTCACTGTTCCTCTTTCAGTCCTTCTTCAGACCCGAGAGTTTCCACTCTCGTCTTTGCATTTTCCCCACAGGTCTTCCTCTGTCCACGACTCTCCTTTCTTGCATTCCTCAGCAAGGTTGTGTGTTGCTCGATTTCCCAATCTATGATCAAGTATGGAAGCCTTACGAATGGGTGATCTACCCCATCCCCTCATTAACTCTTGAGGAGGTCTTCCCACCTACTAGCCCGACTGCAATTCATTATTGGGTCAGAGGGTTGTTCTTATCTGAGCAATTAATTCCAACATGGTACTTGTTCGGTGGAGGTTAACACAACCATTCCGGGTCCCCCCCACCACCTTTCATAGAATTCGTGGTTTTCTCTTATCACATCCCCTCTTTCAGCAGTCATGCAACACGTAACCATTTTTTATTAAAATAACATAATTTACATTTATTGATGTTTTTTACAAAGGTCCATCAAATCAAACATTCACACTTTTAGGTTTGCCATAGTTCCTTGACCAATATAGTTATATTTACAGACTGGGGGAAACAGGGTGTTACAAATCCTTCCCCCTTAAAGGAAGATCATCCTCGATGTTCTATCTATCAACATGACATGTATGTACATGAGTAAACAAAATCGGATATGCTTGTCTCATGGCATCCTCCATTTCCCACGTAGCCTCATCTGGGCCAAAGTGTTTCCACTCCACCTTGACCTGTGAAATGGTTCAGTTCCTGAGTGAGGTTTCCTTCCTATCTAATATGCATTGGGGTTCTGGCAGGAATTCTCCCTCCGGATCTGCCTAGATCACAGACCATTCAATTATATGATTAGCATCATGTACATATTTCTTCAATAAGGAGACATGAAAAATATGATGTGTCTTTACAGTGGGAGGGAGTGCTAGCCTATAGGCTACAGGTCCCACTCTATATAATACTTCAAAGGGTCCATAATGTCAAGGTCAACACGTGTCACCCCCTAAAGAGGATATGTGTCACTCCTTTCCCTCGTCGTGTGTTAGCCTCTAGTTCATTCCCACCTGGCCAATGTGGTCGATGATGTGATCGAGACTCTGAGAGTCTAAGACTTCAGGAGTTCGAAGGATTTGGGGTGTAGTATCATAGAGGGATGTTCAACGTAGAATGCCAAATGTCGAACGTCGATGTTCAACATAGAAGGTCAAATGTTGAATGTCGACATTCAACGTAGAACACTGAATGCCGAACGCTAAACGTTCAAACTCCAAACGTCGAACACCGAACGCCAAATGACGAATGTCGAACATCGATCGCCGAATTGCTGAGGCCACGTGGAGATATTTCGAGACTTTGGGGAGTATGTGTGCATTAATAAAAAGGGGTGTTCAATGCCGAATTTTGACCGCCATGTGGTCCCCAACTGATAACGCTCGAACAACTTCGGGAGGCAACATATTGCAAACCAAAGGTCGGATTAGATCCTGTAACAGTTGTCAGAAAGCTACGGGCGAGTAGAAGAGGATGAAGACCTTAGAGAGATGATTTGAGATGATTAGATTGAGCAAATTGTTTATGCCCCACCTCTAGAAAGGGTATTTAGGGATCGGGTGTGTTAGAAATTGGTATCAGAGCATGGCAACAACACTTGGACTGCTTGGGCTCATGCACGAATCGTATAAAAAAATAGTATTAGAGAACTTTAAGGGTGACACCCTGTCTTTCTCATTCATAAGAGGCTTAGTTAAACCTCTATTGAAGAAAGGAATGAAGCCTTCTATTGTTGATAGATGTTTTGGAAATATGTATTGTATGTTGCTAATGTTTCCAAATAAATAAGCTGACTTCACTTTGCAATTGTACATGTTATTGTACAGTCATAAGATTAGGTTACCAAGGCTAAGATGAGCCTGTTGAGAATATTACTATCGATTGGAAATCATCTGCATAAGTTCCTTAAGTAGAAGGATGCAGATTAAAATTTAGTTGGTATCATACCCAACGAGATTGAATCATGCTAGTCTATGGAAAAGGAAGCCTAACATTTCTTGTGGGAAATGATAGCCAATCCTATAGGAGTGGGATTATGCTCACAAATACTAATAGAAAGACTTGGAGGTGAATGGATTGAAAGGATCCATAGCAGTAATAATTACTTCTTTAGTGAAGGACTAAACCTTGTGTATGTGTATGATCTCTCAAGATCAGAGGATTTATGGAAATGGTAAAGTCAAATCACTTGACCTATAATGAATGAAAATTGTTGCTCAAATAACCCAGTAAGCAAGGAAAAAGGTAACCCTTGTTGGTTATTTCCATGTAGAAGGGGTAACATCAGTATGAATTATGATTGTGATACTAATGATATGAGTGACTGTAATCTGTAACTAAAGAACACTAATATTAAAACTAAAATATCAATGTAAAATGGGTGCAAGAGATGGACCTACATATATGTGTATACATGCTTAAATGAATAATATGACTAAAGGCCCTCAATTGAGAGGGAAGCTGAGTGTTGAGTGTCTCTATGAGGCTTGTCATAAGGATGGAAAAAATATCCTTGGGAGGACGATCTGGATGTCTGATATGTCCATGTGCATGTATGACATGGAAATGATGCAAGCAATGAGCTTGTGGGATGGATGTTTGGCTATGTTTGTATATGTTTGAGTGCATGGGATTAATGCATTGGGAGTCTTCTTGAAATGAATATAGATAATAATAATAATTATATATGAATGATATTAAAGGTGCAAGTGATGCACCTGTATGAATATATGCATACAAAAGGCACAATATGACTACCTTGATGAGTGAAATGTGAGGCAAGAATTTCACTTGCCAAAGTTTAATGAATACCATGGATGCATGGTTGACTCCATTCCGAAGAGTCATGAAAGGTGTGTTTTGAATGATAGCTTGAGGGGAATGTGTTTCATTCCCTCAGAAAAGACTAATATAAATAGATGAAAGAGTAAGGGAGCAAGGATGATCTCTTGTTAGGATAAGAGGCAAATGATTATGCCTTTGAAGAGCACATGAGAATGACTATGAACAATCATGAGTTAAATGATTTTTAATGAAAAGATGTATGTGAATTGCAAAATATACCTAGGGCATCTACACACAAGATTATGATTATGCATATGGTTAAGTACATCATGGATGTAAGTAACAAAACCAGAATATGTGTGGATACATAATTTGGACGCATGACAAAGATGCATGTTTGTTGGCCCTTGACCAAGTTTTGGGAGATACTTGGTCATGTTTGACCATTTTTGGGACTTCGACAACCTGTCAAAGATGGAGCGCAAGGCAAAGCAGAGATTGTGGAATCTCGGGCCCTTTTTGAGTCCTTTTTGGGTTTATGGGATAATGTAGCAGGAATGGGATGTCGGCCCATGGGTTTACCCATGTTTAGGCCTATTTTGTAATGTACAAATAGAATTCTAGGCAATGTAAGGATATAGCGATATGTATGTTATGTGAAAAGGGTAGATCTATGTGATTTGGGTCTATGCATACTGTGTAAGACTTGCAAGGCTAAGTGTAAGTGATTGTAAGAGATTGTGGAAGATTGTGTGTTGAGATCTACTCGAGGAAGGAGGATCTAGCGAGCTGGACAGATATCCTGTCCTAGGCGAAATAGGATTTTGGTGGCTCTGTGCCTGTAACCAATTGAAGAAGGTAATAAAGAAGAAGAGTTGGTGGACGTAGCCCCAGGGTGGGGGTGAACCATGTATATTCTGTGTTTCTTTACTTTCTGTGATGTGTTGATGTGTTTATGTGTTTACTTACTTAGTTCTTGGATATAGATGACTATTAGATAGATCTGATACTACTTTGTGCTTGATAATGTTAATGAATTCTAGATCTAACTTACGTGAATATGCTCATGCTTGAATCTGCTAGGTCTGATCTGTTCCTTTATGCTAAGTACTTGAATACCACGATGCTTTGTAATTAGGGTTTTGTCTGCGAAGTATATATTGGTTTGATGTTCATGAAATATAATTGCTAAGTTCTTTTATAAGAGTTATAATCATAGATCCATGTCCCAACTAAGGTTGCAGACATCTGAGTCTTGCAACCACCCCTGCCTCTACCTCGCGTGAGACTTCATCTACTTCGTAGGTGTTTCCGAAAGGGCCAGTAGTTAGGGCTTTGTTGGTGCTCTCTTGAGTGTCAAACCCTGGGTCTACCCCTGTGCCAACAAATGGTTCAGATGACTTTAGCTTCATCATAGCAACCCTGAATGATGATTCATTGGAGATAGAAGAGAAGCAAGAAGAAAAGAAAGAGGAGGTGTACACTCAAATTAAAGATGAGCTCCAAGGGGTGTAGTAGGCACTACAGTCCAGCCGCACAGTCTCCACTATGCTAATACCAGTAAGAACACCAGAAGTGGGAAATGATCCAACTCAACTCCATCGAATTGTTGATACAGTCAAAGACCACCTTCGACGAGCATAGGAAGAAACAACACAAGCCACCCATGATTTAGCATAAGCACATGGAGACCTTGTAGAAGAGCACAGTGTTGCAGAAAGAGAGAAGCTTACTCTCCAAATGAAGTGGGATGAAGAAAGAGCACAGCTACAACAAAGCAAGGAACAATTGCTTGTAGAGAAACTTGAAGTTAAGGAAATGGTCAACAAAACACTTCACTCTGTGACAACTGTAGAGATAAAAGCTGAAGGGAGAGTCCCACAGTAGGTGGTGCAACTCAAAGAAGTGATTCAACAGCTCCAACAACACATTGCAGATCTAGAACTATGCACTATGCCCGAAACACTGCAAGACGTAAGGGACCAACGAGAAGTAGCTTCCTGGAGCGCAGTTGATAGATTAAAAGCTCTTACCATAGAGTGTAAGTAGCTAAGTAACTATAGCAACCAGACATATGAGAACCTCATTGAGAACCCTGAGTTACAGACATTGGAGTTTCAACTCCAGGAAGTGAAGCAGCACACAGATACACTACAGGCGAAGTTGAAGGCCCTGTCACCTGTGGAGAGAATGAAGCGGTCGCAAGAGAAATGCACTACCCAACAAAAGATCTATACAATCTAGAGAAAAGTGATGGAAGTAACACAATGACTCCAACCTATGCAAGATAAGGCATGTCATTTTTTTTTAGAGGTCGAGAGCCAAGGATAAAATCTAGAACAGGTTGTGAATGCAACAGAACAATGCCTAGAAGGGCCAGTGAATGACACAGTGATCCAGGAGTTCATCGAGCAAGAGGTCATAGCCCAACAACAGGTCGAAGAATCTTGAGCCATGCTCGAGGTATTCGAGGCATAACTGATCAGACCAGAGTTACTTGGGACAAGTCACGGGTGAGTGTTGGGGGTTTTTTGGCCCTTGACTAAGTTTTGGGAGATACTTGGTCATGTTTGACCATTTTTTGGACTTCGATAGCCTGTCGAAGATGGAGCGCAAGGCAAATCAGAGATTGTGAAATCTCGGGCCCTTTTTGGGTTTATGGGATAATGCAACGGGAATGGGATGTCGGCCCATGGGTTTACCCATGTTTAGGAATATTTTGTAATGTATAAATAGAAGTCTAGGTGATGTAAGGATATAACGATATGTATGCTATGTGAAAAGGGTAGATCTATGTGATTTGGCTCTGTGCATACTATGTAAGACTTGCAAGGATAAGTGTAAGTGATTGTAAGATATTGTGGAAGACTGTGTGCTGAGATCTACTTGGGGAAGGAGGATCTAGTGAGCTGCGGAGATCTCCTGTCCTATGCGGAGTATGATTGTGGTGGCTCTATGCTTGTAACAGATTGAAGAAGCTAACAAAGAAGAAGAGTTGGTGTATGTAGCCCCAGGGTGGGGGTGAACCACGTATATGTTGTGTTGCTTCGCTTTGTGTGATGTGTTGATGCGTTTATGTGTTTACTTGCTTAGTGCTTGGATATAGATGACTATTAGATATATTTGATACTACTTTGTGCTTAATAATGTTAATGAATTCTAGATCTAACTTACGTGAATATGCTCAGTGGTTGAATCTGCTAGGTCTGATCTATTCTTTTATGCTAAGTACTTGAATATTGTGATGCTTTGTAATTAGGGTTTTGTCTGCAAAGTATATATTGGTTTGATGTTCATGAACTATAATTGCTAAGTGCTTTGATAAGAGTTATAATCATAGATCTGTGTCCCAATTAAGGTTACAGACACCTGAGTCTTGCAACCACCCCTGCCTCTACCTCGAGTGAGACTTCATCTACTTCACAGGTGCTGTCGAAAGGGCCAGTAGTTAGGGCTTTGTTGGTGCGCTCTTGAGCATCGAACCCTCGGTCTGCCCCTGTGCCAACAATGTTTATATTCCTTATGGAATATTTGGTAAACAACTAAAGTTAAATCAATATTGAGGCCAATACAAATAGTGACATGTATATAAGAATCCTGGATTCCATTTTGAAAAAATCATGTATGGATAGAAGACTAATAAATGAATGTTGACCATTCTGACTAACTAAAAATATAATGTGCAGGATGCACAGGTTCATGATCCATTATGAGAAGAAAGTTTTCCATTAAAGCATGCTAATGTATAAAAAAGGGTTAGGGTGAGGCCTAACCAAGGCTGCTCAAGGAAAATATAAGGAAGATCTCAACAGGGAGTAAATTGCAAAATCAAAGAAAATGAAAAAGGAGGAACACTTTTCCCACCCTGAGAACTTTGAATTGCTTATAGAGTTGTATGTCTTAGATGAGAAGTTGCGAGAACAAGTACAACTGGAAAAAGGGAGAATGAATAAATTATTATGTTGATAGAGTTGGCTTGGTTGAAACAATGTAAGAAAAGGTAGTGAGGCCTTAGAAATAACTCAGCCAGGTTGAAAGTCCCAGGATGTGTAGAAGGAGTTGGAAAAAAGGGAAGAATCCTGAACTCTTTTCTTGTTGTGTGTTATGTTTTTTTCTCTGGGATGGGAAAGATGGTACGTGGATGAAAGTAAATGTTTTGACACCATAGTGAGGGTTGTATTACTACAGAAACAGTCGAGAACTTTCTGTATTGCATTCATCAAAGCATTAAATATTATGAGATGAAGTGCATTAAGATATGATAGGACACATCTGAAAAATGTTTTATTGATTTGAAAGATATGATACAAGCATTTTATCTACTGTGGAAAAATTGTAAGTATATTCTGCGATTGAACTTAGCAAATCGAGACTATGTTCACAATCTAAACTCTCTGTCAAATATTACTATGTTGGAATTATTATATCTGGAATCGTGTGGTTTAAAATCGATCGAGGGATAAGATCGATGACCCGTATTCATTACAGAGATTGTATATGCACATGGGTTAATGTCGGGACCTGTACCCATAATTTAAATTCAATATAGTTTTTGTTTTGATTTTAGGATCCAATCGTAGATCAGACAACCCGTATTCATTGCAGAGATTATAAAGTGCAGCGGTGGACCCGACCTTTGGCATACCCACAATTTTATAAGATGCACCTGTTATACAATTGAAATCCAACTATTGTTTTGGGACTTTAATGTTATAGTGTAATATTAAACCAATATCCACCGTAGATATGTAGATCTAATGGTTGTTGTAGGTTTGTGGGTGAATTGCGAGTCTGATTTTGAAATTATTTCGGCATTTAAGAAGGATCTGGTAGGTTTTAACTTCGGCCTTGCATCATTGTAACCCTTGAAAGAATTCATGAACTGATATGTCTGCATTGACCAAACAAGGAATGATTGGAAATGAAAGTGATCATAGACAACACGTTGATTTAATGCATTCAGAAGATGCATGTGGTAAAATAATAGGGTGTGTATAGGGCTGACCAGTGTGGAAGAAGTATCTTCCAGTACTCTATAGAGTTGTATGATTGGTAAGGATAGAAATTAGGTGACCCTAAATGTTGGTACCCTGATTATTGGTAAGGATAGAAATTCTTAAAGGCATTCATGTGAAACTTTGAGCTTCATGAGTGATGATTTGAGGTTGTGGTCAATTCAAAGATGAAAAATATGGTTCTTCTATAATAATAAATATGGACAAAGAATACATATGGTAATAAGTGGGTCGAGTTCCAACAACCCTTGGAAAAAGTGCCTGACATGAAATATAATAAGTTAAAACCAATGTGAGGGTACATTGGATATGGATGTGTCCATGGAGATTGGCACACTAATTAAAGTTATTTGATATTTGAATTGCATTTGGGAAAAACAAAATTTATGTTGAAAGGATGCATGCGTAAAAAATGATATATTTCCTTTTTCTCTGTGCCCTTTGAATGGATGAAAAGGACTTGGCTTGCTAGTATGCATAGTATTGAAAATATAATATGCATGAAAACTAACAATTTGTTTGTCTAAGGAATGTTTAAATTGCAGGAAGAAAATGGTCTTGGATGTGGCAGTGTTGTAAGACCATAAAGAAGACCAATTGCCTGTTGAGCTAAAATGCTATGGGAAGGAAAGTCCCATACTGGAAAATCTAGTTCCTATGCAGAACAGATTTGAAAATAAATGGGGGATGTGGAAATCTATGGGTAACATATTTGTGAGAAAATTCTGAAGTTGAAATTGATGATAATTTCTCATAATTGTTGTATACTTGTGATACAGGTGAGATCAAAAAAAATATATGTCTAGGGGGGATAGATGAATGTTTTCAAGATGGAAAGAATGAAAGAGGATATTGATTGGGACATGAGAACCCTATGGTAAGCCATGATCACCTTAGAACATGTTGTGTTGTGGTAACACAAGCTGGAGGGACACCTCGGAAGAGAAAGTATGAGGGACACCTTGATTATAAGGCTCAATGAAGTCCTTAAAACTCTTCTTGTGTGAGAAATCCTTTGCAAGGAAAGATGGATCACCCGAGGAACTGTATAGTAGAGAAGGGGATGCCTGAACCTAGGCCTAGAGGGTGAGTGACCGCAAGGAAGAAGGGACTTTGACAATTCTCATACACTATTGATCGAGATCATGCACACAATGGGTATGTCTAGGAGAAATAGTGGGCCAAGATAATAAGACAACCATGTGGATACAAATCCATGAACTACAAAGATGAGTATTATGATAACTTATGAAATTTTTTTCTTGAATTTTATGCAACAGTAAAATGTTTATGCATGAAAGATATGATTAATATGCTTGTTGTCCAAGATTATTGAAGACAACTAACGAAGCCCAAGAGTTCGAAAAAGACCTGACCATGAAAGAGGGTCAAGACTTCTGAAGCAATTGAATGAGAAAGGCACGAAAAGTTTTACTGACAAAGAACACCAAGGATTGTGTTCCTTTTAAGGGGGAGGGGATTGTAATACCCCTGTTTCCCCCATCTTGTAATTAATCATTAATTATGATCACCATGCTTTGGCATGGGAACAATTTAAATGGATTATTTAGATTGCCAATGACTGACTATGGGGGTAAATCCTTGAAGTACTGGCCATGATATCACTATAGGAAAGAGTGAGAAAACTATGGAGAGGGTTCATTAGTTCAAATGACCCAAATTCCCACTGTTGATATAATAAGCCTCATCCGGATCCCAAGGAGAGGAATCGGTTAATGAAGGAAGGACTGGTGGTTGGATAATAAACCACCCCCATGAATGGAAGCATGGTATAGCTAAGGAGACATGAGGTTATACCCCCAAAGTACCACAGAGTCCTCCAGACCTAGGATGACCCGAGTTTCCTTCTGACAGAAGGAACAAGGTAGGTTAAGAACCATCCTGGGAAAGGCATGAAAAGGGGGGGGGGGGACACATGTGTAGAAAATATAGAGAGAGAGGCACACGCTTGAGGCTATGCAAAGAGCAGGAGAGACACTAGACAAGAGAAGACACACAAGAAGATGAAGGGGGCATGAGGCCCTTCAACTGAGAAGAAGAACAAAAATATTGATAAGTTGTTCTCATTACAAAAGAGAACAGGAGAAGAAGATCTATAAGAATTTACAGGAGAACATGAATCGAGCAGAAGACTATGAGCTTGATGCTGAGGAGGCATCTGATAAACCTCGCAGAGACCGTGACAGAGAAAGAATCTCTGAGAAACTATGAAATTTCCCTAGTGATATCATGTCTTGGCATGGGGGTGGCCAAAGTGATAAGAATGAATGCCTTTGAGCCTATGGTTGGGTGGAAAGGAGAACACACACAATCAGTTGGTTTTCTGAAACTTGTAATAGATAAGTACTTTCTTTACCCTATGCACTTGAATTGAAATGCATGATCGAATGTTTGTGTCTGTGACTAAGAATTGTAGTGTTTGATTCATAATGAAAATGCTTAATGTTATTCTGTAAACTATTCCCTTCAAATGGTTATGAGATGACCAGTGTGGTCCCTGGGTTGTTTGGGAAATCCTCAAGGTATTCTTCCTAGGGATCAACTTCATGGTACTAGAGTCAGGGTAGACTCCACGAGACTTATACAATCTTGTTGATCCTTCGAAGGTGATTTTCCTTGTGTTGGAACCTAAGTTCTGTGAGTGGGGGGTGCTTCCTTCAAACAGGTAGTCTAAGAGACCACAAGCTCATACCCAAATCCCTAACCAAATCTTGGATAAGATTCAAGCTTACAGACTGAGACTCATTATAGGGTCCTTATGACCAAGGTCTGGGAACCCTACACTAGCCGAAAAAGAGATAAGACTTTCTGGCTTCGGAACTCCGGGAGTTCGAAGCTCCAGGGTGTTGTGACCTTAACCAAATCCTAGCCAAGAGGTATGATTGTATAATTTGGGGCTTAACAAAGCTTCATATAAGCAAGGCCTAGGAACCCTGGGTTAAGTTTCGAGGGAGCTAACAGTTTGGGACTCCAGGAGTCCAGAACCCCAGGTAATTAAGTATTGAAAATACCAAATTGCCTCGAAGATGACCTGTCGAGTCAGTGGCTTGAAGGTGGACCAATAAATGGCGGTCATTTACCCGTTACTGTGGGACTCACCCCCACGTTAAACCCCGATCCACTTACCGGTGATGAAGCGACGAAGGCTGTATATATAAGGACACTCAAGAATTTCCCTGACCATTAGATATACATCGAGGTCATTCCGACGTTGACTGCTTCAGGAGAACAAAAGTGTTCCACCTCCAAAACTCTCGAATGTCGAAGTTATGAAGTAACGTGGACCGTCGATCTTCAGATACTTCAGGATCCTCCTCAGTCGTCGATCTAGGGACTCTATTGAGAACCCCTCTTAATCGTCCATCAACCAAGACATGTGTCCATGGATCAATTATGTCCATGAGGTTTTAACTTGATGGTGGATGTGCACTTCACTAGAGCGCCAAAGGCTGGAGTCAATCCCATCCATCCATCGTTAAGGACACATGTCACTAGATCCTGTAGTCCAGAGAATTCGCACTCCGAGGGAATTTGGCCGAGAGTATTAAAAGTGTGAAGACTCCCGAAGTCATGAACGACAGATTAAATCTCAGCCGTTCACATGTAGGGGACGCATGGCACTGGATCCTGTTATAACCCTATAATTCATAGGATCATCTGTTGACTGGAAATTTTTCACTCTGGGTGTATAGGTTTGCAAATAATATTTCATCTCTGCAATTTATTTTCAAGGGAAACAATGCACAAAATCCACACAATGCACTTATCCCAAGTTTTGGAGAAAATATGACTTTGCGCTCACAGAGTAAAGACAACGCATAAATGAACGGTTTAGAGGCTGGTGCTGAGATCTACGGTCCACAAGCTTTTCCGG